>CP136874.1:181674-731218 GCA_033000465.1 Sciaenops ocellatus | reverse complement strand
TAAGCCTAACCCTAACCCACTCTAAGCCTAAACCTAACCCTTAACCCTAACCCTACCCTAACCCCTAACCCTAACCCTAACCCTAACACTGAACCCTATGCTAACCCTAACCCTAACCCTGATCTAACCCTTACTCTAACCCTAACCCTTAACCCTATGCTAACCCTAACCCTAACCCTAATCTAACCCTAAACCTAACCCTACTCCAACCCTAAAACTTAAGACTATGCTAACCCTAACCCCTAACCCTAATCTAACCCTAACCCTACTCTAAACCTAAACCTAACCCTTAACCCTAACCCTACCCTAACCCTTAACCCTAACACTAATCTAACCCTAACCCTACTCTAAACCTAAACCTAACCCTTAACCCTACCCTAACCCTAATCTTAACCTAACCCTAACCCTAACCCTACTCTAACCCTAACCCTAACCCTAACCCTACTCTAGGCCTAAACCTAACCCTTAACCCTAACCCTACCCTAACCCCTAACCCTAACCCTAATATAACCCTAACCCTATGCTAACCCTAACCCTTAACCCTATGCTAACCCTAACCCTAACCCTAATCTAACCCTAACCCTAACCCTACTCTAACCCTAACCCTTAACCCTATGCTAACCCTAACCCTAACCCTAATCTAACCCTAACCCTTAACCCTATGCTAACCCTAACCCTAACCCTAATCTAACCCTAACCCTAACCCTACTCTAACCCTAACCCTTAACCCTATGCTAACCGTAACCCCTAACCCTAATCTAACCCTAACCCTACTCTAATCCTAACCCTTAACCCTAACACTATTCCTATGCTAACCCTACCCCTAATCTAACCCTAACTCTACCATAACCCTAACCCTAATCCTAATCCTACTCTAACCCTAACCCTACCATAACCCTAACCCTAATCCTAACCCTACTCTAACCCTAACCCCAACCCTAACCCTAATCTAAACCTAACCCTAACCCTAATCTATCCCTAACCCCTAACCCCTAACCCTAATCTAACTCTAACCCTAATCCTAACCCTACTCTAACCCTAACCCCAACCCTAACCCTAATCTAAACCTAACCCTAACCCTAATCTATCCCTAACCCCTAACCCCTAACCCTAATCTAACCCTAACCCTACTCTAACCCTTAACCCTAACCCTAACCCTAATCTAACCCTAACCCTAACCCAACCCTAACCCTAACCCTATCCCTTAACCCTAAAACTAACCTAACCGTAACCCCGGCCCTTAACCCTAGCCCTAACCCTACTCTAACCCAAACCCCTAACCCTCATCTAACCCTAACCCTAGTCTAAGTCTAACCCTAACCCTTAATGCTAACCCTAACCCTTATCTAACCCTAACCCCTAACCTACTCTAAACCTAAACCTATTCCTTAAACCTAACCCTACCCTAAACCTTAAACCTAACCCTAATCTAACCCTAACCCTACTCTAAACCTAACCCTAACCCTTAATGTAACCCTAACCCTAACCCTAACCCTACCATAACCCGAACCCTAATCCTAACCCTACTCTAACCCTAACCCTAACCCTAACCCTACTCTAAGCCTAAACCTAACCCTTAACCCTATCCTAACCCCTAACCCTAACCCTAATATAACCCTAACCCTAACACTGAACCCTTTGCTAACCCTAACCCTAACCCTACTCTAAACCTAAACCTAACCCTTAACCCTAACCCTACCCTAACCCTTAACCCTAACCCTAATCTAACCCTAACCCTACTCTAAACCTAAACCTAACCCTTAACCCTACCCTAACCCTAACCCTAATCCTAACCCTACTCTAACCCTAACCCTAAGCCTAACCCTAACCCTACTCTAGGCCTAAACCTAACCCTTAACCCTAACCCTACCCTAACCCCTAACCCTAACCCTAATATAACCCTAACCCTATGCTAACCCTAACCCTTAACCCTATGCTAACCCTAACCCTAATCTAACCATAACCCTAACCCTACTCTAACCCTAACCCTTAACCCTATGCTAACCCTAACCCTAATCTAACCCTAACCCTAACCCTACTCTAACCCTAACCCTTAACCGTATGCTATCCGTAACCACTAACCCTAATCTAACCCTAACCCTACTCTAAACCTAACCCTAACCCTTAACCCTAACACTATTCCTATGCTAACCCTACCCCTAATCTAACCCTAACCCTACCATAACCCTAACCCTAATCCTAATCCTAACCCTACTCTAACCCTAACCCTACTCTAACACTTAACCCTAACCCTAACCCTAATCTAACCCTAACCCTAACCAACCCTAACCCTATCCCTTAACCCTAAAACTAACCTAACCGTAACCCTGGCCCTTAACCCTAACCCTAACCCTACTCTAACCCTAACCCCTAACCCTAATCTAACCCTAACCCTAGTCTAAGTCTAACCCTAACCCTTAATGCTAACCCTAACCCTAACCCTTATCTAACCCTAACCCCTAACCTACTCTAAACCTAAACCTAACCCTTAAACCTAACCCCACACTAAACCTTAACCCTAACCCTAATCTAACCCTAACCCTAACCCTACCATAACCCTAATCCTAATCCTAACCCTACTCTAACCCTAACACTAAGCCTAACCCTAACCCTACTCTAACCCTAAACCTAACCCTTAACCCTAACTCTACCCTAACCCCTAACCCTAACCCTAACCCTAACACTTAACCCTATGCTTACCCTAACCCTAACCCTGATCTAACCCTTACTCTAACCCTAACCCTTAACCCTATGCTAACCCTAACCCTGACCCTAATCTAACCCTAACCCTACTCTAACCCTAACCCTTAACCCTATGCTAACCCTAACCCTAACCCTAACCCTACTCTGACCCTAACCCTTAACCCTATGCTAACTGTAACCCCTAACCCTAATCTAACCCTAACCCTACTCTAAACCTAACCCTAACCCTTAATGTAACCCTAACCCTAACCCTAACCCTACCATAACCCTAATCCTAATCCTAACCCTACTCTAACCCTAACCCTAAGCCTAACCCTAACCCACTCTAAGCCTAAACCTAACCCTTAACCCTAACCCTACCCTAACCCCTAACCCTAACCCTAACACTGAACCCTATGCTAACCCTAACCCTAACCCTGATCTAACCCTTACTCTAACCCTAACCCTTAACCCTATGCTAACCCTAACCCTAACCCTAATCTAACCCTAAACCTAACCCTTAAGACTATGCTAACCCTAACCCCTAACCCTAATCTAACCCTAACCCTACTCTAAACCTAAACCTAACCCTTAACCCTAACCCTACCCTAACCCTTAACCCTAACACTAATCTAACCCTAACCCTACTCTAAACCTAAACCTAACCCTTAACCCTACCCTAACCCTAACCTAACCCTAACCCTAACCCTACTCTAACCCTAACCCTAAGCCTAACCCTAACCCTAACCCTACTCTAGGCCTAAACCTAACCCTTAACCCTAACCCTACCCTAACCCTAACCCTAATATAACCCTAACCCTATGCTAACCCTAACCCTTAACCCTATGCTAACCCTAACCCTAACCCTAACCCTACTCTAACCCTAACCCTTAACCCTATGCTAACCCTAACCCTAACCCTAATCTAACCCTAACCCTTAACCATATGCTAACCCTAACCCTAACCCTAATCTAACCCTAACCCTAACCCTACTCTAACCCTAACCCTTAACCCTATGCTAACCGTAACCCCTAACCCCAATCTAACCCTAACCCTACTCTAAACCTAACCCTTAACCCTAACACTATTCCTATGCTAACCCTACCCTTAATCTAACCCTAACTCTACCATAACCCTAACCCTAATCCTAATCCTACTCTAACCCTAACCCTACCATAACCCTAACCCTAATCCTAACCCTACTATAACCCTAACCCCAACCCTAACCCTAATCTAAACCTAACCCTAACCCTAATCTATCCCTAACCCCTAACCCCTAACCCTAATCTAACTCTAACCCTAATCCTAACCCTACTCTAACCCTAACCCCAACCCTAACCCTAATCTAAACCTAACCCTAACCCTAATCTATCCCTAACCCCTAACCCTAATCTAACCCTAACCCTACTCTAACCCTTAACCCTAACCCTAACCCTAATCTAACCCTAACCCTAACCCAACCCTAACCCTAACCCTATCCCTTAACCCTAAAACTAACCTAACCGTAACCCCGGCCCTTAACCCTAGCCCTAACCCTACTCTAACCCTAACCCCTAACCCTCATCTAACCCTAACCCTAGTCTAAGTCTAACCCTAACCCTTAATGCTAACCCTAACCCTTATCTAACCCTAACCCCTAACCTACTCTAAACCTAAACCTAACCCTTAAACCTAACCCTACCCTAAACCTTAAACCTAACCCTAATCTAACCCTAACCCTGATCTAACCCTAACCCTAACCCTAACCCTAACCCTACTCTAACCCTAACCCTAAGCCTAACCCTAACCCTACTCTAAGCCTAAACCTAACCCTTAACCCTAACCCCTAACCCTAACCCTAATATAACCCTAACCCTAACCCTAACACTGAACCCTATGCTAACCCTAACCCTAACCCTGATCTAACCCTAACCCTACTCTAACCCTAACCCTTGACCCTATGCTAACCCTAATCTAACCCTAACCCTTAACCCTATGCTAACCCTAACCCTAACCCTACTCTAACCCTAACCCTTAACCCTTTGCTAACCCTAACCCCTAACCCTGATCTAATCCTAACCCTACTCTAAACCTAAACCTAACCCTTAACCCTAACCCTACCCTAACCCTTAACCCTAACCCTAACCCTTAACCCTAACCCTAACCCTAACCCTAATCTAACCCTAACCCTACTCTAACCCTAACCCTAACCCTACCCTAACCCTAACCCTAATCCTAACCCTACTCTAACCCTAACCCTAACCCTAACCTAACCTAACCCTAACCCTACTCTAACCCTTAACCCTAACCCTAACCCTAACCCTAACCCTAAACCTAACCCTACTCTAACCCTAACCCTTAAGACTATGCTAACCCTAACCCCTAACCCTAATCTAACCCTAACCCTACTCTAAACCTAAACCTAACCCTTAACCCTAACCCTACCCTAACCCTTAACCCTAACACTAATCTAACCCTAACCCTACTCTAAACCTAAACCTAACCCTTAACCCTACCCTAACCCTAACCTAACCCTAACCCTAACCCTAACCCTAACCCTACTCTAACCCTAACCCTAAGCCTAACCCTAACCCTAACCCTACTCTAGGCCTAAACCTAACCCTTAACCCTAACCCTACCCTAACCCCTAACCCTAACCCTAATATAACCCTAACCCTATGCTAACCCTAACCCTTAACCCTATGCTAACCCTAACCCTAACCCTACTCTAACCCTAACCCTTAACCCTATGCTAACCCTAACCCTAACCCTAATCTAACCCTAACCCTTAACCCTATGCTAACCCTAACCCTAACCCTAATCTAACCCTAACCCTAACCCTACTCTAACCCTAACCCTTAACCCTATGCTAACCGTAACCCCTAACCCTAATCTAACCCTAACCCTACTCTAAACCTAACCTTTAACCCTAACACTATTCCTATGCTAACCCTACCCTTAATCTAACCCTAACTCTACCATAACCCTAACCCTAATCCTAATCCTACTCTAACCCTAACCCTACCATAACCCTAACCCTAATCCTAACCCTACTCTAACCCTAACCCCAACCCTAACCCTAATCTAAACCTAACCCTAACCCTAATCTATCCCTAACCCCTAACCCCTAACCCTAATCTAACTCTAACCCTAATCCTAACCCTACTCTAACCCTAACCCCAACCCTAACCCTAATCTAAACCTAACCCTAACCCTAATCTATCCCTAACCCCTAACCCTAATCTAACCCTAACCCTGCTCTAACCCTTAACCCTAACCCTATCCCTAATCTAACCCTAACCCTAACCCAACCCTAACCCTAACCCTATCCCTTAACCCTAAAACTAACCTAACCGTAACCCCGGCCCTTAACCCTAGCCCTAACCCTACTCTAACCCTAACCCCTAACCCTCATCTAACCCTAACCCTAGTCTAAGTCTAACCCTAACCCTTAATGCTAAACCTAACCCTTATCTAACCCTAACCCCTAACCTACTCTAAACCTAAACCTAACCCTTAAACCTAACCCTACCCTAAACCTTAAACCTAACCCTAATCTAACCCTAACCCTGATCTAACCCTAAACCTAACCCTAATCCTAACCCTACTCTAACCCTAACCCTAAGCCTAACCCTAACCCTACTCTAAGCCTAAACCTAACCCTTAACCCTAACCCTACCCTAACCCCTAACCCTAACCCTAATATAACCCTAACCCTAACCCTAACACTGAACCCTATGCTAACCCTAACCCTAACCCTGATCTAACCCTAACCCTACTCTAACCCTAACCCTTGACCCTATGCTAACCCTAATCTAACCCTAACCCTTAACCCTATGCTAACCCTAACCCTAACCCTACTCTAACCCTAACCCTTAACCCTTTGCTAACCCTAACCCCTAACCCTAATCACTTTTTCTAACCCCAACCCTGTTGTTTAGCCCTAACCCTAACCACATTTTACCCTGGCCTTATATAATTGATGAGAATCATTAAAGGATTATTGGAACATTTGATATGGTGGGGTAGAATAAATAGTAACATATTGATTTAGGTCTAAAATACATTTAAAATTGATTATAAATTGATATACTAAAATACATTATAAAAAATATTATTGCTAAAAACATTATTCTTTTTATTTCATTCAAGTTCATTTATTTTATTCAATTCACGTAAATTCATGTAGATTAAGGTAAGTTCATTCAATTTCATGATAATTTAGGTGATTTGGTTATTATAGGGCTGAAAAATAAGAGGGAAGAGTTCATAATACATTTTGCGAATCTAAAAAGGCGAATATAACATTTGGCGAACAGAGCGTATAAAAGGGGCGAAAGCCTACAGAGAGCTCATTCTTGCTCTGGCGCTCATGCTGTGCACATCATTCTCCAGCTACCTGACGCTAGTGGTTTTTTAGTGTGTCATAGGCCTGAAGAAGACCCAGGAAGGGTCGAAACGTCGCCCAGACACACCCTCCCTTAGTTGTTTATTGTTTTTCTTTTAAAACTAATTCATTTTTATTTTATTTAAAAAAATTAATATTTTTTTAACTTTTAATTGATATTTTGATTTAAAAATAACTTTCAAACTCACCCAAAGTCATGGGTGAGTTCTTTGACGACGGATGGACTCTCGTCCAGCGCGGCGGACGCCGCAGACGAGACCGCCAGCCACTCCAGCAGTACGGGAGGGGGGGGCGGATGGAGCGAGCACCTCCCATCTCCAGATGGGGATGGGATCAGTCCCCTCTCCTTAACCCTAACCCTAACCCTACCCCTAATCTAACCCTAACCCTACTCTAACCCTAACCCTAACCCTACCCTAACCCTAACCCTAATCCTAACCCTAACCCTAAGCCCAACCCTAACCCTAACCCTAATCTAACCCTAACCCTAACCCTAATCTATCCCTAACCCTAACCCTAATCTAACCCTAACCCTACTCTAACCCTAAACCTAACCCTTAACCCAAACCCTAACCCTAAACCCTATGCTATCACTAACCCTAATCTAACCCTAACCCTAAACCTGATCTAACCCTAACCCTAACCCTACCCTAACCCTTAACCCTAACCCTAATCTAACCCTAACCCTAACCCTACTCTAACCCTAACCCTTGACCCTATGCTAACCCTAATCTAACCCTAACCCTTAACCCTATGCTAACCCTAACCCTAACCCTACTCTAACCCTAACCCTTGACCCTTTGCTAACCCTAACCCCTAACCCTGATCTAATCCTAACCCTACTCTAAACCTAAACCTAACCCTTAACCCTAACCGTACCCTAACCCTTAACCTTAACCCTAACCCTTAACCCTAACCCTAACCCTACCCCTAATCTAACCCTAACCCTACTCTAACCCTAACCCTAACCCTACCCTAACCCTAACCCTAATCCTAACCCTACTCTAACCCTAACCCTAACCTAACCTAACCCTAACCCTACTCTAACCCTTAACCCTATCCCTAACCCTAACCCTAACCCAACCCTAACCCTATCCCTTAACCCTAAAACTAACCTAACCGTAACCCCGGCCCTTAACCCTAGCCCTAACCCTACTCTAACCCAAACCCCTAACCCTCATCTAACCCTAACCCTAGTCTAAGTCTAACCCTAACCCTTAATGCTAACCCTAACCCTTATCTAACCCTAACCCCTAACCTACTCTAAACCTAAACCTAACCCTTAAACCTAACCCTACCCTAAACCTTAAACCTAACCCTAATCTAACCCTAACCCTACTCTAAACCTAACCCTAACCCTTAATGTAACCCTAACCCTAACCCTAACCCTACCATAACCCTAACCCTAATCCTAACCCTAACCCTAACCCTACTCTAAGCCTAAACCTAACCCTTAACCCAACCCTAACCCCTAACCCTAACCCTAATATAACCCTAACCCTAACACTGAACCCTTTGCTAACCCTAACCCTAACCCTGATCTAACCCTTACTCTAACCCTAACCCTTAACCCTATGCTAACCCTAACCCTAACCCTAATCTAACCCTAAACCTAACCCTACTCTAACCCTAACCCTTAAGACTATGCTAACCCTAACCCCTAACCTTAATCTAACCCTAACCCTACTCTAAACCTAAACCTAACCCTTAACCCTAACCCTACCCTAACCCTTAACCCTAACCCTAATCTAACCCTAACCCTACTCTAAACCTAAACCTAACCCTTAACCCTACCCTAACCCTAACCTAACCCTAACCCTAATCCTAACCCTACTCTAACCCTAACCCTAAGCCTAACCCTAACCCTAACCCTACTCTAGGCCTAAACCTAACCCTTAACCCTAACCCTACCCTAACCCCTAATCCTAACCCTAATATAACCCTAACCCTATGCTAACCCTAACCCTTAACCCTATGCTAACCCTAACCCTAACCCTAATCTAACCATAACCCTAACCCTACTCTAACCCTAACCCTTAACCCTATGCTAACCCTAACCCTAATCTAACCCTAACCCTAACCCTACTCTAACCCTAACCCTTAACCCTATGCTATCCGTAACCACTAACCCTAATCTAACCCTAACCCTACTCTAAACCTAACCCTAACCCTTAACCCTAACACTATTCCTATGCTAACCCTACCCCTAATCTAACCCTAACCCTTCCATAACCCTAACCCTAATCCTAATCCTAACCCTACTCTAACCCTAACCCTACTCTAACACTTAACCCTAACCCTAACCCTAATCTAACCCTAACCCTAACCAACCCTAACCCTATCCCTCAACCCTAAAACTAACCTAACCGTAACCCTGGCCCTTAACCCTAACCCTAACCCTACTCTAACCCTAACCCCTAACCCTAATCTAACCCTAACCCTAGTCTAAGTCTAACCCTAACCCTTAATGCTAACCCTAACCCTAACCCTTATCTAACCCTAACCCCTAACCTACTCTAAACCTAAACCTAACCCTTAAACCTAACCCCACACTAAACCTTAACCCTAACCCTAATCTAACCCTAAACCTAACCCTACCATAACCCTAATCCTAATCCTAACCCTACTCTAACCCTAACACTAAGCCTAACCCTAACCCTACTCTAACCCTAAACCTAACCCTTAACCCTAACTCTACCCTAACCCCTAACCCTAACCCTAACCCTTAACCCTATGCTTACCCTAACCCTAACCCTGATCTAACCCTTACTCTAACCCTAACCCTTAACCCTATGCTAACCCTAACCCTAACCCTAATCTAACCCTAACCCTTAACCCTATGCTAACCCTAACCCTAACCCTAACCCTACTCTGACCCTAACCCTTAACCCTATGCTAACTGTAACCCCTAACCCTAATCTAACCCTAACCCTACTCTAAACCTAACCCTAACCCTTAATGTAACCCTAACCCTAACCCTAACCCTACCATAACCCTAATCCTAATCCTAACCCTACTCTAACCCTAACCCTAAGCCTAACCCTAACCCACTCTAAGCCTAAACCTAACCCTTAACCCTAACCCTACCCTAACCCCTAACCCTAACCCTAACACTGAACCCTGTGCTAACCCTAACCCTAACCCTGATCTAACCCTTACTCTAACCCTAACCCTTAACCCTATGCTAACCCTAACCCTAACCCTAATCTAACCCTAAACCTAACCCTACTCTAACCCTAACCCTTAAGACTATGCTAACCCTAACCCCTAACCCTAATCTAACCCTAACCCTACTCTAAACCTAAACCTAACCCTTAACCCTAACCCTACCCTAACCCTTAACCCTAACACTAATCTAACCCTAACCCTACTCTAAACCTAAACCTAACCCTTAACCCTACCCTAACCCTAACCTAACCCTAACCCTAACCCTAATCCTAACCCTACTCTAACCCTAACCCTAAGCCTAACCCTAACCCTAACCCTACTCTAGGCCTAAACCTAACCCTTAACCCTAACCCTACCCTAACCCCTAACCCTAACCCTAATATAACCCTAACCCTATGCTAACCCTAACCCTTAACCCTATGCTAACCCTAACCCTAACCCTAACCCTACTCTAACCCTAACCCTTAACCCTATGCTAACCCTAACCCTAACCCTAATCTAACCCTAACCCTTAACCCTATGCTAACCCTAACCCTAACCCTAATCTAACCCTAACCCTAACCCTACTCTAACCCTAACCCTTAACCCTATGCTAACCGTAACCCCTAACCCTAATCTAACCCTAACCCTACTCTAAACCTAACCTTTAACCCTAACACTATTCCTATGCTAACCCTACCCTTAATCTAACCCTAACTCTACCATAACCCTAACCCTAATCCTAATCCTACTCTAACCCTAACCCTACCATAACCCTAACCCTAATCCTAACCCTACTCTAACCCTAACCCCAACCCTAACCCTAATCTAAACCTAACCCTAACCCTAATCTAACTCTAACCCTAATCCTAACCCTACTCTAACCCTAACCCCAACCCTAACCCTAATCTAAACCTAACCCTAACCCTAATCTATCCCTAACCCCTAACCCTAATCTAACCCTAACCCTGCTCTAACCCTTAACCCTAACCCTAACCCTAACCCAACCCTAACCCTAACCCTATCCCTTAACCCTAAAACTAACCTAACCGTAACCCCGGCCCTTAACCCTAGCCCTAACCCTACTCTAACCCTAACCCCTAACCCTCATCTAACCCTAACCCTAGTCTAAGTCTAACCCTAACCCTTAATGCTAACCCTAACCCTTATCTAACCCTAACCCCTAACCTACTCTAAACCTAAACCTAACCCTTAAACCTAACCCTACCCTAAACCTTAAACCTAACCCTAATCTAACCCTAACCCTGATCTAACCCTAAACCTAACCCTAATCCTAACCCTACTCTAACCCTAACCCTAAGCCTAACCCTAACCCTACTCTAAGCCTAAACCTAACCCTTAACCCTAACCCTACCCTAACCCCTAACCCTAACCCTAATATAACCCTAACCCTAACCCTAACACTGAACCCTATGCTAACCCTAACCCTAACCCTGATCTAACCCTAACCCTACTCTAACCCTAACCCTTGACCCTATGCTAACCCTAATCTAACCCTAACCCTTAACCCTATGCTAACCCTAACCCTAACCCTACTCTAACCCTAACCCTTAACCCTTTGCTAACCCTAACCCCTAACCCTGATCTAATCCTAACCCTACTCTAAACCTAAACCTAACCCTTAACCCTAACCCTACCCTAACCCTTAACCCTAACCCTAACCCTTAACCCTAACCCTAACCCTACCCCTAATCTAACCCTAACCCTACTCTAACCCTAACCCTAACCCTACCCTAACCCTAACCCTAATCCTAACCCTACTCTAACCCTAACCCTAAGCCCAACCCTAACCCTAACCCTAATCTAACCCTAACCCTAACCCTAATCTATCCCTAACCCTAATCTATCCCTAACCCTACTCTAACCCTAAACCTAACCCTTAACCCAAACCCTAACCCTAAACCCTATGCTATCACTAACCCTAATCTAACCCTAACCCTAAACCTGATCTAACCCTAACCCTAACCCTAACCCTACCCTAACCCTTAACCCTAACCCTAATCTAACCCTAACCCTAACCCTACCCCTAATCTAACCCTAACCCTACTCTAACCCTAACCCTAACCCTACCATAACTGTAACCCTAATCCTAACCCTACTCTAACCCTAACCCTAAGCCCAACCCTAACCCAACCCTAATCTAACCCTAACCCTAACCCTAATCTATCCCTAACCCTAACCCTAATCTAACCCTAACCCTACTCTAACCCTAAACCTAACCCTTAACCCAAACCCTAACCCTAACCCTTAACCCTATGCTATCCCTAACCCTAATCTAACCCTAACCCTAACCCTGATCTAACCCTAACCCTAACCCTACTCTAACCCTAACCCTTAACCCTATTCTAACCCTAATCTAACCCTAACCCTACTCTAACCCTAACCCTAACCCTAACCCCTAGCCCAAATCCTAACCCTACTCTATCCCTTACCCTAACTCAACCCTAACCCTATCCCTTAACCCTAACCCTGGCCTTTAACCTTAACCCTTATCCTTCTCTAACCCTAACCCCTAACCCTAACCCTAACCCTAAGTCTACTGTAACTCTAACCCAAACCCTTAACCCTAACCCTAACATAACCCTAACCCTAATCTAACCCTAACCCCTAACCCTAATCTAATCATAACCCTACCCTAACCCTAACCCTAACCCTAATCTAACCCTAATCCTGACCCTAATCTAACCCTAACCCTACTCTAAACCTAAACCTAACCCTTAACCCTACCCTAACCCTAACCCTAATCTAACCCTAACCCTAATCCTAATCCTAACCCTACTCTAACCCTAACCCTACTCTAACCCTAACCCTAACCCTAACCCAACCCTAACCCTATCCCTTAACCCTAAACCTAACCTAACCATAACCCTGGCCCTTAACCCTAACCCTAACCCTACCCTAACCCTAACCCCTAACCCTAATCTAACCCTAACCCTAACCCTAACTCCTAACCTACTCTAAAACTAAACCTAAACCTTAAACCTAACCCTACCCTAAACCTTAACCCTAACCCTAATCTAACCCTAACCCTAACCCTAATCTAACCCTAACCCTACCATAACCCTAATCCTAATCCTAACCCTACTCTAACCCTAACATTAAGCCTAACCCTAACCCTACTCTAAGCCTAAACCTAACCCTTAACCCTAACCCTACCCTAACCCCTAACCCTAACCCTAATATAACCCTAACCCTAACACTTAACCCTATGTTAACCCTAACCCTAACCCTGATCTAACCCTAACCCTAACCCTAACCCTTAACCCTATGCTAACCCTAACCCCTAACCCTAATCTAACCCTAACCCTAACCCTACTCTAAACCTAAACCTAACCCTTAACCCTACCCTAACCCTAACCCTAATATAAACCTAACCCTAACCCTAACCCTACTCTAACCCTAACCCTAACCCTAACCCTACTATAGGCCTAAATCTAACCCTTAACCCTAACCCTACCCTAACCCTAACCCTAACCCTAATATAACCCTAACCCTATGCTAACCCTAACCCTAACCCTTAACCCTATGCTAACCCTAACCATAACCCTAATCTAACCATAACCCTATCCCTACTCTAACCCTAACCCTTAACCCTATGCTAACCCTAACCCTAACCCTAATCTAACCCTAACCCTAACCCTACTCTAACCCTAACCCTTAACCCTAACCCTAACCCTAACCCTAATCTAACCCTAAACCTAACCCTAACCCTTAACCCTAACCCTATTCCTATGCTAACCCTACCCCTAATCTAACCCTAACCCTACCATAACCCTGACCCTGATCCTAACCCTAACCCTAACCCTAATCTAACCCTAACACTAACCCTAACCCTAATCCTAACCCTAAC
This sequence comes from Sciaenops ocellatus, assembly GCA_033000465.1. Classification (NCBI taxonomy): domain Eukaryota; kingdom Metazoa; phylum Chordata; class Actinopteri; family Sciaenidae; genus Sciaenops; species Sciaenops ocellatus. The sequence continues at coordinate 717,131 of CP136874.1, read as the reverse complement.
CCAACCCTAACCCTAATCTGACCCTAACCCTACCCTAACCCTATGCTAACCCTAACCCTTAACCCTATGCTTAGCCTAACCCTACTCTAACCCCAACCCTTAACCTTATGCTAACCCTAAGCCTAACCCTAACCCTTATCTAAGCCTAACCCTAACCCCAACCCTGCCCAACCCTAACACTAACCCTCATCTAACCCTAACCCTAACCCTAACACTAACCCTAGCCTGAAAAAATCAAAATATTCCGTTCAAAAAGTCATAATTTCACGAAAAAAACAATTATGAATTTTGAGGAAAAAAGGCAGAATTCTGTTTTTAAAAGTCAGACTATGAACAAAAAATGTTAGAATTTCAAGAACCCCCTAACCCTAACCATACCCTAACCCTATTCTAACCCTAACCCTGGCCCTTAACCCTAACCCTAATCCTACTCTAACCCTAACCCCTAACCCTAATGTAACCCTAAGCCTACTGTAACTCTAACCCTAACCCTTAACCCTAACCCTAACATAACCCTAACCCTAACCCTAATCTAAACCTAAACCTAACCCTACCATAACCCTAATCCTAATCCTAACACTACTCTAACCCTAACCCTAATCTAACCTTAACCCTAACCCAACCCTAACCCTATCCCTTAACCCTAACCCTAACCTAACCATAACCCTGGCCCTTAACCCTAACCCTACTCTAACCCTAACCCCTAACCCTAATCTAACCCTAACACTAGTCTAACCCTAACCCTAACCCTTAATGCTAGCCCTAACCCTAACCCTAACCCTTATCAAACCCTAAATCCTAACCTACTCTAAACCTAAACCTAACCCTTAAACCTAACCCTACCCTAAACCTTAACCCTAACCCTAATCTAACCCTAACCCTACCCTAACCCTAATCCTAATACTAACCCTACTCTAACCCTAACACTAAGCCTAAACCTAACCCTTAACCCTAACCCTACCCTAACCCCTAACCCTAACCCTAATATAACCCTAACCCTAACCCTAACACTTAACCTATGCTAACCCTAACCCTAACCCTGATCTAACCCTTACTCTAACCCTAACCCTTAACCCTAATCTAACCCTAACCCTAGCCCTACTCTAACCCTAACCCTTAACCCTATGCTAACCCTAACCCTAACCCTACTCTAACCCTAACCCTTAACCCTATGCTAACACTAACCCCTAACCCTAATCTAACCCTACTCTAAACCTAAACCTAACCCTTAACCCTAACCCTACCCTAACCCTTAACCCTAACCCTAATCTAACCCTAACCCTACTCTAAACCTAAACCTAACCCTTAACCCTACCCTAACCCTAACCCTAATCTAAACCTAACCCTTCCCTAATCCTAACCCTACTCTAACCCTAACCCTAACCCTAATATATCCCTAACCCTAACCCTAACCCTAACCCTAATCTAACCATAACCCTAACCCTACTCTAACCCTAACCCTTAACCCTATGCTAACCCTAACCCTAATCTAACCCTAACCCTAACCCTAACCCTAACCCTAACACTAATCTAACCCTAACCCTACTCTAACCCTAACCCTAAGCCTAACCCTAACCTTACTCTAGGCCTAAACCTAACCCTTAACCCTAACCCTACCCTAACCCCTAACCCTAACCCTAATATAACCCTAACCCTATGCTAACCCTAACCCTTAACCCTATGCTAACCCTAACCCTAATCTAACCATAACCCTAACCCTACTCTAACCCTAACCCTTAACCCTATGCTAACCCTAACCCTAACCCTAATCTAACCCTAACCCTTAACCCTGTGCTAACCCTAACCCTAATCTAACCCTAACCCTACTCTTAACCTAACCCTTAACCCTAACACTATTCCTATGCTAACCCTACCCCTAATCTAACCCTAACTCTACCATAACCCTAACCCTAATCCTAATCCTACTCTAACCCTAACCCTACCATAACCCTAACCCTAATCCTAACCCTACTCTAACCCTAACCCCAACCCTAACCCTAATCTAAACCTAACCCTAACCCTAATCTATCCCTAACCCCTAACCCCTAACCCTAATCTAACCCTAACCCTACTCTAACCCTAACACCAACCCTAACCCTAATCTAAACCTAACCCTAACCCTAATCTATCCCTAACCCCTAACCCCTAACCCTAATCTAACCCTAACCCTACTCTAACCCTTAACCCTAACCCTAATCTAACCCTAACCCAACCCTAACCCTAACCCTATCCCTTAACCCTAAAACTAACCTAACCGTAACCCTGGCCCTTAACCCTAGCCCTAACCCTACTCTAACCCTAACCCCTAACCCTCATCTAACCCTAACCCTAGTCTAAGTCTAACCCTAACCCTTAATGCTAACCCTAACCCTTATCTAACCCTAACCCCTAACCTACTCTAAACCTAAACCTAACCCTTAAACCTAACCCTACCCTAAACCTTAAACCTAACCCTAATCTAAGCCTAACCCTAATCTAACCCTAAACCTAACCCTACCATAACCCTAATCCTAACCCTACTCTAACCCTAACCCTAACCCTACTCTAACCCTAACCTAACCCTTAACCCTAACCCTACCCTAACCCGTAACCCTAACCCTAATATAACCCTAACCCTAACACTGAACCCTATGCTAACCCTAACCCTAACCCTGATCTAACCCTAACCCTACTCTAACCCTAACCCTTGACCCTATGCTAACCCTAATCTAACCCTAACCCTTAACCCTATGCTAACCCTAACCCTAACCCTACTCTAACCCTAACCCTTAACCCTTTGCTAACCCTAACCCCTAACCCTGATCTAATCCTAACCCTACTCTAAACCTAAACCTAACCCTTAACCCTAACCCTACCCTAACCCTTAACCCTAACCCTAATCTAACCCTAACCCTAACCCTACCCCTAATCTAACCCTGACCCTACCCTAACCCTAACGCTAATCCTAACCCTACTCTAACCCTAACCCTAACCCAACCCTAACCCTAACCCTAATCTAACCCTAACCCTAACCCTAATCTATCCCTAACCCTAACCCTAATCTAACCCTAACCCTACTCTAACCCTAAACCTAACCCTTAACCCAAACCCTAACTCTAAAACCTATCCTATCACTAACCCTAATCTAACCCTAACCCTAAACCTGATCTAACCCTAACCCTAACCCTAACCCTACCCTAACCCTTAACCCTAACCCTAATCTAACCCTAACCCTACCCCTAATCTAACCCTAACCCTACTCTAACCCTAACCCTAACCCTACCATAACCGTAACCCTAATCCTAACCCTACTCTAACCCTAACCCTAACCCTAAACCTAACCCTTAACCCTACCCTAACCCTAACCCTAACCCTAATCTATCCCTAACCCTAACCCTACTCTAACCCTAAACCTAACCCTTAACCCAAACCCTAACCCTAACCCTTAACCCTATGCTATCCCTAACCCTAATCTAACCCTAACCCTAACCCTGATCTAACCCTAACCCTAACCCTACTCTAACCCTAACCCTTAACCCTATGCTAACCCTAATCTAACCCTAACCCTAACCCTACTCTAACCCTAACCCTAACCCTAACCCCCTAGCCCAAATCCTAACCCTACTCTATCCCTTACCCTAACTCAACCCTAACCCTATCCCTTAACCCTAACCCTGGCCCTTAACCCTAACACTTATCCTACTCTAACCCTAACCCCTAACCCTAACCCTAAGTCTACTGTAACTCTAACCCGAACCCTTAACCCTAACCCTAACATAACCCTAACCCTAATCTAACCCTAACCCCTAACCCTAATCTAATCATAACCCTACCCTAACCCTAACCCTAACCCTAACCCTATCCCTTACCCTAACTCAACCCTAACCCTATCCCTTAACCCTAACCCTGGCCCTTAACCCTAACCCTAATCCTACTCTAACCCTAACCCCTAACCCTAATCTAACCCTAAGCCTACTGTAACTCTAACCCTAACCCTTAACCCTAACCCTAACCCTAACCCTAATCTAAACCTAAACCTAACCCTACCATAACCCTAATCCTAATCCTAACCCTACTCTAACCCTAACCCTAATCTAACCTTAACCCTAACCCAACCCTAACCCTATCCCTTAACCCTAAACCTAACCTAACCGTAACCCTGGCCCTTAACCCTAACCCTACTCTAACCCTAACCCCTAACCCTAATCTAACCCTAACACTAGTCTAACCCTAACCCTAACCCTTAATGCTATCCCTAACCCTAACCCTTATCAAACCCTAAATCCTAACCTACTCTAAACCTAAACCTAACCCTTAAACCTAACCCTACCCTAAACCTTAACCCTAACCCTAATCTAACCCTAACCCTACCCTAACCCTAATCCTAACCCTAACCCTACTCTAACCCTAACACTAAGCCTAACCCTAACCCTACTCTAAGCCTAAACCTAACCCTTAACCCTAACCCTACCCTAACCCCTAACCCTAACCCTAATATAACCCTAACCCTAACACTTAACCTATGCTAACCCTAACCCTAAAACTGATCTAACCCTTACTCTAACCCTAACCCTTAACCCTAATCTAACCCTAACCCTAGCCCTACTCTAACCCTAACCCTTAACCCTATGCTAACCCTAACCCTAACCCTACTCTAACCCTAACCCTTAACCCTATGCTAACCCTAACCCCTAACCCTAATCTAACCCTACTCTAAACCTAAACCTAACCCTTAACCCTAACCCTACCCTAACCCTTAACCCTAACCCTAATCTAACCCTAACCCTACTCTAACCCTAAACCTAACCCTTAACCCTACCCTAACCCTAACCCTAATCTAAACCTAACCCTAACCCTAATCCTAACCCTACTCTAACCCTAACCCTAACCCTAATATATCCCTAACCCTATGCTAACCCTAACCCTAACCCTAATCTAACCATAACCCTAACCCTACTCTAACCCTAACCCTTAACCCTATGCTAACCCTAATCTAACCCTAACCCTAACCCTACTCTAACCCTAACCCTTAACCCTAATCTAACCCTAACCCTGACCCTAATCTAACCCTAACCCTACTCTAAACCTAAACCTAACCCTTAACCCTACCCTAACCCTAACCCTAATCTAACCCTAACCCTAACCCTACCATAACCCTAATCCTAATCGTAACCCTACTCTAACCCTAACCCTACTCTAACCCTAACCCTAACCCTAACCCAACCCTAACCCTATCCCTTAACCCTAAACCTAACCTAACCGTAACCCTGGCCCTTAACCCTAACCCTAACCCTACCCTAACCCTAACCCCTAATCTAACCCTAACCCTAACCCTAATCTACCCCTAACCCCTAACCCTAATCTAACCCTAACCCTACTCTAACCCTTAACCCTAACCCTAACCCTAATCTAACCCTAACCCAACCCTAACCTTATCCCGTAACCCTAAACCTAACCTAACCATAACCCTGGCCCTTAACCCTAACCCTAACCCTACTCTAACCCTAACCCCTAACCCTAATCTAAACCTAACCCTAGTCTAAGTCTAACCCTAACCTTTAATGCTATCCCTAACCCTAACCCTTATCTAACCCTAACCCCTAACCTACTCTAAACCTAAACCTAACCCTTAAACCTAACCCTACCCTAAACCTTAACCCTAACCCTAATCTAACCCTAACCCTACCATAACCCTAACCCTAATCCTAACCCTACTCTAACCCTAAGCCTAACCCTAACCCTACTCTAAGCCTAACCCTAACCCTAACCCTTAACCCTAATCCTATTCCTATGCTAACCCTACCCATAATCTAACCCTAACCCTACCATAACCCTAACCCTAATCCTAACCCTACTCTAACCCTACCCTAACCCTAATCCTAACCCTACTCTAACCCTAAGCCCAACCCTAACCCTAATCTACCCCTAACCCCTAACCCTAATCTAACCCTAACCCTACTCTAACCCTTAACCCTAACCCTAACCCTAATCTAACCCTAACCCAACCCTAACCTTATCCCGTAACCCTAAACCTAACCTAACCATAACCCTGGCCCTTAACCCTAACCCTAACCCTACTCTAACCCTAACCCCTAACCCTAATCTAAACCTAACCCTAGTCTAAGTCTAACCCTAACCTTTAATGCTATCCCTAACCCTAACCCTTATCTAACCCTAACCCCTAACCTACTCTAAACCTAAACCTAACCCTTAAACCTAACCCTACCCTAAACCTTAACCCTAACCCTAATCTAACCCTAACCCTACCATAACCCTAACCCTAATCCTAACCCTACTCTAACCCTAAGCCTAACCCTAACCCTACTCTAAGCCTAACCCTAACCCTAACCCTAACCCTTAACCCTAATCCTATTCCTATGCTAACCCTACCCATAATCTAACCCTAACCCTACCATAACCCTAACCCTAATCCTAACCCTACTCTAACCCTACCCTAACCCTAATCCTAACCCTACTCTAACCCTAAGCCCAACCCTAACCCTAATCTAAACCTAACCCTAACCCTAATCTACCCCTAACCCCTAACCCTAATCTAACCCTAACCCTACTCTAACCCTTAACCCTAACCCTAACCCTAATCTAACCCTAACCCAACCCTAACCTTATCCCGTAACCCTAAACCTAACCTAACCATAACCCTGGCCCTTAACCCTAACCCTAACCCTACTCTAACCCTAACCCCTAACCCTAATCTAACCCTAACCCTAGTCTAAGTCTAACCCTAACCTTTAATGCTATCCCTAACCCTAACCCTTATCTAACCCTAACCCCTAACCTACTCTAAACCTAAACCTAACCCTTAAGCCTAACCCTACCCTAAACCTTAACCCTAACCCTAATCTAACCCTAACCCTACCATAACCCTAACCCTAATCGTAACCCTACTCTAACCCTAAGCCTAACCCTAACCCTACTCTAAGCCTAACCCTAACCCTTAACCCTAACCCTACTTTAACCCCTAACCCTAACCCTAATATAACCCTAACCCTAACACTTAACCCTATGCTAACCATAACCCTAACCCTGATCTAACCCTTACTCTAACCCTAATCTAACCCTAACCCTAACCCTACCATAACCCTAACCCTAATCCTAACCCTACTCTAACCCTAAGCCTAACCCTGATCTAACCCTTACTCTAACCCTAACCTTTAACCCTATGCTAACCCTAACCCTACTCTAACCCTAACCCTACACTAACCCTAACACTTAACCCTATGCTAACCCTAACCCTACTCTAACCCTAACCCTTAACCCTATGCTAACCCTAACCCCTAACCCTAATCTAACCCTAACCCTACTCTAAACCTAAACCTAACCCTTAACCCTAACCCTACCCTAACCCTTAACCCTAACCCTAATCTAACCCTAACCCTACTCTAACCCTAAACCTAACCCTTAACCCTACCCTAACCCTAACCCTAACCCTAAGCCTAACCCTAACCCTAACCCTACTCTAGGCCTAAACCTAACCCTTAACCCTAACCCTACCCTAACCCCTAACCCTAACCCTAATATATCCCTAACCCTATGCTAACCCTAACCCTAACCCTTAACCCTATGCTAACCCTAACCCTAACCCTAATCTAACCATAACCCTAACCCTAACCCTAACCCTTAACCCTATGCTAACCCTAACCCTAATCTAACCCTAACCCTACTCTAACCCTAACCCTTAACCCTATGCTAACCTTAACCCCCTAACCCTAATCTAACCCTAACCCTACTCTCAACCTAACCCTAACCCTTAACCCTATTCCTATGCTAACCCTACCCCTAATCTAACCCTAACCCTACCATAACCCTAACCCTAATCCTAACCCTACTCTAACCCTACCCTAACCCTAATCCTAACCCTACTCTAACCCTAACCCCAACCCTAACCCTAACCCTAATCTAAAACTAACCCTAACCCTAATCTATCCCTAACCCCTAACCCTAATCTAACCCAAACCCTACTCTAACCCTTAACCCTTAACCCTAACCCTAATCTAACCCTAACCCAACCCTAACCTTATCCTGTAACCCTAAACATAACCTAACCATAACCCTGGCCCTTAACCCTAACACAAACCCTACTCTAACCCTAACCCCTAACCCTAATCTAAACCTAACCCTAGTCTAAGTCTAACCCTAACCTTTAATGCTATCCCTAACCCTAAACCTAACCCTTATCTAACCCTAACCTCTAACCTACTCTAAAACTAAACCTAACCCTTAAACCTAACCCTACCCTAAACCTTAACCCTAACCCTAATCTAACCCTAACCCTACCATAACCCTAACCCTAATCCTAACCCTACTCTAACCCTAAGCCTAACCCTGATCTAACCCTTACTCTAACCCTAACCTTTAACCCTATGCTAACCCTAACCCTACTCTAACCCTAACCCTACACTAACCCTAACACTTAACCCTATGCTAACCCTAACCCTACTCTAACCCTAACCCTTAACCCTATGCTAACCCTAACCCCTAACCCTAATCTAACCCTAACCCTACTCTAAACCTAAACCTAACCCTTAACCCTAACCCTACCCTAACCCTTAACCCTAACCCTAATCTAACCCTAACCCTACTCTAACCCTAAACCTAACCCTTAACCCTACCCTAACCCTAACCCTAACCCTAAGCCTAACCCTAACCCTAACCCTACTCTAGGCCTAAACCTAACCCTTAACCCTAACCCTACCCTAACCCCTAACCCTAATATATCCCTAACCCTATGCTAACCCTAACCCTAACCCTTAACCCTATGCTAACCCTAACCCTAACCCTAATCTAACCATAACCCTAACCCTAACCCTAACCCTTAACCCTATGCTAACCCTAACCCTAATCTAACCCTAACCCTACTCTAACCCTAACCCTTAACCCTATGCTAACCTTAACCCCCTAACCCTAATCTAACCCTAACCCTACTCTCAACCTAACCCTAACCCTTAACCCTATTCCTATGCTAACCCTACCCCTAATCTAACCCTAACCCTACCATAACCCTAACCCTAATCCTAACCCTACTCTAACCCTACCCTAACCCTAATCCTAACCCTACTCTAACCCTAACCCCAACCCTAACCCTAACCCTAATCTAAAACTAACCCTAACCCTAATCTATCCCTAACCCCTAACCCTAATCTAACCCAAACCCTACTCTAACCCTTAACCCTTAACCCTAACCCTAATCTAACCCTAACCCAACCCTAACCTTATCCTGTAACCCTAAACATAACCTAACCATAACCCTGGCCCTTAACCCTAACCCAAACCCTACTCTAACCCTAACCCCTAACCCTAATCTAAACCTAACCCTAGTCTAAGTCTAACCCTAACCTTTAATGCTATCCCTAACCCTAAACCTAACCCTTATCTAACCCTAACCTCTAACCTACTCTAAAACTAATCCTAACCCTTAAACCTAACCCTACCCTAAACCTTAACCCTAACCCTAATCTAACCCTAACCCTACCATAACCCTAACCCTAATCCTAACCCTACTCTAACGCTAAGCCTAACCCTAACCCTACTCTAAGCCTAACCCTAACTCTTAACCCTAACCCTACCCTAACCCCTAACCCTAACCCTAATATAACCCTAACACTTAACCCTATGCTAACCCTAACCCTAACCCTGATCTAACCCTTACTCTAACCCTAACTTTTAACCCTATGCTAACCCTAACCCTAACCCTAATCTAACCCTAACCCTAACCCTACTCTAACCCTAACCCTTAACCCTATGCTAACCTTAACCCCCTAACCCTAATCTAACCCTAACCCTACTCTAAACCTAACCCTAACCCTTAACCCTAATCCTATTCCTATGCTAACCCTACCCATAATCTAACCCTAACCCTACCATAACCCTAACCCTAATCCTAACCCTACTCTAACCCTACCCTAACCCTAATCCTAACCCTACTCTAACCCTAACCCTAAGCCCAACCCTAACCCTAATCTAAACCTAACCCTAACCCTAATCTACCCCTAACCCCTAACCCTAATCTAACCCTAACCCTACTCTAACCCTTAACCCTAACCCTAACCCTAATCTAACCCTAACCCAACCCTAACCTTATCCCGTAACCCTAAACCTAACCTAACCATAACCCTGGCCCTTAACCCTAACCCTAACCCTACTCTAACCCTAACCCCTAACCCTAATCTAAACCTAACCCTAGTCTAAGTCTAACCCTAACCTTTAATGCTATCCCTAACCCTAACCCTTATCTAACCCTAACCCCTAACCTACTCTAAACCTAAACCTAACCCTTAAACCTAACCCTACCCTAAACCTTAACCCTAACCCTAATCTAACCCTAACCCTACCATAACCCTAACCTTAACCCTAACCCTAATCTAACCCTAACCCTACCATAACCCTAACCCTAATCCTAACCCTACTCTAACCCTAAGCCTAACCCTAACCCTACTCTAAGCCTAACCCTAACCCTAACCCTTAACCCTAATCCTATTCCTATGCTAACCCTACCCATAATCTAAACCTAACCCTACCATAACCCTAACCCTAATCCTAACCCTACTCTAACCCTACCCTAACCCTAATCCTAACCCTACTCTAACCCTAAGCCCAACCCTAACCCTAATCTAACCCTAACCCTAACCCTAACCCCTAACCCTAACCCTAACCCTAACCCTACCCTAACCCCTAACCCTAACCCTAATATGTCCCTAACCCTATGCTAACCCTAACCCTAACCCTTAACCATATGCTAACCCTAACCCTAATCTAACCATAACCCTAACCCTAACCCTAACCCTTAACCCTATGCTAACCCTAACCCTAATCTAACCCTAACCCTACTCTAACCCTAACCCTTAACCCTATGCTAACCTTAACCCCCTAACCCTAATCTAACCCTAACCCTACTCTCAACCTAACCCTAACCCTTAACCCTATTCCTATGCTAACCCTACCCCTAATCTAACCCTAACCCTACCATAACCCTAACCCTAATCCTAACCCTACTCTAACCCTACCCTAACCCTAATCCTAACCCTACTCTAACCCTAACCCCAACCCTAACCCTAACCCTAACCCTAATCTAAACCTAACCCTAACCCTAATCTATCCCTAACCCCTAACCCTAACCCTAACCCAAACCCTACTCTAACCCTTAACCCTTAACCCTAACCCTAATCTAACCCTAACCCAACCCTAACCTTATCCTGTAACCCTAAACATAACCTAACCATAACCCTGGCCCTTAACCCTAACCCAAACCCTACTCTAACCCTAACCCCTAACCCTAATCTAAACCTAACCCTAGTCTAAGTCTAACCCTAACCTTTAATGCTATCCCTAACCCTAAACCTAACCCTTATCTAACCCTAACCCCTAACCTACTCTAAACCTAAACCTAACCCTTAAACCTAACCCTACCCTAATCTAACCCTAACCCTACCATAACCCTAATCCTAACCCTACTCTAACGCTAAGCCTAACCCTAACCCTACTCTAAGCCTAACCCTAACTCTTAACCCTAACCCTACCCTAACCCCTAACCCTAACCCTAATATAACCCTAACACTTAACCCTATGCTAACCCTAACCCTAACCCTGATCTAACCCTTACTCTAACCCTAACTTTTAACCCTATGCTAACCCTAACCCTACTCTAACCCTATGCTAACCCTAACACTTAACCCTATGCTAACCCTAACCCTACTCTAACCCTAACCCTTAACCCTATGCTAACCCTAACCCCTAACCCTAATCTAACCCTAATCTAACCCTAACCCTACTCTAAACCTAAACCTAACCCTTAACCCTACCCTAACCCTAATCTAAACCTAACCCTAACCCTAATCCTAACCCTACTCTAACCCTAAGCCTAACCCTAACCCTACTCTGGGCCTAAACCTAACCCTTAACCCTAACCTTACCCTAACCCCTAACCCTAATATAACCCTAACCCTATGCTAACCCTAACCCTAACCCTTACCCCTATGCTAACCCTAACCCTAATCTAACCCTAACCCAACCCTAACCCTATCCCTTAACCCTAACCCTAACCTAACCGTAACCCTGGCCCTTAACCCTAACCCTAACCCTACTCTAACCCTAACCCCTAACCCTAATCTAACCCTAAACCTAGTCTAAGTCTAACCCTTAATGCTAACCCTAACCCTAACCCTTATCTAACCCTAACCCTAACCCTACTCTAACCCTAACCCTACTCTAACCCTAACCCTACCCTAACCCTTAACCCTAAGCCTAACCCTAACCCTAACCCTACCATAACCCTAATACTAATCCTAACCCTAGTCTAACCCTAACCCTAAGCCTAACCCTAACCCTACTCTAACCCTAAACCAAACCCTTAACCCTAACCCTAACACTTAACCCTATGCTAACCCTAACCCTAACCCTGATCTAACCCTAACCCTACTCTAACCCTAACCCTTAACCCTATGCTAACCCTAACCCCTAACCCTAATCTAACCCTAACCCTACTCTAAACCTAAACCTAACCCTTAACCCTAACCCTACCCTAACCCTTAACCCTAACCCTACCCTAACCCTTAACCCTAACCCTAATCTAACCCTAACCCTACCCCTACCCCTAATCTAACCCTACCATAACCCTAACCCTAACCCTAACATACTCTAACCCTAACCCTAACCCTATGATAACACTAACCCTAAGCCCAACCCTAACCACTAATCTATCCCTATCCCCTAACCCTAATCTAACCCTAACCCTACACTAACCCTAACCCTAACCCTACTCTATCCCTAACCCTTAACCCTATGCTAACCCTAACCCTAACCCAAAAAAGGTTAGAATTTCAAGAACCCCCTAACCCTAACCCTAACCCTAACCGTACCCTAACCCTAATCTAACCCTAACCCTATCCCTATTCTAACCCTATCCCTTAACCCTATTCTAACCCTAACCCTAACCCTACTCTAACCCTAACCCTTAACCCTATGCTAACCCTAACCCCTAACTCTAATCTAACCCTAACCCTACTCTAAACCTAAACCTAACCCTTAACCCTAACCCTACCCTAACCCTTAATCCTAACCCTAATCTGACCCTAACCCTAATTTAACCCTAAACCTATTCCTATGCTAACCCTACCCCTAATCTAACCCTAACTCTACCATAACCCTCACTCTAATCCTAACCCTGCTCTAACCCTAACCCTAATCTATCCCTACCCCCTAACACCTAACCCTAATCTAACCCTAATCTAACCCTAACCCTTAATCCTAAACCTAACCCTATGCTAACCCTAACCCTAACCCCAATCTAACCCTAACCCAACACTAACCCTATCCCTTAACCCTAAACCTAACCTAACCGTAACCCTGGCCCTTAATCCTAACCCTAACCCTACTCTAACCCTGACCCTAATCTAACCCTAGTCTAACCCTAACCCTTAATGCTAACCCTAACCCTGACCCTAACCCCTAACCCTACTCTAAACCTAAACCTAACCCTTAAACCTAACCCTACCCTAACCCTAACCCTAATATAACCCTAACCCCTAACCCTAACCCCTAACCCCTAACCCTAACCCTAACCCTAAGCCTAACCCTAACCCTAACCCTAATATAACCCTAACCCCTAACCCTAACCCCTAACCCTTAACCCTAACCCTAACCCTAAGCCTAACCCTACTCTAGGCCTAAACCTAACCCTTAACCCTAACCCTACCCTAACCCCTAACCCTAATATATCCCTAACCCTATGCTAACCCTAACCCTAACCCTTAACCCTATGCTAACCCTAACCCTAATCTAACCATAACCCTAACCCTACTCTAACCCTAACCCTTAACCCTATGCTAACCCTAACCCTAACCCTAATCTAACCCTAACCCTACTCTAACCCTAACCCTTAACCCTATGCTAACCTTAACCCCCTAACCCTAATCTAACCCTAACCCTACTCTAAACCTAACCCTAACCCTTAACCCTAACCCTATTCCTATGCTAAACCTACCCCTAATCTAACCCTAACCCTACCATAACCCTAACCCTAATCCTAACCCTACTCTAACCCTACCCTAACCCTAATCCTAACCCTACTCTAACCCTAACCCTAACCCCAACCCTAACCCTAACCCTAATCTAAACCTAACCCTAACCCTAATCTATCCCTAACCCCTAACCCTAATCTAACCCAAACCCTACTCTAACCCTTAACCCTTAACCCTAACCCTAATCTAACCCTAACCCAACCCTAACCTTATCCTGTAACCCTAAACATAACCTAACCATAACCCTGGCCCTTAACCCTAACCCAAACCCTACTCTAACCCTAACCCCTAACCCTAATCTAAACCTAACCCTAGTCTAAGTCTAACCGTAACCTTTTATGCTATCCCTAACCCTAAACCTAACCCTTATCTAACCCTAACCCCTGACCTACTCTAAACCTAAACCTAACCCTTAAACCTAACCCTACCCTAAACCTTAACCCTAACCCTAACCCTAACCCTAACCCCTAACACTAACCCTAATATAACCCTAACCCTAACACTTAACCCTATGCTAACCCTAACCCTAACCCTGATCTAACCCTTACTCTAACCCTAACTTTTAACCCTATGCTAACCCTAACCCTACGCTAACCCTAACCCTACGCTAAACCTAACACTTAACCCTATGCTAACCCTAACCCTACACTAACCCTAACCCTTAACCCTATGCTAACCCTAACCCCTAACCCTAATCTAACCCTAATCTAACCCTAACCCTACTCTAAACCTAAACCTAACCCTTAACCCTACCCTAACCCTAATCTAAACCTAACCCTAACCCTAATCCTAACCCTACTCTAACCCTAAGCCTAACCCTAACCCTACTCTAGGCCTAAACCTAACCCTTAACCCTAACCCTACCCTAACCCCTAACCCTAACCCTAATATAACCCTAACCCTATGCTAACCCTAACCCTAACCCTTACCCCTATGCTAACCCTAACCCTAACCCTAATCTAACCCTAACCCAACCCTAACCCTATCCCTTAACCCTAACCCTAACTTAACCATAACCCTGGCCCTTAACCCTAACCCTAACCCTACTCTAACCCTAACCCCTAACCCTAATCTAACCCTAAACCGAGTCTAAGTCTAACCCTAACCCTTAATGCTAACCCTAACCCTAACCCTTATCTAACCCTAACCCTAACCCTAATACTAATCCTAACCCTAGTCTAACCCTAACCCTAAGCCTAACCCTAACCCTACTCTAACCCTAAACCAAACCCTTAACCCTAACCCTACCCTAACCCCTAACCCTAATATAACCCTAACCCTAACACTTAACCCTATGCTAACCCTAACCCTAACCCTGATCTAACCCTAACCCTACTCTAACCCTAACCCTTAACCCTATGCTAACCCTAACCCCTAACCCTAATCTAACCCTAACCCTACTCTAAACCTAAACCTAACCCTTAACCCTAACCCTACCCTAACCCTTAACCCTAACCCTACCCTAACCCTAATCTAACCCTAACCCTACCCCTACCCCTAATCTAACCCTACCATAACCCTAACCCTAACCCTAATGTACTCTAACCCTAACCCTATGATAACCCTAACCATAAGCCCAACCCTAACCCTAATCTATCCCTATCCCCTAACCCTAATCTAACCCTAACCCTACTCTAACCCTAACCCTAACCCTACTCTATCCCTAACCCTTAACCCTATGCTAACCCTAACCCTAACCCTAACCCTAACCCAAAAAAGGTTAGAATTTCAAGAACCCCCTAACCCTAACCCTAACCCTAACCATACCCTAACCCTAATCTAACCCTAACCCTATCCCTACTCTAACCCTATCCCTTAACCCTATTCTAACCCTAACCCTAACCCTACTCTAACCCTAACCCTTAACCCTATGCTAACCCTAACCACTAACTCTAATCTAACCCTAACCCTACTCTAAACCTAAACCTAACCCTTAACCCTAACCCTACCCTAACCCTTAATCCTAACCCTAATCTGACCCTAACCCTAATTTAACCCTAACCCTATTCCTATGCTAACCCTACCCCTAATCTAACCCTAACCCTACCATAACCCTCACTCTAATCCTAACCCTAATCTATCCCTAACACCTAACCATAATCTAACCCTAATCTAACCCTAACCCTAACCCTAACCCTTAACCCTAAACCTAACCCTATGCTAACCCTAACCCTAACCCCAATCTAACCCTAACCCAACACTAACCCTATCCCTTAACCCTAAACCTAACCTAACCGTAACCCTGGCCCTTAACCCTAACCCTAACCCTACTCTAACCCTGACCCTAATCTAACCCTAGTCTAACCCTAACCCTAAATGCTAACCCTAACCCTGACCCTAACCCCTAACCCTACTCTAAACCTAAACCTAACCCTTAAACCTAACCCTACCCTAACCCTAACCCTGATCTAACCCTATCCCTAACCCTACTCTAACCCTAACCCTTAACCCTATGCTGACCCCAATCTAACCCTAACCCTAACCCTACTCTAATCCTAACCCTTAACCCTAACCCTAACCCTACTCTAACCCTAACCCTTAACCCTATGCTAACCCTAACCCCTAACCCTAATATAACCCTAACCCTACTCTAAACCTAAACCTAACCCCTAACCCTAACCCTACCCTACCCTAACCCTTATCCCTAACCCCAATCTAACCCTACCATAACCCTAACCCTAATCCTAACCCTACTCTAACCCTAACCCTAACCCTACCATAACCCTAACCCTAATCCTAACCCTACCCTAACCCTAAGCCAAACCCTAACCCTAACCCTAATCTATTCCTAACCCCTAACCCCTAACTCTAACCTAACCCTAACCCTACTCTAACCCTAAACCTAACCCTTAACCCTAACCCTAACCCTTAACCCTATGCTAACCCTAACCCTAATCTAGCCCTAACCATAACCCTACTCTAACCCTAACCCTTAACCCTATGCTAACCCTAACCCTAACCCTACTCTAATCCCAAACCCTTAACCCTATGCTAACCCTAACCCTAACCTTAACCATACAAAACCCTAACACTAACCCTACCCTGAGAAAAATCCAAATTTGCAGGCAAAAATTCGAAATTTCAAAAAAAAACATTTCTGAATTTTGAGGAAAAAAGGCAGAATTCTGAGTTTAAAAGTCAGACTTTTAACAAAAAAGGTTAGAATTTCAAGAACCCCCTAACCCTAATCTAACCCTAACACTAACCCTACTCTAACCCTATCCCTTAACCCTATGCTAACCCTAATCTAACCCTAACCCTAACCCTACTCTAACCCTAACCCTTAACCCTATGCTAACCCTAATCCCTAACTCTAATCTAACCCTAACCCTACTCTAAACCTAAACCTAACCCTTAACCCTAACCCTACCCTAACCCTTAATCCTAACCCTAATCTGACCCTAACCCTAATTTAACCCTAACCCTATTCCTATGCTAACCCTACACCTAATCTAACCCTAACCCTACCATAACCCTAACCCTAATCCTAACCTTACTCTAACCCTAACCCTAACCCTAAACCTAACCCTAACCCTAATCTAACCCTAACCCTACTCTAACCCTAAACCTAACCCTTAACCCTAACCCTAACCCTAACTGTACCCTAACCCTAATCTAACCCTAACCCTACTCTAACCCTATCCCTTAACCCTATGCTAACCCTAACTCTAACCCTAACCCTAACCCTACTTTAACCCTTAATCCTAACCCTAATCTGACCCTAACCCTAATTTAACCCTAACCCTATTCCTATGCTAACCCTACCCCTAATATAACCCTAACCGTAACCCTTAACCCTATGCTAACCCTAACCCTAACCCTACTCTATCCCTAACCCTTAACCCTATGCTAACCCTAACCCTAACCCTAACCATACCAAACCCTAACAGTAACCCTCGCCTGACAAAAGTCAAAATTTGCAGTCAAAAATTCAAAATTTCAAGAAAAAAACATTTATGAATTTTGAGGAAAAAAGGCAGAATTCTGATTTTAAAACTCAGACTTTTAACAAAAAACGTTAGAATTTCAAGAACCCCCTAACCCTAACCCTAACTGTACCCTAACCCTAATCTAACCCTAACCCTAACCCTACTCTAACCCTATCCCTTAACCCTATGCTAACCCTAATCTAACCCTAACCCTAACCCTACTCTAACCCTAACCCTTAACCCTATGCTAACCCTAATCCCTAACTCTAATCTAAACCTAACCCTACTCTAAACCTAAACCTAACCCTTAACCCTAACCCTACCCTAACCCTTAATCCTATCCCTAATCTGACCCTAACCCTAATTTAACCCTAACTCTATTCCTATGCTGACCCTACCCCTAATCTAACCCTAACCCTACCATAACCCTAACCCTAATCCTAACCCTACTCTAACCCTAACCCTAACCCTAACCCTAATCTATCCCTAACCCCTAACCCTAATCTAACCCTAACCCTACTCTAACCCTAAACCTAACCCTTAAGCCTAACCCTAACCCTAACCCTAACTGTACCCTAACCCTAACCCTACTCTAACCCTATCCCTTAACCCTATGCTAACCCTAACTCTAACCCTAACCCTAACCCAACTCTAACCCTAACCCTTAACCCTATGCTAACCCTAACACCTAACTCTAATCTAACCCTAACCCTACTCTAAACCTAAACCTAACCCTTAACCCTAACCCTACCCTAACCCTTAATCCTAACCCTAATCTGACCCTAACCCTAATTTAACCCTAACCCTATTCCTATGCTAACCCTACCCCTAATCTAACCCTAACCCTTAACCCTATGCTAACCCTAACCCTAACCCTACTCTATCCCTAACCCTTAACCCTATGCTAACCCCAACCCTAACCCTAACCATACAAAACCCTAACCCTAACCTGAGAAAAATCCAAATTTGCAGGCAAAATTTTGAAATTTCAAAAAAAAACATTGTTGAATTTTTAGGAAAAAAGGCAGAATTCTGAGTTTAAAAGTCAGACTTTTAACAAAAAAGGTTAGAATTTCAAGAACCCCCTAACCCTAACCCTAACCGTACCCTAACCCTAATCTAACCCTAACCCTAACCCTACAGATTAGAATTTCAACAACCCCCTAGCCCAAATCCTAACCCTACCCTATCCCTAACCCTAACCCTAACCCAACCCTAACCCTAACCCTAACCTAGCCCTAGCCCTGGCCCTTAACCCTAACCCTAACCCTAATCTAACCCTAACCCCTAACCCTACTCTAAACCTAAACCTTAAACCTAACCCTTAACCCTAACCCTAACCCTAATCTAACCCTAACCCAAACATAACCCTACTCTAACCCTAACCCTAACCCTAACCCTTAACCCTAACACTACCCTAACACCTAACCCTAACCCTAATGTAACCCTAACCCTATGCTAACCCTAACCCTAACCCTAACACTTAACCCTATGCTAACCCTAACCCTACCCTGATCTAACCCTAACCCTTAACCCTATGCTAACCCTAACCCTAAGCCTAATCTAACCCTAACCCTAACCCTAATCTAACCCTAACCCTTAACCCTATGCTAACCCTAACCCTAATCTAACCCTACTCCAACCCTAACCCTTAACCCTATGCTAACCCTAACCCCTAACCCTAATCTAACCCTAACCCTACTCTAAACCTAACCCTAACCCTTAACCCTAACCCGACCCTTACACTAACCCTAATCTAACCCTAACCCTAACCCTAATCTAACCCTAACCCTATGCTAACCCTACCACTAATCTAACCCTAACCCTAATCCTAACCCTACTCTAACCCTAACCCTAATCCCAACCCTAACCCTAAGCACAACCCTAATCCTAACCCGAACCCTAATCTATCCCTAACCCCTAACCCCTAACCCTAATCTAACCCTAACCCTACTCTAACCCTAAACCTAACCCTAACCCTAACCCTAACCCTTAACCCTATGCTAACCCCAACCCTAACCCTAATCTAACCCTAACCCTACTCTGACCCTAACCCTTAACCCTATGCTAACCCTAACCCTAAGCCTACTCTATCCCTAACCCTAACCCTAATCTAAACCTAACCCTAAACCTAATCTATCCCTAACCCCTAACCCCTAACCCTAATCTAACCCTAACCCTACTCTAACCCTAAACCTAACCCTTAACCCTATCCCTAACCCTAACCCTAACTGTACCCTAACACTAATCTAACCCTAACCCTACTCTAACCCTATCCCTTAACCCTATGCTAACCCTAATCTAACCCTAACCCTAACCCTACTCTAACCCTAACCCTTAACCCTATGCTAACCCTAACCCCTAACTCTAATCTAACCCTAACCCTACTCTAAACCTAAACCTAACCCTTAACCCTAACCCTACCCTAACCCTTAATCCTAACCCTAATCTGACCCTAACCCTAATTTAACCCTAACCCTATTCCTATGCTAACCCTACCCCTAATCTAACCCTAACCCGACCATAACCCTAAACCTAATCCTAACCCTACTCTAACCCTAACCCTAATCTAACCCTAACCCTAACCCTAATCTATCCCTAACCCCTAACCCCTAACCCTAATCTAACCCTAACCCTACTCTAACCCTAACCCTTAACCCTAACCCTAACCCTATGCTAACCCTAACCCCAATCTAACCCTAACCCAACCCTAACCCTATCCCTTAACCCTAAACCTAACCTAACCGTAACCCTGGCCCTTAACCCTAACCCTAACCCTACTCTAACCCTAACCCTAATCTAACCCTAGTCTAACCCTAACCCTTAATGCTAACCCTAACCCTAACCCATATCTAACCCTAACCCCTAACCCTACTCTAAACCTAAACCTAACCCTTAAACCTAACCCTACCCTAACCCTTAACCCTAAGCCTAACCCTAACCCTAATCTAACCCTAACCCTAACCCTAATCTAACCCTAACCCTAACCCTAACCCTAAGCCTAACCCTAACCCTAACCCTACTCTAAGCCTAAACTTAACCCTTAACCCTAACCCTACCCTAACCCTAACCCTAATATAACCCTAACCCTAACCCTAACACTTAACCCTATGCTAACCCTAACCCTAACCCTGATCTAACCCTAACCCTACTCTAACCCTAACCCTTAACCCTAACCCTAAACCTAACCCTACTCTAACCCTAACCCTTAACCCTATGCTAACCCTAACCCCTAACCCTAATCTAACCCTAACCCTACTCTAAACCTAAACCTAAACCTTAACCCTAACCCTACCCTAACCCTTAACCCTAACCCTACCCTAACCCTTAACCCTAACCCTAATCTAACCCTAATCCTAATCTAACCCTAACCCTACCATAACCCTAACCCTAATACTAACCCTTCTCTAACCCTAACCCTAACCCTAATCCTAACCCTACTCTAACCCTAACCCTAAGCCCAACCCTAACCCTGACCCTAATCTATCCCTAACCCCTAACCCCTAAACCTAATCTAACCCTAAACCTACTCTAACCCTAAACCTAACCCTTAACCCTAACCCTAACCCTTAACCCTATGCTAACCCTAACCCTAATCTAACCCTAACCCTAACCCTAACCCTTAACCTTATGCTAACCCTAACCCTAACCCTACTCTATCCCTAACCCTTAACCCTATGCTAACCCTAACCCTAACCATACCAAACCCTAACACTAACCCTAGCCTGAGAAAAATCAAAATTTGCAGGCAAAAATTCGAAATTTCAAGAAAAAATCATTTCTGAATTTTGAGGAAAAAAGGCAGACTTCTGAGTTTAAAAGTCAGACTTTTAACAAAAAAGGTTAGAATTTCAAGAAAGGAAGTCATATTTTTAAGAAAAAAAAATCAAAATTTTAGGCCAAAAGGTCAAATTTTGAAGGAAAAAAAGTCCAAATTTCAAGAAAAAAAAAACGTCTGAATTTTGAGGAAAAAAGGCAGAATTCTGAGTTTAAAAGTCAGACTTTTAACAAAAAAGGTTAGAATTTCAAGAAAGGAATCAGATTTTTAAGAAAAAAAAATCAAAATTTTAGGCCAAAAGGTCAAATTTTGAAGGAAAAAAAGTCCAAATTTCAAGAAAAAAAAAACGTCTGAATTTTGAGGAAAAAAGGCAGAATTCTGAGTTTAAAAGTCAGACTTTTAACAAAAAAGGTTAGAATTTCAAGAAAGGAATCAGATTTTTAAGAAAAAAAAATCAAAATTTTAGGCCAAAAGGTCAAATTTTGAAGGAAAAAAAGTCCAAATTTCAAGAAAAAAAAAACGTCTGAATTTTGAGGAAAAAAGGCAGAATTCTGAGTTTAAAAGTCAGACTTTTAACAAAAAAGGTTAGAATTTCAAGAAAGGAATCAGATTTTTAAGAAAAAAAAATCAAAATTTTAGGCCAAAAGGTCAAATTTTGAAGGAAAAAAAGTCCAAATTTCAAGAAAAAAAAAACGTCTGAATTTTGAGGAAAAAAGGCAGAATTCTGAGTTTAAAAGTCAGACTTTTAACAAAAAAGGTTAGAATTTCAAGAAAGGAATCAGATTTTTAAGAAAAAAAAATCAAAATTTTAGGCCAAAAGGTCAAAATTTGAAGGAAAAAAAGTCCAAATTTCAAGAAAAAAAAAACGTCTGAATTTTGAGGAAAAAAGGCAGAATTCTGAGTTTAAAAGTCAGACTTTTAACAAAAAAGGTTAGAATTTCAAGAAAGGAATCAGATTTTTAAGAAAAAAAAATCAAAATTTTAGGCCAAAAGGTCAAATTTTGAAGGAAAAAAAGTCCAAATTTCAAGAAAAAAAAAACGTCTGAATTTTGAGGAAAAAAGGCAGAATTCTGAGTTTAAAAGTCAGACTTTTAACAAAAAAGGTTAGAATTTCAAGAAAGGAATCAGATTTTTAAGAAAAAAAAATCAAAATTTTAGGCCAAAAGGTCAAATTTTGAAGGAAAAAAAGTCCAAATTTCAAGAAAAAAAAAAAGTCTGAATTTTGAGGAAAAAAGGCAGAATTCTGAGTTTAAAAGTCAGACTTTTAACAAAAAAGGTTAGAATTTCAAGAAAGGAAGTCATATTTTTAAGAAAAAAAAATCAAAATTTTAGGCCAAAAGGTCAAATTTTGAAGGAAAAAAAGTCCAAATTTCAAGAAAAAAAAAAAAGTCTGAATTTTGAGGAAAAAAGGCAGAATTCTGAGTTTAAAAGTCAGACTTTTAACAAAAAAGGTTAGAATTTCAAGAAAGGAAGTCATATTTTTAAGAAAAAAAAATCAAAATTTTAGGCCAAAAGGTCAAATTTTGAAGGAAAAAAAGTCCAAATTTAAAGAAAAAAAAAAACGTCTGAATTTTGAGGAAAAAAGGCAGAATTCTGAGTTTAAAAGTCATACTTTTAACAAAAAAGGTTAGAATTTCAAGAAAGGAAGTCATATTTTTAAGAAAAAAAAATCAAAATTTTAGGCCAAAAGGTCAAATTTTGAAGGAAAAAAAGTCCAAATTTCAAGAAAAAAAAAACGTCTAAATTTTGAGGAAAAAAGGCAGAATTCTGAGTTTAAAAGTCAGACTTTTAACAAAAAAGGTTAGAATTTCAAGAAAGGAATCAGATTTTTAAGAAAAAAAAATCAAAATTTTAGGCCAAAAGGTCAAATTTTGAAGGAAAAAAAGTCCAAATTTCAAGAAAAAAAAAACGTCTGAATTTTGAGGAAAAAAGGCAGAATTCTGAGTTTAAAAGTCAGACTTTTAACAAAAAAGGTTAGAATTTCAAGAAAGGAATCAGATTTTTAAGAAAAAAAAATCAAAATTTTAGGCCAAAAGGTCAAATTTTGAAGGAAAAAAAGTCCAAATTTCAAGAAAAAAAAAAAACGTCTGAATTTTGAGGAAAAAAGGCAGAATTCTGAGTTTAAAAGTCAGACTTTTAACAAAAAAGGTTAGAATTTCAAGAAAGGAATCAGATTTTTAAGAAAAAAAAATCAAAATTTTAGGCCAAAAGGTCAAATTTTGAAGGAAAAAAAGTCCAAATTTCAAGAAAAAAAAAAAAGTCTGAATTTTGAGGAAAAAAGGCAGAATTCTGAGTTTAAAAGTCAGACTTTTAACAAAAAAGGTTAGAATTTCAAGAAAGGAAGTCATATTTTTAAGAAAAAAAAATCAAAATTTTAGGCCAAAAGGTCAAATTTTGAAGGAAAAAAAGTCCAAATTTCAAGAAAAAAAAAACGTCTGAATTTTGAGGAAAAAAGGCAGAATTCTGAGTTTAAAAGTCAGACTTTTAACAAAAAAGGTTAGAATTTCAAGAAAGGAATCAGATTTTTAAGAAAAAAAAATCAAAATTTTAGGCCAAAAGGTCAAATTTTGAAGGAAAAAAAGTCCAAATTTCAAGAAAAAAAAAACGTCTAAATTTTGAGGAAAAAAGGCAGAATTCTGAGTTTAAAAGTCAGACTTTTAACAAAAAAGGTTAGAATTTCAAGAAAGGAATCAGATTTTTAAGAAAAAAAAATCAAAATTTTAGGCCAAAAGGTCAAATTTTGAAGGAAAAAAAGTCCAAATTTCAAGAAAAAAAAAAAACGTCTGAATTTTGAGGAAAAAAGGCAGAATTCTGAGTTTAAAAGTCAGACTTTTAACAAAAAAGGTTAGAATTTCAAGAAAGGAATCAGATTTTTAAGAAAAAAAAAATCCCATTTTTCAGCAAAAAAATCCAAAATTTGAAGAAAAAAAGTCCAAATTTCAAGAAAAAAAAAACGTCTGAATTTTGAGGAAAAAAGGCAGAATTCTGAGTTTAAAAGTCAGACTTTTAACAAAAAAGGTTAGAATTTCAAGAAAGGAATCAGATTTTTAAGAAAAAAAAATCAAAATTTTAGGCCAAAAGGTCAAATTTTGAAGGAAAAAAAGTCCAAATTTCAAGAAAAAAAAAACGTCTGAATTTTGAGGAAAAAAGGCAGAATTCTGAGTTTAAAAGTCAGACTTTTAACAAAAAAGGTTAGAATTTCAAGAAAGGAAGTCTTATTTTTAAGAAAAAAAAAAAATCTAAATTTTAGGCCAAAAGGTCAAATTTTGAAGGAAAAAAAGTCCAAATTTCAAGAAAAAAAAAAAAAGTCTGAATTTTGAGGAAAAAAGGCAGAATTCTGAGTTTAAAAGTCAGACTTTTAACAAAAAAGGTTAGAATTTCAAGAAAGGAAGTCATATTTTTAAGAAAAAAAAATCAAAATTTTAGGCCAAAAGGTCAAATTTTGAAGGAAAAAAAGTCCAAATTTCAAGAAAAAAAAAACGTCTGAATTTTGAGGAAAAAAGGCAGAATTCTGAGTTTAAAAGTCAGACTTTTAACAAAAAAGGTTAGAATTTCAAGAAAGGAATCAGATTTTTAAGAAAAAAAAATCAAAATTTTCGGCCAAAAGGTCAAAATTTGAAGGAAAAAAAGTCCAAATTTCAAGAAAAAAAAAACGTCTGAATTTTGAGGAAAAAAGGCAGAATTCTGAGTTTAAAAGTCAGACTTTTAACAAAAAAGGTTAGAATTTCAAGAAAGGAAGTCATATTTTTAAGAAAAAAAAATCAAAATTTTAGGCCAAAAGGTCAAATTTTGAAGGAAAAAAAGTCCAAATTTCAAGAAAAAAAAAAAAAGTCTGAATTTTGAGGAAAAAAGGCAGAATTCTGAGTTTAAAAGTCAGACTTTTAACAAAAAAGGTTAGAATTTCAAGAAAGGAATCAGATTTTTAAGAAAAAAAAATCAAAATTTTAGGCCAAAAGGTCAAATTTTGAAGGAAAAAAAGTCCAAATTTCAAGAAAAAAAAAACGTCTGAATTTTGAGGAAAAAAGGCAGAATTCTGAGTTTAAAAGTCAGACTTTTAACAAAAAAGGTTAGAATTTCAAGAAAGGAAGTCATATTTTTAAGAAAAAAAAATCAAAATTTTAGGCCAAAAGGTCAAATTTTGAAGGAAAAAAAGTCCAAATTTCAAGAAAAAAAAAACGTCTGAATTTTGAGGAAAAAAGGCAGAATTCTGAGTTTAAAAGTCAGACTTTTAACAAAAAAGGTTAGAATTTCAAGAAAGGAATCAGATTTTTAAGAAAAAAAAATCAAAATTTTAGGCCAAAAGGTCAAATTTTGAAGGAAAAAAAGTCCAAATTTCAAGAAAAAAAAAACGTCTAAATTTTGAGGAAAAAAGGCAGAATTCTGAGTTTAAAAGTCAGACTTTTAACAAAAAAGGTTAGAATTTCAAGAAAGGAATCAGATTTTTAAGAAAAAAAAATCAAAATTTTAGGCCAAAAGGTCAAATTTTGAAGTAAAAAAATTCCAAATTTCAAGAAAAAAAAAACGTCTGAATTTTGAGGAAAAAAGGCAGAATTCTGAGTTTAAAAGTCAGACTTTTAACAAAAAAGGTTAGAATTTCAAGAAAGGAATCAGATTTTTAAGAAAAAAAAATCAAAATTTTAGGCCAAAAGGTCAAATTTTGAAGGAAAAAAAGTCCAAATTTCAAGAAAAAAAAAAAAGTCTGAATTTTGAGGAAAAAAGGCAGAATTCTGAGTTTAAAAGTCAGACTTTTAACAAAAAAGGTTAGAATTTCAAGAAAGGAAGTCATATTTTTAAGAAAAAAAAATCAAAATTTTAGGCCAAAAGGTCAAATTTTGAAGGAAAAAAAGTCCAAATTTCAAGAAAAAAAAAACGTATGAATTTTGAGGAAAAAAGGCAGAATTCTGAGTTTAAAAGTCAGACTTTTAACAAAAAAGGTTAGAACTTCAAGAAAGGAAGTCATATTTTTAAGAAAAAAAAATCAAAATTTTAGGTCAAAAGGTCAAATTTTGAAGGAAAAAAAGTCCAAATTTCAAGAAAAAAAAAAAAAGTCTGAATTTTGAGGAAAAAAGGCAGAATTCTGAGTTTAAAAGTCAGACTTTTAACAAAAAAGGTTAGAATTTCAAGAAAGGAAGTCATATTTTTAAGAAAAAAAAATCAAAATTTTAGGCCAAAAGGTCAAATTTTGAAGGAAAAAAAGTCCAAATTTCAAGAAAAAAAAAACGTCTGAATTTTGAGGAAAAAAGGCAGAATTCTGAGTTTAAAAGTCAGACTTTTAACAAAAAAGGTTAGAATTTCAAGAAAGGAATCAGATTTTTAAGAAAAAAAAATCAAAATTTTCGGCCAAAAGGTCAAAATTTGAAGGAAAAAAAGTCCAAATTTCAAGAAAAAAAAAACGTCTGAATTTTGAGGAAAAAAGGCAGAATTCTGAGTTTAAAAGTCAGACTTTTAACAAAAAAGGTTAGAATTTCAAGAAAGGAAGTCATATTTTTAAGAAAAAAAAATCAAAATTTTAGGCCAAAAGGTCAAATTTTGAAGGAAAAAAAGTCCAAATTTCAAGAAAAAAAAAAAAAGTCTGAATTTTGAGGAAAAAAGGCAGAATTCTGAGTTTAAAAGTCAGACTTTTAACAAAAAAGGTTAGAATTTCAAGAAAGGAATCAGATTTTTAAGAAAAAAAAATCAAAATTTTAGGCCAAAAGGTCAAATTTTGAAGGAAAAAAAGTCCAAATTTCAAGAAAAAAAAAACGTCTGAATTTTGAGGAAAAAAGGCAGAATTCTGAGTTTAAAAGTCAGACTTTTAACAAAAAAGGTTAGAATTTCAAGAAAGGAAGTCATATTTTTAAGAAAAAAAAATCAAAATTTTAGGCCAAAAGGTCAAATTTTGAAGGAAAAAAAGTCCAAATTTCAAGAAAAAAAAAACGTCTGAATTTTGAGGAAAAAAGGCAGAATTCTGAGTTTAAAAGTCAGACTTTTAACAAAAAAGGTTAGAATTTCAAGAAAGGAATCAGATTTTTAAGAAAAAAAAATCAAAATTTTAGGCCAAAAGGTCAAATTTTGAAGGAAAAAAAGTCCAAATTTCAAGAAAAAAAAAACGTCTAAATTTTGAGGAAAAAAGGCAGAATTCTGAGTTTAAAAGTCAGACTTTTAACAAAAAAGGTTAGAATTTCAAGAAAGGAATCAGATTTTTAAGAAAAAAAAATCAAAATTTTAGGCCAAAAGGTCAAATTTTGAAGGAAAAAAAGTCCAAATTTCAAGAAAAAAAAAACGTCTGAATTTTGAGGAAAAAAGGCAGAATTCTGAGTTTAAAAGTCAGACTTTTAACAAAAAAGGTTAGAATTTCAAGAAAGGAATCAGATTTTTAAGAAAAAAAAATCAAAATTTTAGGCCAAAAGGTCAAATTTTGAAGGAAAAAAAGTCCAAATTTCAAGAAAAAAAAAAAAGTCTGAATTTTGAGGAAAAAAGGCAGAATTCTGAGTTTAAAAGTCAGACTTTTAACAAAAAAGGTTAGAATTTCAAGAAAGGAAGTCATATTTTTAAGAAAAAAAAATCAAAATTTTAGGCCAAAAGGTCAAATTTTGAAGGAAAAAAAGTCCAAATTTCAAGAAAAAAAAAACGTATGAATTTTGAGGAAAAAAGGCAGAATTCTGAGTTTAAAAGTCAGACTTTTAACAAAAAAGGTTAGAACTTCAAGAAAGGAAGTCATATTTTTAAGAAAAAAAAATCAAAATTTTAGGTCAAAAGGTCAAATTTTGAAGGAAAAAAAGTCCAAATTTCAAGAAAAAAAAAACGTCTGAATTTTGAGGAAAAAAGGCAGAATTCTGAGTTTAAAAGTCAGACTTTTAACAAAAAAGGTTAGAATTTCAAGAAAGGAATCAGATTTTTAAGAAAAAAAAAATCAAAATTTTAGGCCAAAAGGTCAAATTTTGAAGGAAAAAAAGTCCAAATTTCAAGAAAAAAAAAAAAGTCTGAATTTTGAGGAAAAAAGGCAGAATTCTGAGTTTAAAAGTCAGACTTTTAACAAAAAAGGTTAGAATTTCAAGAAAGGAAGTCATATTTTTAAGAAAAAAAAATCAAAATTTTAGGCCAAAAGGTCAAATTTTGAAGGAAAAAAAGTCCAAATTTCAAGAAAAAAAAAACGTCTGAATTTTGAGGAAAAAAGGCAGAATTCTGAGTTTAAAAGTCAGACTTTTAACAAAAAAGGTTAGAACTTCAAGAAAGGAAGTCATATTTTTAAGAAAAAAAAATCAAAATTTTAGGCCAAAAGGTCAAATTTTGAAGGAAAAAAAGTCCAAATTTCAAGAAAAAAAAAACGTCTGAATTTTGAGGAAAAAAGGCAGAATTCTGAGTTTAAAAGTCAGACTTTTAACAAAAAAGGTTAGAATTTCAAGAAAGGAATCAGATTTTTAAGAAAAAAAAGATCCCATTTTTCAGAAAAAAAATCCCAAATTTGAAGGAAAAAAAGTCCAAATTTCAAGAAAAAAAAAACGTCTGAATTTTGAGGAAAAAAGGCAGAATTCTGAGTTTAAAAGTCAGACTTTTAACAAAAAAGGTTAGAATTTCAAGAAAGGAAGTCATATTTTTAAGAAAAAAAAATCAAAATTTTAGGCCAAAAGGTCAAATTTTGAAGGAAAAAAAGTCCAAATTTCAAGAAAAAAAAAACGTCTGAATTTTGAGGAAAAAAGGCAGAATTCTGAGTTTAAAAGTCAGACTTTTAACAAAAAAGGTTAGAATTTCAAGAAAGGAATCAGATTTTTAAGAAAAAAAAATCAAAATTTTAGGCCAAAAGGTCAAATTTTGAAGGAAAAAAAGTCCAAATTTCAAGAAAAAAAAAACGTCTGAATTTTGAGGAAAAAAGGCAGAATTCTGAGTTTAAAAGTCAGACTTTTAACAAAAAAGGTTAGAATTTCAAGAAAGGAATCAGATTTTTAAGAAAAAAAAATCAAAATTTTAGGCCAAAAGTCCAAATTTCAAGAAAAAAAGTCCAAATTTCAAGAAAAAAAAACGTCTGAATTTTGAGGAAAAAAGGCAGAATTCTGAGTTTAAAAATCAGACTTTTAACAAAAAAGGTTAGAATTTCAAGAAAGGAAGTCATATTTTTAAAAAAAAAAATTAAAATTTTAGGCCAAAAGGTCAAATTTTGAAGGAAAAAAAGTCCAAATTTCAAGAAAAAAAAAACGTCTGAATTTTGAGGAAAAAAGGCAGAATTCTGAGTTTAAAAGTCAGACTTTTAACAAAAAAGGTTAGAATTTCAAGAAAGGAAGTCTTATTTTTAAGAAAAAAAAATCAAAATTTTAGGCCAAAAGGTCAAAATTTGAAGGAAAAAAAGTCCAAATTTCAAGAAAAAAAAAACGTCTGAATTTTGAGGAAAAAAGGCAGAATTCTGAGTTTAAAAGTCAGACTTTTAACAAAAAAGGTTAGAATTTCAAGAAAGGAAGTCATATTTTTAAGAAAAAAAAATCAAAATTTTAGGCCAAAAGGTCAAATTTTGAAGGAAAAAAAGTCCAAATTTCAAGAAAAAAAAAACGTCTGAATTTTGAGGAAAAAAGGCAGAATTCTGAGTTTAAAAGTCAGACTTTTAACAAAAAAGGTTAGAATTTCAAGAAAGGAAGTCATATTTTTAAGAAAAAAAAATCAAAATTTTAGGCCAAAAGGTCAAATTTTGAAGGAAAAAAAGTCCAAATTTCAAGAAAAAAAAAACGTCTGAATTTTGAGGAAAAAAGGCAGAATTCTGAGTTTAAAAGTCAGACTTTTAACAAAAAAGGTTAGAATTTCAAGAAAGGAATCAGATTTTTAAGAAA
Organism: Sciaenops ocellatus; assembly: GCA_033000465.1. Lineage (NCBI taxonomy): Eukaryota > Metazoa > Chordata > Actinopteri > Sciaenidae > Sciaenops > Sciaenops ocellatus. Next base: position 686,617 of record CP136874.1, on the reverse strand, counting down.
AAAAAATCAAAATTTTAGGCCAAAAGGTCAAATTTTGAAGGAAAAAAAGTCCAAATTTCAAGAAAAAAAAAACGTCTGAATTTTGAGGAAAAAAGGCAGAATTCTGAGTTTAAAAGTCAGACTTTTAACAAAAAAGGTTAGAATTTCAAGAAAGGAATCAGATTTTTAAGAAAAAAAAATCAAAATTTTAGGCCAAAAGGTCAAATTTTGAAGGAAAAAAAGTCCAAATTTCAAGAAAAAAAAAACGTCTGAATTTTGAGGAAAAAAGGCAGAATTCTGAGTTTAAAAGTCAGACTTTTAACAAAAAAGGTTAGAATTTCAAGAAAGGAATCAGATTTTTAAGAAAAAAAAATCAAAATTTTAGGCCAAAAGTCCAAATTTCAAGAAAAAAAGTCCAAATTTCAAGAAAAAAAAACGTCTGAATTTTGAGGAAAAAAGGCAGAATTCTGAGTTTAAAAATCAGACTTTTAACAAAAAAGGTTAGAATTTCAAGAAAGGAAGTCATATTTTTAAAAAAAAAAATTAAAATTTTAGGCCAAAAGGTCAAATTTTGAAGGAAAAAAAGTCCAAATTTCAAGAAAAAAAAAACGTCTGAATTTTGAGGAAAAAAGGCAGAATTCTGAGTTTAAAAGTCAGACTTTTAACAAAAAAGGTTAGAATTTCAAGAAAGGAAGTCTTATTTTTAAGAAAAAAAAATCAAAATTTTAGGCCAAAAGGTCAAAATTTGAAGGAAAAAAAGTCCAAATTTCAAGAAAAAAAAAACGTCTGAATTTTGAGGAAAAAAGGCAGAATTCTGAGTTTAAAAGTCAGACTTTTAACAAAAAAGGTTAGAATTTCAAGAAAGGAAGTCATATTTTTAAGAAAAAAAAATCAAAATTTTAGGCCAAAAGGTCAAATTTTGAAGGAAAAAAAGTCCAAATTTCAAGAAAAAAAAAACGTCTGAATTTTGAGGAAAAAAGGCAGAATTCTGAGTTTAAAAGTCAGACTTTTAACAAAAAAGGTTAGAATTTCAAGAAAGGAAGTCATATTTTTAAGAAAAAAAAATCAAAATTTTAGGCCAAAAGGTCAAATTTTGAAGGAAAAAAAGTCCAAATTTCAAGAAAAAAAAAACGTCTGAATTTTGAGGAAAAAAGGCAGAATTCTGAGTTTAAAAGTCAGACTTTTAACAAAAAAGGTTAGAATTTCAAGAAAGGAATCAGATTTTTAAGAAAAAAAAATCAAAATTTTAGGCCAAAAGGTCAAATTTTGAAGGAAAAAAAGTCCAAATTTCAAGAAAAAAAAAACGTCTAAATTTTGAGGAAAAAAGGCAGAATTCTGAGTTTAAAAGTCAGACTTTTAACAAAAAAGGTTAGAATTTCAAGAAAGGAATCAGATTTTTAAGAAAAAAAAATCAAAATTTTAGGCCAAAAGGTCAAATTTTGAAGGAAAAAAAGTCCAAATTTCAAGAAAAAAAAAACGTCTGAATTTTGAGGAAAAAAGGCAGAATTCTGAGTTTAAAAGTCAGACTTTTAACAAAAAAGGTTAGAATTTCAAGAAAGGAATCAGATTTTTAAGAAAAAAAAATCAAAATTTTAGGCCAAAAGGTCAAATTTTGAAGGAAAAAAAGTCCAAATTTCAAGAAAAAAAAAAAAACGTCTGAATTTTGAGGAAAAAAGGCAGAATTCTGAGTTTAAAAGTCAGACTTTTAACAAAAAAGGTTAGAATTTCAAGAAAGGAATCAGATTTTTAAGAAAAAAAAATCAAAATTTTAGGCCAAAAGGTCAAATTTTGAAGGAAAAAAAGTCCAAATTTCAAGAAAAAAAAAAAAGTCTGAATTTTGAGGAAAAAAGGCAGAATTCTGAGTTTAAAAGTCAGACTTTTAACAAAAAAGGTTAGAATTTCAAGAAAGGAAGTCATATTTTTAAGAAAAAAAAATCAAAATTTTAGGCCAAAAGGTCAAATTTTGAAGGAAAAAAAGTCCAAATTTCAAGAAAAAAAAAACGTCTGAATTTTGAGGAAAAAAGGCAGAATTCTGAGTTTAAAAGTCAGACTTTTAACAAAAAAGGTTAGAATTTCAAGAAAGGAATCAGATTTTTAAGAAAAAAAAATCAAAATTTTAGGCCAAAAGGTCAAATTTTGAAGGAAAAAAAGTCCAAATTTCAAGAAAAAAAAAACGTCTGAATTTTGAGGAAAAAAGGCAGAATTCTGAGTTTAAAAGTCAGACTTTTAACAAAAAAGGTTAGAATTTCAAGAAAGGAATCAGATTTTTAAGAAAAAAAAGATCCCATTTTTCAGAAAAAAAATCCCAAATTTGAAGGAAAAAAAGTCCAAATTTCAAGAAAAAAAAAACGTCTGAATTTTGAGGAAAAAAGGCAGAATTCTGAGTTTAAAAGTCAGACTTTTAACAAAAAAGGTTAGAATTTCAAGAAAGGAAGTCATATTTTTTAGAAAAAAAAAACAAAATTTTAGGCCAAAAGGTCAAATTTTGAAGGAAAAAAAGTCCAAATTTCAAGAAAAAAAAAACGTCTGAATTTTGAGGAAAAAAGGCAGAATTCTGAGTTTAAAAGTCAGACTTTTAACAAAAAAGGTTAGAATTTCAAGAAAGGAATCAGATTTTTAAGAAAAAAAAATCAAAATTTTAGGCCAAAAGGTCAAATTTTGAAGGAAAAAAAGTCCAAATTTCAAGAAAAAAAAAACGTCTGAATTTTGAGGAAAAAAGGCAGAATTCTGAGTTTAAAAGTCAGACTTTTAACAAAAAAGGTTAGAATTTCAAGAAAGGAATCAGATTTTTAAGAAAAAAAAATCAAAATTTTAGGCCAAAAGGTCAAATTTTGAAGGAAAAAAAGTCCAAATTTCAAGAAAAAAAAAAAAGTCTGAATTTTGAGGAAAAAAGGCAGAATTCTGAGTTTAAAAGTCAGACTTTTAACAAAAAAGGTTAGAATTTCAAGAAAGGAAGTCATATTTTTAAGAAAAAAAAATCAAAATTTTAGGCCAAAAGGTCAAATTTTGAAGGAAAAAAAGTCCAAATTTCAAGAAAAAAAAAACGTCTGAATTTTGAGGAAAAAAGGCAGAATTCTGAGTTTAAAAGTCAGACTTTTAACAAAAAAGGTTAGAATTTCAAGAAAGGAAGTCATATTTTTAAGAAAAAAAAATCAAAATTTTAGGCCAAAAGGTCAAATTTTGAAGGAAAAAAAGTCCAAATTTCAAGAAAAAAAAAAACGTCTCAATTTTGAGGAAAAAAGGCAGAATTCTGAGTTTAAAAGTCAGACTTTTAACAAAAAAGGTTAGAATTTCAAGAAAGGAATCAGATTTTTAAGAAAAAAAAATCAAAATTTTAGGCCAAAAGGTCAAATTTTGAAGGAAAAAAAGTCCAAATTTCAAGAAAAAAAAAACGTCTAAATTTTGAGGAAAAAAGGCAGAATTCTGAGTTTAAAAGTCAGACTTTTAACAAAAAAGGTTAGAATTTCAAGAAAGGAATCAGATTTTTAAGAAAAAAAAATCAAAATTTTAGGCCAAAAGGTCAAATTTTGAAGGAAAAAAAGTCCAAATTTCAAGAAAAAAAAAACGTCTGAATTTTGAGGAAAAAAGGCAGAATTCTGAGTTTAAAAGTCAGACTTTTAACAAAAAAGGTTAGAATTTCAAGAAAGGAAGTCATATTTTTAAGAAAAAAAAATCAAAATTTTAGGCCAAAAGGTCAAATTTTGAAGGAAAAAAAGTCCAAATTTCAAGAAAAAAAAAACGTCTCAATTTTGAGGAAAAAAGGCAGAATTCTGAGTTTAAAAGTCAGACTTTTAACAAAAAAGGTTAGAATTTCAAGAAAGGAATCAGATTTTTAAGAAAAAAAAATCAAAATTTTAGGCCAAAAGGTCAAATTTTGAAGGAAAAAAAGTCCAAATTTCAAGAAAAAAAAAACGTCTAAATTTTGAGGAAAAAAGGCAGAATTCTGAGTTTAAAAGTCAGACTTTTAACAAAAAAGGTTAGAATTTCAAGAAAGGAATCAGATTTTTAAGAAAAAAAAATCAAAATTTTAGGCCAAAAGGTCAAATTTTGAAGGAAAAAAAGTCCAAATTTCAAGAAAAAAAAAAAACGTCTGAATTTTGAGGAAAAAAGGCAGAATTCTGAGTTTAAAAGTCAGACTTTTAACAAAAAAGGTTAGAATTTCAAGAAAGGAATCAGATTTTTAAGAAAAAAAAATCAAAATTTTAGGCCAAAAGGTCAAATTTTGAAGGAAAAAAAGTCCAAATTTCAAGAAAAAAAAAACGTCTGAATTTTGAGGAAAAAAGGCAGAATTCTGAGTTTAAAAGTCAGACTTTTAACAAAAAAGGTTAGAATTTCAAGAAAGGAATCAGATTTTTAAGAAAAAAAAATCAAAATTTTAGGCCAAAAGGTCAAATTTTGAAGGAAAAAAAGTCCAAATTTCAAGAAAAAAAGAACGTCTAAATTTTGAGGAAAAAAGGCAGAATTCTGAGTTTAAAAGTCAGACTTTTAACAAAAAAGGTTAGAATTTCAAGAAAGGAATCAGATTTTTAAGAAAAAAAAGATCCCATTTTTCAGAAAAAAAATCCCAAATTTGAAGGAAAAAAAGTCCAAATTTCAAGAAAAAAAAAACGTCTGAATTTTGAGGAAAAAAGGCAGAATTCTGAGTTTAAAAGTCAGACTTTTAACAAAAAAGGTTAGAATTTCAAGAAAGGAATCAGATTTTTAAGAAAAAAAAATCAAAATTTTAGGCCAAAAGGTCAAATTTTGAAGGAAAAAAAGTCCAAATTTCAAGAAAAAAAAAAAAACGTCTGAATTTTGAGGAAAAAAGGCAGAATTCTGAGTTTAAAAGTCAGACTTTTAACAAAAAAGGTTAGAATTTCAAGAAAGGAATCAGATTTTTAAGAAAAAAAAATCAAAATTTTAGGCCAAAAGGTCAAATTTTGAAGGAAAAAAAGTCCAAATTTCAAGAAAAAAAAAAAACGTCTGAATTTTGAGGAAAAAAGGCAGAATTCTGAGTTTAAAAGTCAGACTTTTAACAAAAAAGGTTAGAATTTCAAGAAAGGAATCAGATTTTTAAGAAAAAAAAATCAAAATTTTAGGCCAAAAGGTCAAATTTTGAAGGAACAAAAGTCCAAATTTCAAGAAAAAAAAAAAAGTCTGAATTTTGAGGAAAAAAGGCAGAATTCTGAGTTTAAAAGTCAGACTTTTAACAAAAAAGGTTAGAATTTCAAGAAAGGAAGTCATATTTTTAAGAAAAAAAAATCAAAATTTTAGGCCAAAAGGTCAAATTTTGAAGGAAAAAAAGTCCAAATTTCAAGAAAAAAAAAACGTCTGAATTTTGAGGAAAAAAGGCAGAATTCTGAGTTTAAAAGTCAGACTTTTAACAAAAAAGGTTAGAACTTCAAGAAAGGAAGTCATATTTTTAAGAAAAAAAAATCAAAATTTTAGGCCAAAAGGTCAAATTTTGAAGGAAAAAAAGTCCAAATTTCAAGAAAAAAAAAACGTCTGAATTTTGAGGAAAAAAGGCAGAATTCTGAGTTTAAAAGTCAGACTTTTAACAAAAAAGGTTAGAATTTCAAGAAAGGAATCAGATTTTTAAGAAAAAAAAGATCCCATTTTTCAGAAAAAAAATCCCAAATTTGAAGGAAAAAAAGTCCAAATTTCAAGAAAAAAAAAACGTCTGAATTTTGAGGAAAAAAGGCAGAATTCTGAGTTTAAAAGTCAGACTTTTAACAAAAAAGGTTAGAATTTCAAGAAAGGAAGTCATATTTTTAAGAAAAAAAAATCAAAATTTTAGGCCAAAAGGTCAAATTTTGAAGGAAAAAAAGTCCAAATTTCAAGAAAAAAAAAACGTCTGAATTTTGAGGAAAAAAGGCAGAATTCTGAGTTTAAAAGTCAGACTTTTAACAAAAAAGGTTAGAATTTCAAGAAAGGAATCAGATTTTTAAGAAAAAAAAATCAAAATTTTAGGCCAAAAGGTCAAATTTTGAAGGAAAAAAAGTCCAAATTTCAAGAAAAAAAAAAAAGTCTGAATTTTGAGGAAAAAAGGCAGAATTCTGAGTTTAAAAGTCAGACTTTTAACAAAAAAGGTTAGAATTTCAAGAAAGGAAGTCATATTTTTAAGAAAAAAAAATCAAAATTTTAGGCCAAAAGGTCAAATTTTGAAGGAAAAAAAGTCCAAATTTCAAGAAAAAAAAAACGTCTGAATTTTGAGGAAAAAAGGCAGAATTCTGAGTTTAAAAGTCAGACTTTTAACAAAAAAGGTTAGAACTTCAAGAAAGGAAGTCATATTTTTAAGAAAAAAAAATCAAAATTTTAGGCCAAAAGGTCAAATTTTGAAGGAAAAAAAGTCCAAATTTCAAGAAAAAAAAAACGTCTGAATTTTGAGGAAAAAAGGCAGAATTCTGAGTTTAAAAGTCAGACTTTTAACAAAAAAGGTTAGAATTTCAAGAAAGGAAGTCATATTTTTAAGAAAAAAAAATCAAAATTTTAGGCCAAAAGGTCAAATTTTGAAGGAAAAAAAGTCCAAATTTCAAGAAAAAAAAAACGTCTGAATTTTGAGGAAAAAAGGCAGAATTCTGAGTTTAAAAGTCAGACTTTTAACAAAAAAGGTTAGAATTTCAAGAAAGGAATCAGATTTTTAAGAAAAAAAAATCAAAATTTTAGGCCAAAAGGTCAAATTTTGAAGGAAAAAAAGTCCAAATTTCAAGAAAAAAAAAACGTCTGAATTTTGAGGAAAAAAGGCAGAATTCTGAGTTTAAAAGTCAGACTTTTAACAAAAAAGGTTAGAATTTCAAGAAAGGAAGTCATATTTTTAAGAAAAAAAAATCAAAATTTTAGGCCAAAAGGTCAAATTTTGAAGGAAAAAAAGTCCAAATTTCAAGAAAAAAAAAACGTCTGAATTTTGAGGAAAAAAGGCAGAATTCTGAGTTTAAAAGTCAGACTTTTAACAAAAAAGGTTAGAATTTCAAGAAAGGAATCAGATTTTTAAGAAAAAAAAATCAAAATTTTAGGCCAAAAGGTCAAATTTTGAAGGAAAAAAAGTCCAAATTTCAAGAAAAAAAAAACGTCTGAATTTTGAGGAAAAAAGGCAGAATTCTGAGTTTAAAAGTCAGACTTTTAACAAAAAAGGTTAGAATTTCAAGAAAGGAATCAGATTTTTAAGAAAAAAAAATCAAAATTTTAGGCCAAAAGGTCAAATTTTGAAGGAAAAAAAGTCCAAATTTCAAGAAAAAAAAAACGTCTGAATTTTGAGGAAAAAAGGCAGAATTCTGAGTTTAAAAGTCAGACTTTTAACAAAAAAGGTTAGAATTTCAAGAAAGGAAGTCATATTTTTAAGAAAAAAAAATCAAAATTTTAGGCCAAAAGGTCAAATTTTGAAGGAAAAAAAAGTCCAAATTTCAAGAAAAAAAAAACGTCTGAATTTTGAGGAAAAAAGGCAGAATTCTGAGTTTAAAAGTCAGACTTTTAACAAAAAAGGTTAGAATTTCAAGAAAGGAATCAGATTTTTAAGAAAAAAAAATCAAAATTTTAGGCCAAAAGGTCAAATTTTGAAGGAAAAAAAGTCCAAATTTCAAGAAAAAAAAAACGTCTGAATTTTGAGGAAAAAAGGCAGAATTCTGAGTTTAAAAGTCAGACTTTTAACAAAAAAGGTTAGAATTTCAAGAAAGGAATCAGATTTTTAAGAAAAAAAAATCAAAATTTTAGGCCAAAAGGTCAAATTTTGAAGGAAAAAAAGTCCAAATTTCAAGAAAAAAAAAAAAACGTCTGAATTTTGAGGAAAAAAGGCAGAATTCTGAGTTTAAAAGTCAGACTTTTAACAAAAAAGGTTAGAATTTCAAGAAAGGAATCAGATTTTTAAGAAAAAAAAGATCCCATTTTTCAGAAAAAAAATCCCAAATTTGAAGGAAAAAAAGTCCAAATTTCAAGAAAAAAAAAAAGTCTGAATTTTGAGGAAAAAAGGCAGAATTCTGAGTTTAAAAGTCAGACTTTTAACAAAAAAGGTTAGAATTTCAAGAAAGGAAGTCATATTTTTAAGAAAAAAAAATCAAAATTTTAGGCCAAAAGGTCAAATTTTGAAGGAAAAAAAGTCCAAATTTCAAGAAAAAAAAAACGTCTGAATTTTGAGGAAAAAAGGCAGAATTCTGAGTTTAAAAGTAAGACTTTTAACAAAAAAGGTTAGAATTTCAAGAAAGGAATCAGATTTTTAAAAAAAAAAAATCAAAATTTTAGGCCAAAAGGTCAAATTTTGAAGGAAAAAAAGTCCAAATTTCAAGAAAAAAAAAACGTCTGAATTTTGAGGAAAAAAGGCAGAATTCTGAGTTTAAAAGTCAGACTTTTAACAAAAAAGGTTAGAATTTCAAGAAAGGAATCAGATTTTTAAGAAAAAAAAATCAAAATTTTAGGCCAAAAGGTCAAATTTTGAAGGAAAAAAAGTCCAAATTTCAAGAAAAAAAAAAAACGTCTGAATTTTGAGGAAAAAAGGCAGAATTCTGAGTTTAAAAGTCAGACTTTTAACAAAAAAGGTTAGAATTTCAAGAAAGGAATCAGATTTTTAAGAAAAAAAAATCAAAATTTTAGGCCAAAAGGTCAAATTTTGAAGGAACAAAAGTCCAAATTTCAAGAAAAAAAAAAAAGTCTGAATTTTGAGGAAAAAAGGCAGAATTCTGAGTTTAAAAGTCAGACTTTTAACAAAAAAGGTTAGAATTTCAAGAAAGGAAGTCATATTTTTAAGAAAAAAAAATCAAAATTTTAGGCCAAAAGGTCAAATTTTGAAGGAAAAAAAGTCCAAATTTCAAGAAAAAAAAAACGTCTGAATTTTGAGGAAAAAAGGCAGAATTCTGAGTTTAAAAGTCAGACTTTTAACAAAAAAGGTTAGAACTTCAAGAAAGGAAGTCATATTTTTAAGAAAAAAAAATCAAAATTTTAGGCCAAAAGGTCAAATTTTGAAGGAAAAAAAGTCCAAATTTCAAGAAAAAAAAAACGTCTGAATTTTGAGGAAAAAAGGCAGAATTCTGAGTTTAAAAGTCAGACTTTTAACAAAAAAGGTTAGAATTTCAAGAAAGGAATCAGATTTTTAAGAAAAAAAAGATCCCATTTTTCAGAAAAAAAATCCCAAATTTGAAGGAAAAAAAGTCCAAATTTCAAGAAAAAAAAAACGTCTGAATTTTGAGGAAAAAAGGCAGAATTCTGAGTTTAAAAGTCAGACTTTTAACAAAAAAGGTTAGAATTTCAAGAAAGGAATCAGATTTTTAAGAAAAAAAAATCAAAATTTTAGGCCAAAAGGTCAAATTTTGAAGGAAAAAAAGTCCAAATTTCAAGAAAAAAAAAACGTCTGAATTTTGAGGAAAAAAGGCAGAATTCTGAGTTTAAAAGTCAGACTTTTAACAAAAAAGGTTAGAATTTCAAGAAAGGAATCAGATTTTTAAGAAAAAAAAATCAAAATTTTAGGCCAAAAGGTCAAATTTTGAAGGAAAAAAAGTCCAAATTTCAAGAAAAAAAAAACGTCTGAATTTTGAGGAAAAAAGGCAGAATTCTGAGTTTAAAAGTCAGACTTTTAACAAAAAAGGTTAGAATTTCAAGAAAGGAATCAGATTTTTAAGAAAAAAAAGATCCCATTTTTCAGAAAAAAAATCCCAAATTTGAAGGAAAAAAAGTCCAAATTTCAAGAAAAAAAAAAAGTCTGAATTTTGAGGAAAAAAGGCAGAATTCTGAGTTTAAAAGTCAGACTTTTAACAAAAAAGGTTAGAATTTCAAGAAAGGAAGTCATATTTTTAAGAAAAAAAAAATCAAAATTTTAGGCCAAAAGGTCAAATTTTGAAGGAAAAAAAGTCCAAATTTCAAGAAAAAAAAAACGTCTGAATTTTGAGGAAAAAAGGCAGAATTCTGAGTTTAAAAGTCAGACTTTTAACAAAAAAGGTTAGAATTTCAAGAAAGGAATCAGATTTTTAAGAAAAAAAAATCAAAATTTTAGGCCAAAAGGTCAAATTTTGAAGGAAAAAAAGTCCAAATTTCAAGAAAAAAAAAAAACGTCTGAATTTTGAGGAAAAAAGGCAGAATTCTGAGTTTAAAAGTCAGACTTTTAACAAAAAAGGTTAGAATTTCAAGAAAGGAATCAGATTTTTAAGAAAAAAAAATCAAAATTTTAGGCCAAAAGGTCAAATTTTGAAGGAACAAAAGTCCAAATTTCAAGAAAAAAAAAAAAGTCTGAATTTTGAGGAAAAAAGGCAGAATTCTGAGTTTAAAAGTCAGACTTTTAACAAAAAAGGTTAGAATTTCAAGAAAGGAAGTCATATTTTTAAGAAAAAAAAATCAAAATTTTAGGCCAAAAGGTCAAATTTTGAAGGAAAAAAAGTCCAAATTTCAAGAAAAAAAAAACGTCTGAATTTTGAGGAAAAAAGGCAGAATTCTGAGTTTAAAAGTCAGACTTTTAACAAAAAAGGTTAGAACTTCAAGAAAGGAAGTCATATTTTTAAGAAAAAAAAATCAAAATTTTAGGCCAAAAGGTCAAATTTTGAAGGAAAAAAAGTCCAAATTTCAAGAAAAAAAAAACGTCTGAATTTTGAGGAAAAAAGGCAGAATTCTGAGTTTAAAAGTCAGACTTTTAACAAAAAAGGTTAGAATTTCAAGAAAGGAATCAGATTTTTAAGAAAAAAAAGATCCCATTTTTCAGAAAAAAAATCCCAAATTTGAAGGAAAAAAAGTCCAAATTTCAAGAAAAAAAAAACGTCTGAATTTTGAGGAAAAAAGGCAGAATTCTGAGTTTAAAAGTCAGACTTTTAACAAAAAAGGTTAGAATTTCAAGAAAGGAATCAGATTTTTAAGAAAAAAAAATCAAAATTTTAGGCCAAAAGGTCAAATTTTGAAGGAAAAAAAGTCCAAATTTCAAGAAAAAAAAAACGTCTGAATTTTGAGGAAAAAAGGCAGAATTCTGAGTTTAAAAGTCAGACTTTTAACAAAAAAGGTTAGAATTTCAAGAAAGGAATCAGATTTTTAAGAAAAAAAAATCAAAATTTTAGGCCAAAAGGTCAAATTTTGAAGGAAAAAAAGTCCAAATTTCAAGAAAAAAAAAACGTCTGAATTTTGAGGAAAAAAGGCAGAATTCTGAGTTTAAAAGTCAGACTTTTAACAAAAAAGGTTAGAATTTCAAGAAAGGAATCAGATTTTTAAGAAAAAAAAATCAAAATTTTAGGCCAAAAGGTCAAATTTTGAAGGAAAAAAAGTCCAAATTTCAAGAAAAAAAAAAACGTCTGAATTTTGAGGAAAAAAGGCAGAATTCTGAGTTTAAAAGTCAGACTTTTAACAAAAAAGGTTAGAATTTCAAGAAAGGAATCAGATTTTTAAGAAAAAAAAGATCCCATTTTTCAGAAAAAAAATCCCAAATTTGAAGGAAAAAAAGTCCAAATTTCAAGAAAAAAAAAACGTCTGAATTTTGAGGAAAAAAGGCAGAATTCTGAGTTTAAAAGTCAGACTTTTAACAAAAAAGGTTAGAATTTCAAGAAAGGAATCAGATTTTTAAGAAAAAAAAATCAAAATTTTAGGCCAAAAGGTCAAATTTTGAAGGAAAAAAAGTCCAAATTTCAAGAAAAAAAAAACGTCTGAATTTTGAGGAAAAAAGGCAGAATTCTGAGTTTAAAAGTCAGACTTTTAACAAAAAAGGTTAGAACTTCAAGAAAGGAAGTCATATTTTTAAGAAAAAAAAATCAAAATTTTAGGCCAAAAGGTCAAATTTTGAAGGAAAAAAAGTCCAAATTTCAAGAAAAAAAAAACGTCTGAATTTTGAGGAAAAAAGGCAGAATTCTGAGTTTAAAAGTCAGACTTTTAACAAAAAAGGTTAGAATTTCAAGAAAGGAATCAGATTTTTAAGAAAAAAAAGATCCCATTTTTCAGAAAAAAAATCCCAAATTTGAAGGAAAAAAAGTCCAAATTTCAAGAAAAAAAAAACGTCTGAATTTTGAGGAAAAAAGGCAGAATTCTGAGTTTAAAAGTCAGACTTTTAACAAAAAAGGTTAGAATTTCAAGAAAGGAAGTCATATTTTTAAGAAAAAAAAATCAAAATTTTAGGCCAAAAGGTCAAATTTTGAAGGAAAAAAAGTCCAAATTTCAAGAAAAAAAAAACGTCTGAATTTTGAGGAAAAAAGGCAGAATTCTGAGTTTAAAAGTCAGACTTTTAACAAAAAAGGTTAGAATTTCAAGAACACCCTAACCCTAACCCTAACTGTACCCTAACCCTAATCTAACCCTAACCCTAACCCTACTCTAACCCTATCCCTTAACCCTATGCTAACCCTAATCTAACCCTAACCCTAACCCTACTCTAACCCTAACCCTTAACCCTATGCTAACCCTAATCCCTAACTCTAATCTAACCCTAACCCTACTCTAAACCTAAACCTAAACCTTAACCCTAACCCTACCCTAACCCTTAATCCTAACCCTAATCTGACCCTAACCCTAATTTAACCCTAACCCTATTCCTATGCTGACCCTACCCGTAATCTAACCCTAACCCTACCATAACCCTAACCCTAATCCTAACCCTACTCTAACCCTAACCCTAACCCTAATCTAAACCTAACCCTAACCCTAATCTATCCCTAACCCCTAACCCTAATCTAACCCTAACCCTACTCTAACCCTAAACCTAACCCTTAAGCCTAACCCTAACCCTAACTGTACCCTAACCCTAATCTAACCCTAACCCTACTCTAACCCTATCCCTTAACCCTATGCTAACCCTAACTCTAACCCTAACCCTAACCCTACTCTAACCCTAACCCTTAACCCTATGCTAACCCTAACCCCTAACTCTAATCTAACCCTAACCCTACTCTAAACCTAAACCTAACCCTTGACCCTAACCCTACCCTAACCCTTAATCCTAACCCTAATCTGACCCTAACCCTAATTTAACCCTAACCCTATTCCTATGCTAACCCTACCCCTAATCTAACCCTAACCCTAACCCTTAACCCTATGCTAACCCTAACCCTAACCCTACTCTATCCCTAACCCTTAACCCTATGCTAACCCTAACCCTAACCCTAACCATACAAAACCCTAACACTAACCCTATCCTGAGAAAAATCCAAATTTGCAGGCAAAATTTTGAAATATCAAAAAAAAACATTGCTGAATTTTGAGGAAAAAAGGCAGAATTCTGAGTTTAAAAGTCAGACTTTTAACAAAAAATTTTAGAATTTCAAGAACCCCCTAACCCTAACCTTAACCGTACCCTAACCCTAATCTAACCCTAACCCTAACCCTACTCTAACCCTAACCCTAACCCTAATCTAAACCTAACCCTAACCCTAATCTATCCCTAACCCCTAACCCTAATCTAACCCTAACCCTACTCTAACCCTAAACCTAACCCTTAACCCTAACCCTAACCCTAACTGTACCCTGACCCTAATCTAACCCTAACCCTAACCCTACTCTAACCCTATCCCTTAACCCTATGCTAACCCTAACTCTAACCCTAACCCTACTCTAACCCTAACCCTTAACCCTATGCTAACCCTATCCCTTAACCCTATGCTAACCCTAACTCTAACCCTAACCCTACTCTAACCCTAACCCTTAACCCTATGCTAACTCTAACCCCTAACTCTAATCTAATCCTAACCCTACTCTAAACCTAAACCTAACCTTTAACCCTAACCCTACCCTAACCCTTAATCCTAACCCTAATCTGACCCTAACCCTAATTTAACCCTAACCCTATTCCTATGCTAACCCTACCCCTAATCTAACCCTAACCCTAACCCTAACCCTACTCTATCCCTAACCCTTAACCCTATGCTAACCCTAACCCTAACCCTAACCATACAAAACCCTAACACTAACCCTAGCCTGAGAAAAATCCAAATTTGCAGGCAAAATTTTGAAATTTCAAAAAAAAACATTTCTGAATTTTGAGGAAAAAAAGCAGAATTCTGAGTTTAAAAGTCAGACTTTTAACAAAAAAGGTTAGAATTTCAAGAACCCCCTAACCCTAACCCTAACCGTACCCTAACCCTAATCTAACCCTAACCCTAACCCTACAGATTAGAATTTCAAGAACCCCCTAGCCCAAATCCTAACCCTACCCTATCCCTAACCCTAACCCTAACCCAACCCTAACCCTATCCCTTAACCCTAACCTTAACCTAACCCTGGCCCTTAACCCTAACCCGAACCCTAATCTAACCCTAACCCCTAACCCTACTCTAAACCTAAACCTAACCCTTAAACCTCACCCTTAACCCTAACCCTAACCCTAATCTAACCCTAACCCTAATCTAACCCTAACCCAAACATAACCCTAATCCTAACCCTACTCTAACCCTAAACCTTAGCCTAACCCTAACCCTACTCTAAGACTAAACCTAAACCTTAACCCTAACCCTACCCTAACCCCTAACCCTAACCCTAATATATCGCTAACCCTATGCTAACCCTAACCCTAACCCTAACACTTAACCCTAACCCTACCCTGATCTAACCCTAACCCTTAACCCTATACTAACCCTAACCCTAATCTAACCCTAACCCTAATCTAACCCTAACCCTTAACCCTATGCTAACCCTAACCCTAACCCTAATCTAACCCTACTCCAACCTTAACCCTTAACCCTATGCTAACCCTAACCCCTAACCCTAATCTAACCCTAACCCTACTCTAAACCTAACCCTTAACCCTAACCCGACCCTAACCCTTAACCCTAACCCTAATCTAACCCTAACCCTAATCCTAACCCTACTCTAACCCTAATCCCAACCCTAACCCTAAGCACAACCCTAACCCTAACCCTAACCCTAATCTATACCTAACCCCTAACCCTAACCCTAATCTAACCCTAACCCTAATCTAACCCTAAACCTAACCCTTAACCCTAACCCTAACCCTTAACCCTATGCTAACCCCAACCCTAACCCTAATCTAACCCTAACCCTAACCCTAACCCTTAACCCTATGCTAACGCTAACCCTAACCCTACTCTATCCCTAACCCTTAACCCTATGCTAACCCTAACCCTAACCCTAACCATACCAAACCCTAACAGTAACCCTCGCCTGACAAAAGTCAAAATTTGCAGTCAAAAATTCGAAATTTCAAGAAAAAAACATTTCTGAATTTTGAGGAAAAAAGGCAGAATTCTGATTTTAAAACTTAGACTTTTAACAAAAAAGGTTAGAATTTCAAGAACCCCCTAACCTTAACCCTAACTGTACCCTAACCCTAATCTAACCCTAACCCTACTCTAACCCTATCCCTTAACCCTATGCTAACCCTAATCTAACCCTAACCCTAACCCTACTCTAACCCTAACCCTTAACCCTAACCCTAACCCTAATCCCTAACTCTAATCTAACCCTAACCCTACTCTAAACCTAAACCTAACCCTTAACCCTAACCCTACCCTAACCCTTAATCCTAACCCTAATCTGACCCTAACCCTAATTTAACCCTAACCCTATTCCTATGCTGACCCTACCCGTAATCTAACCCTAACCCTACCATAACCCTAACCCTAATCCTAACCCTACTCTAACCCTAACCCTAACCCTAATCTAAACCTAACCCTAACCCTAATCTATCCCTAACCCCTAACCCTAATCTAACCCTAACCCTACTCTAAACCTAAACCTAACCCTTAACCCTAACCCTACCCTAACCCTTAATCCTAACACTAATTTAACCCTAACCCTATTCCTATGCTAACCCTACCCCTAATCTAACCCTGACCCTAACCCTTAACCCTATGCTAACCCTAACCCTAACCCTACTCTATCCCTAACCCTTAACCCTATGCTAACCCTAACCCTAACCCTAACCATACAAAACCCTAACACTAACCCTAACCTGAGAAAAATCCAAATTTGCAGGCAAAATTTTGAAATTTCAAAAAAAAACATTGCTGAATTTTTAGGAAAAAAGGCAGAATTCTGAGTTTAAAAGTCAGACTTTTGACAAAAAAGGTTAGAATTTCAAGAACCCCCTAACCCTAACCCTAACCGTACCCTAACCCTAATCTAACCCTAACCCTACAGATTAGAATTTCAACAACCCCCTAGCCCAAATCCTAACCCTACCCTATCCCTAACCCTAACCCTAACCCAACCCTAACCCTAACCCTAACCTAACCCTAGCCCTGGCCCTTAACCCTAACCCTAACCCTAATCTAACCCTAACCCCTAACCCTACTCTAAACCTAAACCTTAAACCTAACCCTTAACCCTAACCCTAACCCTACTGTAACCCTAACCCTATGCTAACCCTAACCCTAACCCTAACACTTAACCCTATGCTAACCCTAACCCTACCCTGATCTAACCCTAACCCTTAACCCTATGCTAACCCTAACCCTAAGCCTATTCTAACCCTAACCCTAACCCTAATCTAACCCTAACCCTTAACCCTATGCTAACCCTAACCCTAATCTAACCCTACTCCAACCCTAACCCTTAACCCTATGCTAACCCTAACCCCTAACCCTAATCTAACCCTAACCCTACTCTAAACCTAACCCTAACCCTAACCCTAACCCTAATCTAACCCTAACCCTAACCCTATGCTAACCCTAACCCCTAACCCTAACCCTAACCCTAATCCTAACCCTACTCTAACCCTAACCCTAATCCCAACCCTAACCCTAAGCACAACCCTAATCCTAACCCAAACCCTAATCTATCCCTAACCCCTTACCCCTAACCCTAATCTAACCCTAACCCTACTCTAACCCTAAACCTAACCCTTAACCCTAACCCTAACCCTTAACCCTATGCTAACCCCAACCCTAACCCTAATCTAACCCTAACCCTACTCTGACCCTAACCCTTAACCCTATGCTAACCCTAACCCTAAGCCTACTCTATCCCTAACCCTAACCCTAATCTAACCCTAACCCTAACCCTAATCTATCCCTAACCCCTAACCCCTAACCCTAATCTAACCCTAACCCTACTCTAACCCTAAACCTAACCCTTAACCCTAACCCTAACCCTAACCCTAACTGTACCCTAACCCTAATCTAACCCTAACCCTACTCTAACCCTATCCCTTAACCCTATGCTAACCCTAATCTAACCCTACTCTAACCCTAACACTTAACCCTATGCTAACCCTAACGCCTAACTCTAATCTAACCCTAACCCTCCTCTAAACCTAAACCTAACCCTTAACCCTAACCCTACCCTAACCCTTAATCCTAACCCTAATCTGACCCTAACCCTAATTTAACCCTAACCCTATTCCTATGCTAACCCTAACCCTAACCCTAACCCTAACCCTCCTAACCCTACTCTAACCCTAACCCTAACCCTAATCTAACCCTAACCCTAACCCTAATCTATCCCTAACCCCTAACCCCTAACACTAATCTAACCCTAACCCTACTCTAACCCTAACCCTTAACCCTAACCCTAACCCTATGCTAACCCTAACCCCAATCTAACCCTAACCCAACCCTAACCCTATCCCTTAACCCTAAACCTAACCTAACCCTAACCCTAACCCTACTCTAACCCTAACCCTAATCTAACCCTAGTCTAACCCTAACCCTTAATGCTAACCCTAACCCTAACCCATATCTAACCCTAACCCCTAACCCTACTCTAAACCTAAACCTAACCCTTAAACCTAACCCTACCCTAACCCTTAACCCTAAGCCTAACCCTAACCCTAATCTAACCCTAATCTAACCCTAACCCTAAGCCTAACCCTAACCCTAACCCTACTCTAAGCCTAAACTTAACCCTTAACCCTAACCCTAACCCTAACTGTACCCTGACCCTAATCTAACCCTAACCCTAACCCTACTCTAACCCTATCCCTTAACCCTATGCTAACCCTAACTCTAACCCTAACCCTACTCTAACCCTAACCCTTAACCCTATGCTAACCCTATCCCTTAACCCTATGCTAACCCTAACTCTAACCCTAACCCTACTCTAACCCTAACCCTTAACCCTATGCTAACCCTAACCCCTAACTCTAATCTAATCCTAACCCTACTCTAAACCTAAACCTAACCTTTAACCCTAACCCTACCCTAACCCTTAATCCTAACCCTAATCTGACCCTAACCCTAATTTAACCCTAACCCTATTCCTATGCTAACCCTACCCCTAATCTAACCCTAACCCTAACCCTAACCCTAACCCTACTCTATCCCTAACCCTTAACCCTATGCTAACCCTAACCCTAACCCTAACCATACAAAACCCTAACACTAACCCTAGCCTGAGAAAAATCCAAATTTGCAGGCAAAATTTTGAAATTTCAAAAAAAAACATTTCTGAATTTTGAGGAAAAAAAGCAGAATTCTGAGTTTAAAAGTCAGACTTTTAACAAAAAAGGTTAGAATTTCAAGAACCCCCTAACCCTAACCCTAACCGTACCCTAACCCTAATCTAACCCTAACCCTAACCCTACAGATTAGAATTTCAAGAACCCCCTAGCCCAAATCCTAACCCTACCCTATCCCTAACCCTAACCCTAACCCAACCCTAACCCTATCCCTTAACCCTAACCCTAACCTAACCCTGGCCCTTAACCCTAACCCGAACCCTAATCTAACCCTAACCCCTAACCCTACTCTAAACCTAAACCTAACCCTTAAACCTCACCCTTAACCCTAACCCTAACCCTAATCTAACCCTAACCCTAATCTAACCCTAACCCAAACATAACCCTAATCCTAACCCTACTCTAACCCTAAACCTTAGCCTAACCCTAACCCTACTCTAAGACTAAACCTAAACCTTAACCCTAACCCTACCCTAACCCCTAACCCTAACCCTAATATATCGCTAACCCTATGCTAACCCTAACCCTAACCCTAACACTTAACCCTAACCCTACCCTGATCTAACCCTAACCCTTAACCCTATACTAACCCTAACCCTAATCTAACCCTAACCCTAATCTAACCCTAACCCTTAACCCTATGCTAACCCTAACCCTAACCCTAATCTAACCCTACTCCAACCTTAACCCTTAACCCTATGCTAACCCTAACCCCTAACCCTAATCTAACCCTAACCCTACTCTAAACCTAACCCTTAACCCTAACCCGACCCTAACCCTTAACCCTAACCCTAATCTAACCCTAACCCTAATCCTAACCCTACTCTAACCCTAATCCCAACCCTAACCCTAAGCACAACCCTAACCCTAACCCTAACCCTAATCTATCCCTAACCCCTAACCCTAACCCTAATCTAACCCTAACCCTAATCTAACCCTAAACCTAACCCTTAACCCTAACCCTAACCCTTAACCCTATGCTAACCCCAACCCTAACCCTAATCTAACCCTAACCCTAACCCTAACCCTTAACCCTATGCTAACGCTAACCCTAACCCTACTCTATCCCTAACCCTTAACCCTATGCTAACCCTAACCCTAACCCTAACCATACCAAACCCTAACAGTAACCCTCGCCTGACAAAAGTCAAAATTTGCAGTCAAAAATTCGAAATTTCAAGAAAAAAACATTTCTGAATTTTGAGGAAAAAAGGCAGAATTCTGATTTTAAAACTTAGACTTTTAACAAAAAAGGTTAGAATTTCAAGAACCCCCTAACCCTAACCCTAACTGTACCCTAACCCTAATCTAACCCTAACCCTACTCTAACCCTATCCCTTAACCCTATGCTAACCCTAATCTAACCCTAACCCTAACCCTACTCTAACCCTAACCCTTAACCCTATGCTAACCCTAATCCCTAACTCTAATCTAACCCTAACCCTACTCTAAACCTAAACCTAACCCTTAACCCTAACCCTACCCTAACCCTTAATCCTAACCCTAATCTGACCCTAACCCTAATTTAACCCTAACCCTATTCCTATGCTGACCCTACCCGTAATCTAACCCTAACCCTACCATAACCCTAACCCTAATCCTAACCCTACTCTAACCCTAACCCTAACCCTAATCTAAACCTAACCCTAACCCTAATCTATCCCTAACCCCTAACCCTAATCTAACCCTAACCCTACTCTAAACCTAAACCTAACCCTTAACCCTAACCCTACCCTAACCCTTAATCCTAACACTAATTTAACCCTAACCCTATTCCTATGCTAACCCTACCCCTAATCTAACCCTGACCCTAACCCTTAACCCTATGCTAACCCTAACCCTAACCCTACTCTATCCCTAACCCTTAACCCTATGCTAACCCTAACCCTAACCCTAACCATACAAAACCCTAACACTTACCCTAACCTGAGAAAAATCCAAATTTGCAGGCAAAATTTTGAAATTTCAAAAAAAAACATTGCTGAATTTTTAGGAAAAAAGGCAGAATTCTGAGTTTAAAAGTCAGACTTTTGACAAAAAAGGTTAGAATTTCAAGAACCCCCTAACCCTAACCCTAACCGTACCCTAACCCTAATCTAACCCTAACCCTACAGATTAGAATTTCAACAACCCCCTAGCCCAAATCCTAACCCTACCCTATCCCTAACCCTAACCCTAACCCTAACCTAACCCTAGCCCTGGCCCTTAACCCTAACCCTAACCCTAATCTAACCCTAACCCCTAACCCTACTCTAAACCTAAACCTTAAACCTAACCCTTAACCCTAACCCTAACCCTACTGTAACCCTAACCCTATGCTAACCCTAACCCTAACCCTAACACTTAACCCTATGCTAACCCTAACCCTACCCTGATCTAACCCTAACCCTTAACCCTATGCTAACCCTAACCCTAAGCCTATTCTAACCCTAACCCTAACCCTAATCTAACCCTAACCCTTAACCCTATGCTAACCCTAACCCTAATCTAACCCTACTCCAACCCTAACCCTTAACCCTATGCTAACCCTAACCCCTAACCCTAATCTAACCCTAACCCTACTCTAAACCTAACCCTAACCCTAACCCTAACCCTAATCTAACCCTAACCCTAACCCTAATCTAACCCTAACCCTAACCCTATGCTAACCCTAACCCCTAACCCTAACCCTAACCCTAATCCTAACCCTACTCTAACCCTAACCCTAATCCCAACCCTAACCCTAAGCACAACCCTAATCCTAACCCAAACCCTAATCTATCCCTAACCCCTTACCCCTAACCCTAATCTAACCCTAACCCTACTCTAACCCTAAACCTAACCCTTAACCCTAACCCTAACCCTTAACCCTATGCTAACCCCAACCCTAACCCTAATCTAACCCTAACCCTACTCTGACCCTAACCCTTAACCCTATGCTAACCCTAACCCTAAGCCTACTCTATCCCTAACCCTAACCCTAATCTAACCCTAACCCTAACCCTAATCTATCCCTAACCCCTAACCCCTAACCCTAATCTAACCCTAACCCTACTCTAACCCTAAACCTAACCCTTAACCCTATCCCTAACCCTAACCCTAACCCTAACTGTACCCTAACCCTAATCTAACCCTAACCCTACTCTAACCCTATCCCTTAACCCTATGCTAACCCTAATCTAACCCTACTCTAACCCTAACACTTAACCCTATGCTAACCCTAACGCCTAACTCTAATCTAACCCTAACCCTACTCTAAACCTAAACCTAACCCTTAACCCTAACCCTACCCTAACCCTTAATCCTAACCCTAATCTGACCCTAACCCTAATTTAACCCTAACCCTATTCCTATGCTAACCCTAACCCTAACCCTAACCCTAACCCTAACCCTCCTAACCCTACTCTAACCCTAACCCTAACCCTAATCTAACCCTAACCCTAACCCTAATCTATCCCTAACCCCTAACCCCTAACACTAATCTAACCCTAACCCTACTCTAACCCTAACCCTTAACCCTAACCCTAACCCTATGCTAACCCTAACCCCAATCTAACCCTAACCCAACCCTAACCCTATCCCTTAACCCTAAACCTAACCTAACCCTAACCCTAACCCTACTCTAACCCTAACCCTAATCTAACCCTAGTCTAACCCTAACCCTTAATGCTAACCCTAACCCTAACCCATATCTAACCCTAACCCCTAACCCTACTCTAAACCTAAACCTAACCCTTAAACCTAACCCTACCCTAACCCTTAACCCTAAGCCTAACCCTAACCCTAATCTAACCCTAATCTAACCCTAACCCTAAGCCTAACCCTAACCCTAACCCTACTCTAAGCCTAAACTTAACCCTTAACCCTAACCCTAACCCTAACTGTACCCTGACCCTAATCTAACCCTAACCCTAACCCTACTCTAACCCTATCCCTTAACCCTATGCTAACCCTAACTCTAACCCTAACCCTACTCTAACCCTAACCCTTAACCCTATGCTAACCCTATCCCTTAACCCTATGCTAACCCTAACTCTAACCCTAACCCTACTCTAACCCTAACCCTTAACCCTATGCTAACCCTAACCCCTAACTCTAATCTAATCCTAACCCTACTCTAAACCTAAACCTAACCTTTAACCCTAACCCTACCCTAACCCTTAATCCTAACCCTAATCTGACCCTAACCCTAATTTAACCCTAACCCTATTCCTATGCTAACCCTACCCCTAATCTAACCCTAACCCTAACCCTAACCCTAACCCTACTCTATCCCTAACCCTTAACCCTATGCTAACCCTAACCCTAACCCTAACCATACAAAACCCTAACACTAACCCTAGCCTGAGAAAAATCCAAATTTGCAGGCAAAATTTTGAAATTTCAAAAAAAAACATTTCTGAATTTTGAGGAAAAAAAGCAGAATTCTGAGTTTAAAAGTCAGACTTTTAACAAAAAAGGTTAGAATTTCAAGAACCCCCTAACCCTAACCCTAACCGTACCCTAACCCTAATCTAACCCTAACCCTAACCCTACAGATTAGAATTTCAAGAACCCCCTAGCCCAAATCCTAACCCTACCCTATCCCTAACCCTAACCCTAACCCAACCCTAACCCTATCCCTTAACCCTAACCCTAACCTAACCCTGGCCCTTAACCCTAACCCGAACCCTAATCTAACCCTAACCCCTAACCCTACTCTAAACCTAAACCTAACCCTTAAACCTCACCCTTAACCCTAACCCTAACCCTAATCTAACCCTAACCCTAATCTAACCCTAACCCAAACATAACCCTAATCCTAACCCTACTCTAACCCTAAACCTTAGCCTAACCCTAACCCTACTCTAAGACTAAACCTAAACCTTAACCCTAACCCTACCCTAACCCCTAACCCTAACCCTAATATATCACTAACCCTATGCTAACCCTAACCCTAACCCTAACACTTAACCCTAACCCTACCCTGATCTAACCCTAACCCTTAACCCTATACTAACCCTAACCCTAATCTAACCCTAACCCTAATCTAACCCTAACCCTTAACCCTATGCTAACCCTAACCCTAACCCTAATCTAACCCTACTCCAACCTTAACCCTTAACCCTATGCTAACCCTAACCCCTAACCCTAATCTAACCCTAACCCTACTCTAAACCTAACCCTTAACCCTAACCCGACCCTAACCCTTAACCCTAACCCTAATCTAACCCTAACCCTAATCCTAACCCTACTCTAACCCTAATCCCAACCCTAACCCTAAGCACAACCCTAACCCTAACCCTAACCCTAATCTATCCCTAACCCCTAACCCTAACCCTAATCTAACCCTAACCCTAATCTAACCCTAAACCTAACCCTTAACCCTAACCCTAACCCTTAACCCTATGCTAACCCCAACCCTAACCCTAATCTAACCCTAACCCTAACCCTAACCCTTAACCCTATGCTAACGCTAACCCTAACCCTACTCTATCCCTAACCCTTAACCCTATGCTAACCCTAACCCTAACCCTAACCATACCAAACCCTAACAGTAACCCTCGCCTGACAAAAGTCAAAATTTGCAGTCAAAAATTCGAAATTTCAAGAAAAAAACATTTCTGAATTTTGAGGAAAAAAGGCAGAATTCTGATTTTAAAACTTAGACTTTTAACAAAAAAGGTTAGAATTTCAAGAACCCCCTAACCCTAACCCTAACTGTACCCTAACCCTAATCTAACCCTAACCCTACTCTAACCCTATCCCTTAACCCTATGCTAACCCTAATCTAACCCTAACCCTAACCCTACTCTAACCCTAACCCTTAACCCTATGCTAACCCTAATCCCTAACTCTAATCTAACCCTAACCCTACTCTAAACCTAAACCTAACCCTTAACCCTAACCCTACCCTAACCCTTAATCCTAACCCTAATCTGACCCTAACCCTAATTTAACCCTAACCCTATTCCTATGCTGACCCTACCCGTAATCTAACCCTAACCCTACCATAACCCTAACCCTAATCCTAACCCTACTCTAACCCTAACCCTAACCCTAATCTAAACCTAACCCTAACCCTAATCTATCCCTAACCCCTAACCCTAATCTAACCCTAACCCTACTCTAAACCTAAACCTAACCCTTAACCCTAACCCTACCCTAACCCTTAATCCTAACACTAATTTAACCCTAACCCTATTCCTTTGCTAACCCTACCCCTAATCTAACCCTGACCCTAACCCTTAACCCTATGCTAACCCTAACCCTAACCCTACTCTATCCCTAACCCTTAACCCTATGCTAACCCTAACCCTAACCCTAACCATACAAAACCCTAACACTAACCCTAACCTGAGAAAAATCCAAATTTGCAGGCAAAATTTTGAAATTTCAAAAAAAAACATTGCTGAATTTTTAGGAAAAAAGGCAGAATTCTGAGTTTAAAAGTCAGACTTTTGACAAAAAAGGTTAGAATTTCAAGAACCCCCTAACCCTAACCCTAACCGTACCCTAACCCTAATCTAACCCTAACCCTACAGATTAGAATTTCAACAACCCCCTAGCCCAAATCCTAACCCTACCCTATCCCTAACCCTAACCCTAACCCAACCCTAACCCTAACCCTAACCTAACCCTAGCCCTGGCCCTTAACCCTAACCCTAACCCTAATCTAACCCTAACCCCTAACCCAACTCTAAACCTAAACCTTAAACCTAACCCTTAACCCTAACCCTAACCCTACTGTAACCCTAACCCTATGCTAACCCTAACCCTAACCCTAACACTTAACCCTATGCTAACCCTAACCCTACCCTGATCTAACCCTAACCCTTAACCCTATGCTAACCCTAACCCTAAGCCTATTCTAACCCTAACCCTAACCCTAATCTAACCCTAACCCTTAACCCTATGCTAACCCTAACCCTAATCTAACCCTACTCCAACCCTAACCCTTAACCCTATGCTAACCCTAACCCCTAACCCTAATCTAACCCTAACCCTACTCTAAACCTAACCCTAACCCTTAACCCTAACCCGACCCTTAACCCTAACCCTAATCTAACCCTAACCCTAACCCTAATCTAACCCTAACCCTAACCCTATGCTAACCCTACCACTAATCTAACCCTAACCCTAATCCTAACCCTACTCTAACCCTAACCCTAATCCCAACCCTAACCCTAAGCACAACCCTAATCCTAAACCAAACCCTAATCTATCCCTAACCCCTTACCCCTAACCCTAATCTAACCCTAACCCTACTCTAACCCTAAACCTAACCCTTAACCCTAACCCTAACCCTTAACCCTATGCTAACCCCAACCCTAACCCTAATCTAACCCTAACCCTACTCTGACCCTAACCCTTAACCCTATGCTAACCCTAACCCTAAGCCTACTCTATCCCTAACCCTAACCCTAATCTAACCCTAACCCTAACCCTAATCTATCCCTAACCCCTAACCCCTAACCCTAATCTAACCCTAACCCTACTCTAACCCTAAACCTAACCCTTAACCCTATCCCTAACCCTAACCCTAACTGTACCCTAACCCTAATCTAACCCTAACCCTACTCTAACCCTATCCCTTAACCCTATGCTAACCCTAATCTAACCCTACTCTAACCCTAACCCTTAACCCTATGCTAACCCTAACGCCTAACTCTAATCTAACCCTAACCCTACTCTAAACCTAAACCTAACACTTAACCCTAACCCTACCCTAACCCTTAATCCTAACCCTAATCTGACCCTAACCCTAATTTAACCCTAACCCTATTCCTATGCTAACCCTACCCCTAATCTAACCCTAACCCTACCATAACCCTAACCCTAATCCTAACCCTACTCTAACCCTAACCCTAACCCTAATCTAAACCTAACCCTAACCCTAATCTATCCCTAACCCCTAACCCCTAACACTAATCTAACCCTAACCCTACTCTAACCCTAACCCTTAACCCTAACCCTAACCCTAGTCTAACCCTAACCCTTAATGCTAACCCTAACCCTAACCCATATCTAACCCTAACCCCTAACCCTACTCTAAACCTAAACCTAACCCTTAAACCTAACCCTACCCTAACCCTTAACCCTAAGCCTAACCCTAACCCTAATCTAACCCTAATCTAACCCTAACCCTAAGCCTAACCCTAACCCTAACCCTACTCTAAGCCTAAACTTAACCCTTAACCCTAACCCTAACCCTAACTGTACCCTGACCCTAATCTAACCCTAACCCTAACCCTACTCTAACCCTATCCCTTAACCCTATGCTAACCCTAACTCTAACCCTAACCCTACTCTAACCCTAACCCTTAACCCTATGCTAACCCTATCCCTTAACCCTATGCTAACCCTAACTCTAACCCTAACCCTACTCTAACCCTAACCCTTAACCCTATGCTAACCCTAACCCCTAACTCTAATCTAATCCTAACCCTACTCTAAACCTAAACCTAACCTTTAACCCTAACCCTACCCTAACCCTTAATCCTAACCCTAATCTGACCCTAACCCTAATTTAACCCTAACCCTATTCCTATGCTAACCCTACCCCTAATCTAACCCTAACCCTAACCCTAACCCTAACCCTACTCTATCCCTAACCCTTAACCCTATGCTAACCCTAACCCTAACCCTAACCATACAAAACCCTAACACTAACCCTAGCCTGAGAAAAATCCAAATTTGCAGGCAAAATTTTGAAATTTCAAAAAAAAACATTTCTGAATTTTGAGGAAAAAAAGCAGAATTCTGAGTTTAAAAGTCAGACTTTTAACAAAAAAGGTTAGAATTTCAAGAACCCCCTAACCCTAACCCTAACCGTACCCTAACCCTAATCTAACCCTAACCCTAACCCTACAGATTAGAATTTCAAGAACCCCCTAGCCCAAATCCTAACCCTACCCTATCCCTAACCCTAACCCTAACCCAACCCTAACCCTATCCCTTAACCCTAACCCTAACCTAACCCTGGCCCTTAACCCTAACCCGAACCCTAATCTAACCCTAACCCCTAACCCTACTCTAAACCTAAACCTAACCCTTAAACCTCACCCTTAACCCTAACCCTAACCCTAATCTAACCCTAACCCTAATCTAACCCTAACCCAAACATAACCCTAATCCTAACCCTACTCTAACCCTAAACCTTAGCCTAACCCTAACCCTACTCTAAGACTAAACCTAAACCTTAACCCTAACCCTACCCTAACCCCTAACCCTAACCCTAATATATCACTAACCCTATGCTAACCCTAACCCTAACCCTAACACTTAACCCTAACCCTACCCTGATCTAACCCTAACCCTTAACCCTATACTAACCCTAACCCTAATCTAACCCTAACCCTAATCTAACCCTAACCCTTAACCCTATGCTAACCCTAACCCTAACCCTAATCTAACCCTACTCCAACCTTAACCCTTAACCCTATGCTAACCCTAACCCCTAACCCTAATCTAACCCTAACCCTACTCTAAACCTAACCCTTAACCCTAACCCGACCCTAACCCTTAACCCTAACCCTAATCTAACCCTAACCCTAATCCTAACCCTACTCTAACCCTAATCCCAACCCTAACCCTAAGCACAACCCTAACCCTAACCCTAACCCTAATCTATCCCTAACCCCTAACCCTAACCCTAATCTAACCCTAACCCTAATCTAACCCTAAACCTAACCCTTAACCCTAACCCTAACCCTTAACCCTATGCTAACCCCAACCCTAACCCTAATCTAACCCTAACCCTAACCCTAACCCTTAACCCTATGCTAACGCTAACCCTAACCCTACTCTATCCCTAACCCTTAACCCTATGCTAACCCTAACCCTAACCCTAACCATACCAAACCCTAACAGTAACCCTCGCCTGACAAAAGTCAAAATTTGCAGTCAAAAATTCGAAATTTCAAGAAAAAAACATTTCTGAATTTTGAGGAAAAAAGGCAGAATTCTGATTTTAAAACTTAGACTTTTAACAAAAAAGGTTAGAATTTCAAGAACCCCCTAACCCTAACCCTAACTGTACCCTAACCCTAATCTAACCCTAACCCTACTCTAACCCTATCCCTTAACCCTATGCTAACCCTAATCTAACCCTAACCCTAACCCTACTCTAACCCTAACCCTTAACCCTATGCTAACCCTAATCCCTAACTCTAATCTAACCCTAACCCTACTCTAAACCTAAACCTAACCCTTAACCCTAACCCTACCCTAACCCTTAATCCTAACCCTAATCTGACCCTAACCCTAATTTAACCCTAACCCTATTCCTATGCTGACCCTACCCGTAATCTAACCCTAACCCTACCATAACCCTAACCCTAATCCTAACCCTACTCTAACCCTAACCCTAACCCTAATCTAAACCTAACCCTAACCCTAATCTATCCCTAACCCCTAACCCTAATCTAACCCTAACCCTACTCTAAACCTAAACCTAACCCTTAACCCTAACCCTACCCTAACCCTTAATCCTAACACTAATTTAACCCTAACCCTATTCCTTTGCTAACCCTACCCCTAATCTAACCCTGACCCTAACCCTTAACCCTATGCTAACCCTAACCCTAACCCTACTCTATCCCTAACCCTTAACCCTATGCTAACCCTAACCCTAACCCTAACCATACAAAACCCTAACACTAACCCTAACCTGAGAAAAATCCAAATTTGCAGGCAAAATTTTGAAATTTCAAAAAAAAACATTGCTGAATTTTTAGGAAAAAAGGCAGAATTCTGAGTTTAAAAGTCAGACTTTTGACAAAAAAGGTTAGAATTTCAAGAACCCCCTAACCCTAACCCTAACCGTACCCTAACCCTAATCTAACCCTAACCCTACAGATTAGAATTTCAACAACCCCCTAGCCCAAATCCTAACCCTACCCTATCCCTAACCCTAACCCTAACCCAACCCTAACCCTAACCCTAACCTAACCCTAGCCCTGGCCCTTAACCCTAACCCTAACCCTAATCTAACCCTAACCCCTAACCCAACTCTAAACCTAAACCTTAAACCTAACCCTTAACCCTAACCCTAACCCTACTGTAACCCTAACCCTATGCTAACCCTAACCCTAACCCTAACACTTAACCCTATGCTAACCCTAACCCTACCCTGATCTAACCCTAACCCTTAACCCTATGCTAACCCTAACCCTAAGCCTATTCTAACCCTAACCCTAACCCTAATCTAACCCTAACCCTTAACCCTATGCTAACCCTAACCCTAATCTAACCCTACTCCAACCCTAACCCTTAACCCTATGCTAACCCTAACCCCTAACCCTAATCTAACCCTAACCCTACTCTAAACCTAACCCTAACCCTTAACCCTAACCCGACCCTTAACCCTAACCCTAATCTAACCCTAACCCTAACCCTAATCTAACCCTAACCCTAACCCTATGCTAACCCTACCACTAATCTAACCCTAACCCTAATCCTAACCCTACTCTAACCCTAACCCTAATCCCAACCCTAACCCTAAGCACAACCCTAATCCTAAACCAAACCCTAATCTATCCCTAACCCCTTACCCCTAACCCTAATCTAACCCTAACCCTACTCTAACCCTAAACCTAACCCTTAACCCTAACCCTAACCCTTAACCCTATGCTAACCCCAACCCTAACCCTAATCTAACCCTAACCCTACTCTGACCCTAACCCTTAACCCTATGCTAACCCTAACCCTAAGCCTACTCTATCCCTAACCCTAACCCTAATCTAACCCTAACCCTAACCCTAATCTATCCCTAACCCCTAACCCCTAACCCTAATCTAACCCTAACCCTACTCTAACCCTAAACCTAACCCTTAACCCTATCCCTAACCCTAACCCTAACTGTACCCTAACCCTAATCTAACCCTAACCCTACTCTAACCCTATCCCTTAACCCTATGCTAACCCTAATCTAACCCTACTCTAACCCTAACCCTTAACCCTATGCTAACCCTAACGCCTAACTCTAATCTAACCCTAACCCTACTCTAAACCTAAACCTAACACTTAACCCTAACCCTACCCTAACCCTTAATCCTAACCCTAATCTGACCCTAACCCTAATTTAACCCTAACCCTATTCCTATGCTAACCCTACCCCTAATCTAACCCTAACCCTACCATAACCCTAACCCTAATCCTAACCCTACTCTAACCCTAACCCTAACCCTAATCTAAACCTAACCCTAACCCTAATCTATCCCTAACCCCTAACCCCTAACACTAATCTAACCCTAACCCTACTCTAACCCTAACCCTTAACCCTAACCCTAACCCTATGCTAACCCTAACCCCAATCTAACCCTAACCCAACCCTAACCCTATCCCTTAACCCTAAACCTAACCTAACCCTAACCCTAACCCTACTCTAACCCTAACCCTAATCTAACCCTAGTCTAACCCTAACCCTTAATGCTAACCCTAACCCTAACCCATATCTAACCCTAACCCCTAACCCTAATCTAAACCTAAACCTAACCCTTAAACCTAACCCTACCCTAACCCTTAACCCTAAGCCTAACCCTAACCCTAATCTAACCCTAATCTAACCCTAACCCTAAGCCTAACCCTAACCCTAACCCTACTCTAAGCCTAAACTTAACCCTTAACCCTAACCCTACCCTAACCCCTAACCCTAACCCTAATATAACCCTAACCCTAACCCTAACACTTAACCCTATGCTAACCCTAACCCTAACCCTGATCTAACCCTAACCCTACTCTAACCCTAACCCTTAACCCTATGCTAACCCTAACCCTAACCTAACCCTACTCTAACCCTAACCCTTAACCCTAACCCTAAACCTAACCCTACTCTAACCCTAACCCTTAACCCTATGCTAACCCTAACCCCTAACCCTAATCTAACCCTAACCCTACTCTAAACCTAACCCTTAACCCTAACCCGACCCTAACCCTTAACCCTAACCCTAACCCTAATCTATCCCTAACCCCTAACCCTAACCCTAATCTAACCCTAACCCTAATCTAACCCTAAACCTAACCCTTAACCCTAACCCTAACCCTTAACCCTATGCTAACCCCAACCCTAACCCTAATCTAACCCTAACCCTAACCCTAACCCTAACCCTTAACCCTATGCTAACGCTAACCCTAACCCTACTCTGACCCTAACCCTTAACCCTATGCTAACCCTAACCCTACTCTATCCCTAACCCTTAACCCTATGCTAACCCTAACCCTAACCCTAACCATACAAAACCCTAACACTAACCCTAACCTGAGAAAAATCCAAATTTGCAGGCAAAATTTTGAAATTTCAAAAAAAAACATTGCTGAATTTTTAGGAAAAAAGGCAGAATTCTGAGTTCAAAAGTCAGACTTTTGACAAAAAAGGTTAGAATTTCAAGAACCCCCTAACCCTAACCCTAACCGTACCCTAACCCTAATCTAACCCTAACCCTACAGATTAGAATTTCAACAACCCCCTAGCCCAAATCCTAACCCTACCCTATCCCTAACCCTAACCCTAACCCAACCCTAACCCTAACCCTAACCTAACCCTAGCCCTGGCCCTTAACCCTAACCCTAACCCTAATCTAACCCTAACCCCTAACCCTACTCTAAACCTAAACCTTAAACCTAACCCTTAACCCTAACCCTAACCCTACTGTAACCCTAACCCTATGCTAACCCTAACCCTAACCCTAACACTTAACCCTATGCTAACCCTAACCCTACCCTGATCTAACCCTAACCCTTAACCCTATGCTAACCCTAACCCTAAGCCTATTCTAACCCTAACCCTAACCCTAATCTAACCCTAACCCTTAACCCTATGCTAACCCTAACCCTAATCTAACCCTACTCCAACCCTAACCCTTAACCCTATGCTAACCCTAACCCCTAACCCTAATCTAACCCTAACCCTACTCTAAACCTAACCCTAACCCTTAACCCTAACCCAACCCTTAACCCTAACCCTAATCTAACCCTAACCCTAACCCTAATCTAACCCTAACCCTAACCCTATGCTAACCCTACCACTAATCTAACCCTAACCCTAATCCTAACCCTACTCTAACCCTAACCCTAATCCCAACCCTAACCCTAAGCACAACCCTAATCCTAACCCAAACCCTAATCTATCCCTAACCCCTTACCCCTAACCCTAATCTAACCCTAACCCTACTCTAACCCTAAACCTAACCCTTAACCCTAACCCTAACCCTTAACCCTATGCTAACCCCAACCCTAACCCTAATCTAACCCTAACCCTACTCTGACCCTAACCCTTAACCCTATGCTAACCCTAACCCTAACCCTACTCTATCCCTAACCCTTAACCCTATGCTAACCCTAACCCTAACCCTAACCATACAAAACCCTAACACTAACCCTAACCTGAGAAAAATCCAAATTTGCAGGCAAAATTTTGAAATTTCAAAAAAAAACATTGCTGAATTTTTAGGAAAAAAGGCAGAATTCTGAGTTTAAAAGTCAGACTTTTGACAAAAAAGGTTAGAATTTCAAGAACCCCCTAACCCTAACCCTAACCGTACCCTAACCCTAATCTAACCCTAACCCTACAGATTAGAATTTCAACAACCCCCTAGCCCAAATCCTAACCCTACCCTATCCCTAACCCTAACCCTAACCCAACCCTAACCCTAACCCTAACCTAACCCTAGCCCTGGCCCTTAACCCTAACCCTAACCCTAATCTAACCCTAACCCCTAACCCTACTCTAAACCTAAACCTTAAACCTAACCCTTAACCCTAACCCTAACCCTACTGTAACCCTAACCCTATGCTAACCCTAACCCTAACCCTAACACTTAACCCTATGCTAACCCTAACCCTACCCTGATCTAACCCTAACCCTTAACCCTATGCTAACCCTAACCCTAAGCCTATTCTAACCCTAACCCTAACCCTAATCTAACCCTAACCCTTAACCCTATGCTAACCCTAACCCTAATCTAACCCTACTCCAACCCTAACCCTTAACCCTATGCTAACCCTAACCCCTAACCCTAATCTAACCCTAACCCTACTCTAAACCTAACCCTAACCCTTAACCCTAACCCGACCCTTAACCCTAACCCTAATCTAACCCTAATCTAACCCTAACCCTAACCCTATGCTAACCCTACCACTAATCTAACCCTAACCCTAATCCTAACCCTACTCTAACCCTAACCCTAATCCCAACCCTAACCCTAAGCACAACCCTAATCCTAACCCAAACCCTAATCTATCCCTAACCCCTTACCCCTAACCCTAATCTAACCCTAACCCTACTCTAACCCTAAACCTAACCCTTAACCCTAACCCTAACCCTTAACCCTATGCTAACCCAACCCTAACCCTAATCTAACCCTAACCCTACTCTGACCCTAACCCTTAACCCTATGCTAACCCTAACCCTAAGCCTACTCTATCCCTAACCCTAACCCTAATCTAACCCTAACCCTAACCCTAATCTATCCCTAACCCCTAACCCCTAACCCTAATCTAACCCTAACCCTACTCTAACCCTAAACCTAACCCTTAACCCTATCCCTAACCCTAACCCTAACTGTACCCTAACCCTAATCTAACCCTAACCCTACTCTAACCCTATCCCTTAACCCTATGCTAACCCTAATCTAACCCTACTCTAACCCTAACCCTTAACCCTATGCTAACCCTAACGCCTAACTCTAATCTAACCCTAACCCTACTCTAAACCTAAACCTAACCCTTAACCCTAACCCTACCCTAACCCTTAATCCTAACCCTAATCTGACCCTAACCCTAATTTAACCCTAACCCTATTCCTATGCTAACCCTACCCCTAATCTAACCCTAACCCTACCATAACCCTAACCCTAATCCTAACCCTACTCTAACCCTAACCCTAACCCTAATCTAACCCTAACCCTAACCCTAATCTATCCCTAACCCCTAACCCCTAACACTAATCTAACCCTAACCCTACTCTAACCCTAACCCTTAACCCTAACCCTAACCCTATGCTAACCCTAACCCCAATCTAACCCTAACCCAACCCTAACCCTATCCCTTAACCCTAAACCTAACCTAACCCTAACCCTAACCCTACTCTAACCCTAACCCTAATCTAACCCTAGTCTAACCCTAACCCTTAATGCTAACCCTAACCCTAACCCATATCTAACCCTAACCCCTAACCCTACTCTAAACCTAAACCTAACCCTTAAACCTAACCCTACCCTAACCCTTAACCCTAAGCCTAACCCTAACCCTAATCTAACCCTAATCTAACCCTAACCCTAAGCCTAACCCTAACCCTAACCCTACTCTAAGCCTAAACTTAACCCTTAACCCTAACCCTACCCTAACCCCTAACCCTAACCCTAATATAACCCTAACCCTAACCCTAACACTTAACCCTATGCTAACCCTAACCCTGATCTAACCCTAACCCTACTCTAACCCTAACCCTTAACCCTATGCTAACCCTAACCCTAACCTAACCCTAACCCTACTCTAACCCTAACCCTTAACCCTAACCCTAAACCTAACCCTACTCTAACCCTAACCCTTAACCCTATGCTAACCCTAACCCCTAACCCTAATCTAACCCTAACCCTACTCTAAACCTAAACCTAACCCTTAACCCTAACCCTACCCTAACCCTTAACCCTAACCCTAATTTAACCCTTAACCCTAACCCTAATCTAACCCTAATCCTAATCTAACCCTAACCCTACCATAACCCTAACCCTAATCCTAACCCTTCTCTAACCCTAACCCTAACCCTACCATAACCCTAACCCTAATCCTAACCCTACTCTAACCCTAACCCTAAGCCCAACCCTAACCCTGACCCTAATCTATCCCTAACCCCTAACCCCTAACCCTAATCTAACCCTAAACCTACTCTAACCCTAAACCTAACCCTTAACCCTAACCCTAACCCTTAACCCTATGCTAACCCTAACCCTAATCTAACCCTAACCCTAAACCTACTCTAACCCTAACCCTTAACCCTATGCTAACCCTAACCCTAACCCTACTCTATCCCTAACCCTTAACCCTATGCTAACCCTAACCCTAACCATGCCAAACCCTAACACTAACCCTAGCCTGAGAAAAATCAAAATTTGCAGGCAAAAATTCGAAATTTCAAGAAAAAATCATTTCTGAATTTTGAGGAAAAAAGGCAGAATTCTGAGTTTAAAAGTCAGACTTTTAACAAAAAAGGTTAGAATTTCAAGAACCCCCTAACCCTAACCTTAACCGTACCCTAACCCTAATCTAACCCTAACCCTAACCCTAACCCTAATCTAACCCTAACCCTAATCTATCCCTAACCCCTAACCCTACTCTAACCCTAAACCTAACCCTTAACCCTAACCCTAACCCTAACTGTACCCTAACCCTAATCTAACCCTAACCCTAACCCTACTCTAACCCTATCCCTTAACCCTATGCTAACCCTAACTCTAACCCTAACCCTACTCTAACCCTAACCCTTAACCCTATGCTAACCCTATCCCTTAACCCTATGCTAACCCTAACTCTAACCCTAACCCTACTCTAACCCTAACCCTTAACCCTATGCTAACCCTAACCCCTAACTCTAATCTAACCCTAACCCTACTCTAAACCTAAACCTAACCCTTAACCCTAACCCTACCCTAACCCTTAATCCTAACCCTAATCTGACCCTAACCCTAATTTAACCCTAACCCTATTCCTATGCTAACCCTACCCCTAATCTAACCCTAACCCTAACCCTAACCCTTAACTCTATGCTAACCCTAACCCTAACCCTACTCTATCCCTAACCCTTAACCCTATGCTAACCCTAACCCTAACCCTAACCATACAAAACCCTAACACTAACCGTAGCCTGAGAAAAATCCAAATTTGCAGGCAAAATTTTGAAATTTCAAAAAAAAACATTTCTGAATTTTGAGGAAAAAAAGCAGAATTCTGAGTTTAAAAGTCAGACTTTTAACAAAAAAGGTTAGAATTTCAAGAACCCCCTAACCCTAACCCTAACCGTACCCTAACCCTAATCTAACCCTAACCCTAACCCTACAGATTAGAATTTCAAGAACCCCCTAGTCCAAATCCTAACCCTACCCTATCCCTAACCCTAACCCTAACCCAACCCTAACCCTATCCCTTAACCCTAACCCTAACCTAACCCTGGCCCTTAACCCTAACCCGAACCCTAATCTAACCCTAACCCCTAACCCTACTCTAAACCTAAACCTAACCCTTAAACCTAACCCTTAACCCTAACCCTAACCCTAATCTAACCCTAACCCTAATCTAACCCTAACCCAAACATGACCCTAATCCTAACCCTACTCTAACCCTAAACCTAAGCCTAACCCTAACCCTACTCTAAGACTAAACCTAAACCTTAACCCTAACCCTACCCTAACCCCTAACCCTAACCCTAATATATCCCTAACTCTATGCTAACCCTAACCCTAACACTTAACCCTAACCCTACCCTGATCTAACCCTAACCCTTAACCCTATACTAACCCTAACCCTAATCTAACCCTAACCCTGATCTAACCCTAACCCTTAACCCTATGCTAACCCTAACCCTAACCCTAATCTAACCCTACTCCAACCTTAACCCTTAACCCTATGCTAACCCTAACACCTAACCCTAATCTAACCCTAACCCTACTCTAAACCTAAACCTAACCCTTAACCCTAACCCGACCCTAACCCTTAACCCTAACCCTAATCTAACCCTAATCCTAACCCTACTCTATCCCTAACCCTTAACCCTATGCTAACCCTAACCCTAACCCTAACCATACCAAACCCTAACAGTAACCCTCGCCTGACAAAAGTCAAAATTTGCAGTCAAAAATTCGAAATTTCAAGAAAAAAACATTTCTGAATTTTGAGGAAAAAAGGCAGAATTCTGATTTTAAAACTTAGACTTTTAACAAAAAAGGTTAGAATTTCAAGAACCCCCTAACCCTAACCCTAACTGTACCCTAACCCTAATCTAACCCTAACCCTACTCTAACCCTATCCCTTAACCCTATGCTAACCCTAATCTAACCCTAACCCTACTCTAACCCTAACCCTTAACCCTATGCTAACCCTAATACCTAACTCTAATCTAACCCTAACCCTACTCTAAACCTAAACCTAACCCTTAACCCTAACCCTACCCTAACCCTTAATCCTAACCCTAATCTGACCCTAACCCTAATTTAACCCTAACCCTATTCCTATGCTGACCCTACCCGTAATCTAACCCTAACCCTACCATAACCCTAACCCTAATCCTAACCCTACTCTAACCCTAACCCTAACCCTAATCTAAACCTAACCCTAACCCTAATCTATCCCTAACCCCTAACCCTAATCTAACCCTAACCCTACTCTAAACCTAAACCTAACCCTTAACCCTAACCCTACCCTAACCCTTAATCCTAACACTAATCTGACCCTAACCCTAATTTAACCCTAACCCTATTCCTATGCTAACCCTACCCCTAATCTAACCCTGACCCTAACCCTTAACCCTATGCTAACCCTAACCCTAACCCTACTCTATCCCTAACCCTTAACCCTATGCTAACCCTAACCCTAACCCTAACCATACAAAACCCTAACACTAACCCTAACCTGAGAAAAATCCAAATTTGCAGGCAAAATTTTGAAATTTCAAAAAAAAACATTGCTGAATTTTTAGGAAAAAAGGCAGAATTCTGAGTTTAAAAGTCAGACTTTTAACAAAAAAGGTTAGAATTTCAAGAACCCCCTAACCCTAACCCTAACCATACCCTAACCCTAATCTAACCCTAACCCTACAGATTAGAATTTCAACAACCCCCTAGCCCAAATCCTAACCCTACCCTATCCCTAACCCTAACCCTAACCCAACCCTAACCCTAACCTAACCCTAGCCCTGGCCCTTAACCCTAACCCTAACCCTAATCTAACCCTAACCCCTAACCCTACTCTAAACCTAAACCTTAAACCTAACCCTTAACCCTAACCCTAACCCTACTGTAACCCTAACCCTATGCTAACCCTAACCCTAACCCTAACACTTAACCCTATGCTAACCCTAACCCTACCCTGATCTAACCCTAACCCTTAACCCTATGCTAACCCTAACCCTAAGCCTATTCTAACCCTAACCCTAATCTAACCCTAACCCTTAACCCTATGCTAACCCTAACCCTAATCTAACCCTACTCCAACCCTAACCCTTAACCCTATGCTAACCCTAACCCCTAACCCTAATCTAACCCTAACCCTACTCTAAACCTAACCCTAACCCTTAACCCTAACCCGACCCTTAACCCTAACCCTAATCTAACCCTAACCCTAATCTAACCCTAACACTAACCCTATGCTAACCCTACCACTAATCTAACCCTAACCCTAATCCTAACCCTACTCTAACCCTAACCCTAATCCCAACCCTAACCCTAAGCACAACCCTAATCCTAACCCAAACCCTAATCTATCCCTAACCCCTTACCCCTAACCCTAATCTAACCCTAACCCTACTCTAACCCTAAACCTAACCCTTAACCCTAACCCTAACCCTTAACCCTATGCTAACCCCAACCCTAACCCTAATCTAACCCTAACCCTACTCTGACCCTAACCCTTAACCCTATGCTAACCCTAACCCTAAGCCTACTCTATCCCTAACCCTAACCCTAATCTAACCCTAACCCTAACCCTAATCTATCCCTAACCCCTAACCCCTAACCCTAATCTAACCCTAACCCTACTCTAACCCTAAACCTAACCCTTAACCCTATCCCTAACCCTAACCCTAACTGTACCCTAACCCTAATCTAACCCTAACCCTACTCTAACCCTATCCCTTAACCCTATGCTAACCCTAATCTAACCCTACTCTAACCCTAACCCTTAACCCTATGCTAACCCTAACGCCTAACTCTAATCTAACCCTAACCCTACTCTAAACCTAAACCTAACCCTTAACCCTAACCCTACCCTAACCCTTAATCCTAACCCTAATCTGACCCTAACCCTAATTTAACCCTAACCCTATTCCTATGCTAACCCTACCCCTAATCTAACCCTAACCCTACCATAACCCTAACCCTAATCCTAACCCTACTCTAACCCTAACCCTAACCCTAATCTAACCCTAACCCTAACCCTAATCTATCCCTAACCCCTAACCCCTAACCCTAATCTAACCCTAACCCTACTCTAACCCTAACCCTTAACCCTAACCCTAACCCTATGCTAACCCTAACCCCAATCTAACCCTAACCCAACCCTAACCCTATCCCTTAACCCTAAACCTAACCTAACCCTAACCCTAACCCTACTCTAACCCTAACCCTAATCTAACCCTAGTCTAACCCTAACCCTTAATGCTAACCCTAACCCTAACCCATATCTAACCCTAACCCCTAACCCTACTCTAAACCTAAACCTAACCCTTAAACCTAACCCTACCCTAACCCTTAACCCTAAGCCTAACCCTAACCCTAATCTAACCCTAATCTAACCCTAACCCTAAGCCTAACCCTAACCCTAACCCTACTCTAAGCCTAAACTTAACCCTTAACCCTAACCCTACCCTAACCCCTAACCCTAATATAACCCTAACCCTAACCCTAACACTTAACCCTATGCTAACCCTAACCCTAACCCTGATCTAACCCTAACCCTACTCTAACCCTAACCCTTAACCCTATGCTAACCCTAACCCTAACCTAACCCTAACCCTACTCTAACCCTAACCCTTAACCCTAACCCTAAACCTAACCCTACTCTAACCCTAACCCTTAACCCTATGCTAACCCTAACCCCTAACCCTAATCTAACCCTAACCCTACTCTAAACCTAAACCTAACCCTTAACCCTAACCCTACCCTAACCCTTAACCCTAACCCTACCCTAACCCTTAACCCTAACCCTAATCTAACCCTAATCCTAATCTAACCCTAACCCTACCATAACCCTAACCCTAATCCTAACCCTTCTCTAACCCTAACCCTAACCCTACCATAACCCTAACCCTAATCCTAACCCTACTCTAACCCTAACCCTAAGCCCAACCCTAACCCTGACCCTAATCTATCCCTAACCCCTAACCCCTAACCCTAATCTAACCCTAAACCTACTCTAACCCTAAACCTAACCCTTAACCCTAACCCTAACCCTTAACCCTATGCTAACCCTAACCCTAATCTAACCCTAACCCTAAACCTACTCTAACCCTAACCCTTAACCCTATGCTAACCCTAACCCTAACCCTACTCTATCCCTAACCCTTAACCCTATGCTAACCCTAACCCTAACCATGCCAAACCCTAACACTAACCCTAGCCTGAGAAAAATCAAAATTTGCAGGCAAAAATTCGAAATTTCAAGAAAAAATCATTTCTGAATTTTGAGGAAAAAAGGCAGAATTCTGAGTTTAAAAGTCACACTTTTAACGAAAAAGGTTAGAATTTCAAGAAAGGAAGTCATATTTTTAAGAAAAAAAAATCAAAATTTTAGGCCAAAAGGTCAAATTTTGAAGGAAAAAAAGTCCAAATTTCAAGAAAAAAAAAAAGTCTGAATTTTGAGGAAAAAAGGCAGAATTCTGAGTTTAAAAGTCAGACTTTTAACAAAAAAGGTTAGAATTTCAAGAAAGGAATCAGATTTTTAAGAAAAAAAAATCAAAATTTTAGGCCAAAAGGTCAAATTTTGAAGGAAAAAAAGTCCAAATTTCAAGAAAAAAAAAACGTCTGAATTTTGAGGAAAAAAGGCAGAATACTGAGTTTAAAAGTCAGACTTTTAACAAAAAACGTTAGAATTTCAAGAAAGGAAGTCATATTTTTAAGAAAAAAAAATCAAAATTTTAGGCCAAAAGGTCAAATTTTGAAGGAAAAAAAGTCCAAATTTCAAGAAAAAAAAAAAAGTCTGAATTTTGAGGAAAAAAGGCAGAATTCTGAGTTTAAAAGTCAGACTTTTAACAAAAAAGGTTAGAATTTCAAGAAAGGAAGTCATATTTTTAAGAAAAAAAAATCAAAATTTTAGGCCAAAAGGTCAAATTTTGAAGGAAAAAAAGTCCAAATTTCAAGAAAAAAAAAACGTCTGAATTTTGAGGAAAAAAGGCAGAATTCTGAGTTTAAAAGTCAGACTTTTAACAAAAAAGGTTAGAATTTCAAGAAAGGAATCAGATTTTTAAGAAAAAAAAAATCAAAATTTTAGGCCAAAAGGTCAAATTTTGAAGGAAAAAAAGTCCAAATTTCAAGAAAAAAAAAAAAAAGTCTGAATTTTGAGGAAAAAAGGCAGAATTCTGAGTTTAAAAGTCAGACTTTTAACAAAAAAGGTTAGAATTTCAAGAAAGGAAGTCATATTTTTAAGAAAAAAAAATCAAAATTTTAGGCCAAAAGGTCAAATTTTGAAGGAAAAAAAGTCCAAATTTCATGAAAAAAAAAAAAGTCTGAATTTTGAGGAAAAAAGGCAGAATTCTGAGTTTAAAAGTCAGACTTTTAACAAAAAAGGTTAGAATTTCAAGAAAGGAAGTCA
Organism: Sciaenops ocellatus; assembly: GCA_033000465.1. NCBI lineage: Eukaryota > Metazoa > Chordata > Actinopteri > Sciaenidae > Sciaenops > Sciaenops ocellatus. Next base: position 644,892 of record CP136874.1, on the reverse strand, counting down.
TATTTTTAAGAAAAAAAAATCAAAATTTTAGGCCAAAAGGTCAAATTTTGAAGGAAAAAAAGTCCAAATTTCAAGAAAAAAAAAACGTCTGAATTTTGAGGAAAAAAGGCAGAATTCTGAGTTTAAAAGTCAGACTTTTAACAAAAAAGGTTAGAACTTCAAGAAAGGAAGTCATATTTTTAAGAAAAAAAAATCAAAATTTTAGGCCAAAAGGTCAAATTTTGAAGGAAAAAAAGTCCAAATTTCAAGAAAAAAAAAACGTCTGAATTTTGTGGAAAAAAGGCAGAATACTGAGTTTAAAAGTCAGACTTTTAACAAAAAACGTTAGAATTTCAAGAAAGGAAGTCATATTTTTAAGAAAAAAAAATCAAAATTTTAGGCCAAAAGGTCAAATTTTGAAGGAAAAAAAGTCCAAATTTCAAGAAAAAAAAAAAAGTCTGAATTTTGAGGAAAAAAGGCAGAATTCTGAGTTTAAAAGTCAGACTTTTAACAAAAAAGGTTAGAATTTCAAGAAAGGAAGTCATATTTTTAAGAAAAAAAAATCAAAATTTTAGGCCAAAAGGTCAAATTTTGAAGGAAAAAAAGTCCAAATTTCAAGAAAAAAAAAACGTCTGAATTTTGAGGAAAAAAGGCAGAATTCTGAGTTTAAAAGTCAGACTTTTAACAAAAAAGGTTAGAATTTCAAGAAAGGAATCAGATTTTTAAGAAAAAAAAAATCAAAATTTTAGGCCAAAAGGTCAAATTTTGAAGGAAAAAAAGTCCAAATTTCAAGAAAAAAAAAAAAAAGTCTAAATTTTGAGGAAAAAAGGCAGAATTCTGAGTTTAAAAGTCAGACTTTTAACAAAAAAGGTTAGAATTTCAAGAAAGGAAGTCATATTTTTAAGAAAAAAAAATCAAAATTTTAGGCCAAAAGGTCAAATTTTGAAGGAAAAAAAGTCCAAATTTCATGAAAAAAAAAAAAGTCTGAATTTTGAGGAAAAAAGGCAGAATTCTGAGTTTAAAAGTCAGACTTTTAACAAAAAAGGTTAGAATTTCAAGAAAGGAAGTCATATTTTTAAGAAAAAAAAATCAAAATTTTAGGCCAAAAGGTCAAATTTTGAAGGAAAAAAAGTCCAAATTTCAAGAAAAAAAAAACGTCTGAATTTTGAGGAAAAAAGGCAGAATTCTGAGTTTAAAAGTCAGACTTTTAACAAAAAAGGTTAGAACTTCAAGAAAGGAAGTCATATTTTTAAGAAAAAAAAATCAAAATTTTAGGCCAAAAGGTCAAATTTTGAAGGAAAAAAAGTCCAAATTTCAAGAAAAAAAAAAGTCTGAATTTTGAGGAAAAAAGGCAGAATTCTGAGTTTAAAAGTCAGACTTTTAACAAAAAAGGTTAGAATTTCAAGAAAGGAATCAGATTTTTAAGAAAAAAAAATCAAAATTTTGGGCCAAAAGGTCAAATTTTGAAGGAAAAAAAGTCCAAATTTCAAGAAAAAAAAAACGTCTGAATTTTGAGGAAAAAAGGCAGAATTCTGAGTTTAAAAGTCAGACTTTTAACAAAAAAGGTTAGAATTTCAAGAAAGGAATCAGATTTTTAAGAAAAAAAAATCAAAATTTTAGGCCAAAAGGTCAAATTTTGAAGGAAAAAAAGTCCAAATTTCAAGAAAAAAAAAATGTCTGAATTTTGAGGAAAAAAGGCAGAATTCTGAGTTTAAAAGTCAGACTTTTAACAAAAAAGGTTAGAATTTCAAGAAAGGAAGTCATATTTTTAAGAAAAAAAAATCAAAATTTTAGGCCAAAAGGTCAAATTTTGAAGGAAAAAAAGTCCAAATTTCAAGAAAAAAAAAAAAAGTCTGAATTTTGAGGAAAAAAGGCAGAATTCTGAGTTTAAAAGTCAGACTTTTAACAAAAAAGGTTAGAATTTCAAGAAAGGAAGTCATATTTTTAAGAAAAAAAAATCAAAATTTTAGGCCAAAAGGTCAAATTTTGAAGGAAAAAAAGTCCAAATTTCAAGAAAAAAAAAACGTCTGAATTTTGAGGAAAAAAGGCAGAATTCTGAGTTTAAAAGTCAGACTTTTAACAAAAAAGGTTAGAATTTCAAGAAAGGAAGTCATATTTTTAAGAAAAAAAAATCAAAATTTTAGGCCAAAAGGTCAAATTTTGAAGGAAAAAAAGTCCAAATTTCAAGAAAAAAAAAAACGTCTGAATTTTGAGGAAAAAAGGCAGAATTCTGAGTTTAAAAGTCAGACTTTTAACAAAAAAGGTTAGAATTTCAAGAAAGGAATCAGATTTTTAAGAAAAAAAAATCAAAATTTTAGGCCAAAAGGTCAAATTTTGAAGGAAAAAAAGTCCAAATTTTAAGAAAAAAAAAATGTCTGAATTTTGAGGAAAAAAGGCAGAATTCTGAGTTTAAAAGTCAGACTTTTAACAAAAAAGGTTAGAATTTCAAGAAAGGAAGTCATATTTTTAAGAAAAAAAAATCAAAATTTTAGGCCAAAAGGTCAAATTTTGAAGGAAAAAAAGTCCAAATTTCAAGAAAAAAAAAAAAAGTCTGAATTTTGAGGAAAAAAGGCAGAATTCTGAGTTTAAAAGTCAGACTTTTAACAAAAAAGGTTAGAATTTCAAGAAAGGAAGTCATATTTTTAAGAAAAAAAAATCAAAATTTTAGGCCAAAAGGTCAAATTTTGAAGGAAAAAAAGTCCAAATTTCAAGAAAAAAAAAACGTCTGAATTTTGAGGAAAAAAGGCAGAATTCTGAGTTTAAAAGTCAGACTTTTAACAAAAAAGGTTAGAATTTCAAGAAAGGAATCAGATTTTTAAGAAAAAAAAATCAAAATTTTAGGCCAAAAGGTCAAATTTTGAAGGAAAAAAAGTCCAAATTTCAAGAAAAAAAAAACGTCTGAATTTTGAGGAAAAAAGGCAGAATTCTGAGTTTAAAAGTCAGACTTTTAACAAAAAAGGTTAGAATTTCAAGAAAGGAATCAGATTTTTAAGAAAAAAAAATCAAAATTTTAGGCCAAAAGGTCAAATTTTGAAGGAAAAAAAGTCCAAATTTCAAGAAAAAAAAAACGTCTGAATTTTGAGGAAAAAAGGCAGAATTCTGAGTTTAAAAGTCAGACTTTTAACAAAAAAGGTTAGAATTTCAAGAAAGGAAGTCATATTTTTAAGAAAAAAAAATCAAAATTTTAGGCCAAAAAGTCAAATTTTGAAGGAAAAAAAGTCCAAATTTCAAGAAAAAAAAAACGTCTGAATTTTGAGGAAAAAAGGCAGAATTCTGAGTTTAAAAGTCAGACTTTTAACAAAAAAGGTTAGAATTTCAAGAAAGGAATCAGATTTTTAAGAAAAAAAAGATCCCATTTTTCAGGAAAAAAATCCCAAATTTTGAAGGAAAAAAAGTCCAAATTTCAAGAAAAAAAAACGTCTGAATTTTGAGGAAAAAAGGCAGAATTCTGAGTTTAAAAGTCAGACTTTTAACAAAAAAGGTTAGAATTTCAAGAAAGGAATCAGATTTTTAAGAAAAAAAAATCAAAATTTTAGGCCAAAAGGTCAAATTTTGAAGGAAAAAAAGTCCAAATTTCAAGAAAAAAAAAAAAGTCTGAATTTTGAGGAAAAAAGGCAGAATTCTGAGTTTAAAAGTCAGACTTTTAACAAAAAAGGTTAGAATTTCAAGAAAGGAAGTCATATTTTTAAGAAAAAAAAATCAAAATTTTAGGCCAAAAGGTCAAATTTTGAAGGAAAAAAAGTCCAAATTTCAAGAAAAAAAAAAACGTCTGAATTTTGAGGAAAAAAGGCAGAATTCTGAGTTTAAAAGTCAGACTTTTAACAAAAAAGGTTAGAATTTCAAGAAAGGAAGTCATATTTTTAAGAAAAAAAAATCAAAATTTTAGGCCAAAAGGTCAAATTTTGAAGGAAAAAAAGTCCAAATTTCAAGAAAAAAAAAACGTCTGAATTTTGAGGAAAAAAGGCAGAATTCTGAGTTTAAAAGTCAGACTTTTAACAAAAAAGGTTAGAATTTCAAGAAAGGAAGTCATATTTTTAAGAAAAAAAAATCAAAATTTTAGGCCAAAAGGTCAAATTTTGAAGGAAAAAAAGTCCAAATTTCAAGAAAAAAAAAACGTCTGAATTTTGAGGAAAAAAGGCAGAATTCTGAGTTTAAAAGTCAGACTTTTAACAAAAAAGGTTAGAATTTCAAGAAAGGAATCAGATTTTTAAGAAAAAAAAATCAAAATTTTAGGCCAAAAGGTCAAATTTTGAAGGAAAAAAAGTCCAAATTTCAAGAAAAAAAAAACGTCTGAATTTTGAGGAAAAAAGGCAGAATTCTGAGTTTAAAAGTCAGACTTTTAACAAAAAAGGTTAGAATTTCAAGAAAGGAATCAGATTTTTAAGAAAAAAAAATCAAAATTTTAGGCCAAAAGGTCAAATTTTGAAGGAAAAAAAGTCCAAATTTCAAGAAAAAAAAAACGTCTGAATTTTGAGGAAAAAAGGCAGAATTCTGAGTTTAAAAGTCAGACTTTTAACAAAAAAGGTTAGAATTTCAAGAAAGGAATCAGATTTTTAAGAAAAAAAAAATCAAAATTTTAGGCCAAAAGGTCAAATTTTGAAGGAAAAAAAGTCCAAATTTCAAGAAAAAAAAAACGTCTGAATTTTGAGGAAAAAAGGCAGAATTCTGAGTTTAAAAGTCAGACTTTTAACAAAAAAGGTTAGAATTTCAAGAAAGGAATCAGATTTTTAAGAAAAAAAAGATCCCATTTTTCAGGAAAAAAATCCCAAATTTTGAAGGAAAAAAAGTCCAAATTTCAAGAAAAAAAAACGTCTGAATTTTGAGGAAAAAAGGCAGAATTCTGAGTTTAAAAGTCAGACTTTTAACAAAAAAGGTTAGAATTTCAAGAAAGGAATCAGATTTTTAAGAAAAAAAAATCAAAATTTTAGGCCAAAAGGTCAAATTTTGAAGGAAAAAAAGTCCAAATTTCAAGAAAAAAAAAAAAGTCTGAATTTTGAGGAAAAAAGGCAGAATTCTGAGTTTAAAAGTCAGACTTTTAACAAAAAAGGTTAGAATTTCAAGAAAGGAATCAGATTTTTAAGAAAAAAAAGATCCCATTTTTCAGCAAAAAAATCCCAAATTTGAAGGAAAAAAAGTCCAAATTTCAAGAAAAAAAAAACGTCTGAATTTTGAGGAAAAAAGGCAGAATTCTGAGTTTAAAAGTCAGACTTTTAACAAAAAAGGTTAGAATTTCAAGAAAGGAAGTCATATTTTTAAGAAAAAAAAATCAAAATTTTAGGCCAAAAGGTCAAATTTTGAAGGAAAAAAAGTCCAAATTTCAAGAAAAAAAAAACGTCTGAATTTTGAGGAAAAAAGGCAGAATTCTGAGTTTAAAAGTCAGACTTTTAACAAAAAAGGTTAGAATTTCAAGAAAGGAAGTCATATTTTTAAGAAAAAAAAATCAAAATTTTAGGCCAAAAGGTCAAATTTTGAAGGAAAAAAAGTGCAAATTTCAAGAAAAAAAAAACGTCTGAATTTTGAGGAAAAAAGGCAGAATTCTGAGTTTAAAAGTCAGACTTTTAACAAAAAAGGTTAGAATTTCAAGAAAGGAATCAGATTTTTAAGAAAAAAAAGATCCCATTTTTCAGGAAAAAAATCCCAAATTTTGAAGGAAAAAAAGTCCAAATTTCAAGAAAAAAAAACGTCTGAATTTTGAGGAAAAAAGGCAGAATTCTGAGTTTAAAAGTCAGACTTTTAACAAAAAAGGTTAGAATTTCAAGAAAGGAATCAGATTTTTAAGAAAAAAAAATCAAAATTTTAGGCCAAAAGGTCAAATTTTGAAGGAAAAAAAGTCCAAATTTCAAGAAAAAAAAAACGTCTGAATTTTGAGGAAAAAAGGCAGAATTCTGAGTTTAAAAGTCAGACTTTTAACAAAAAAGGTTAGAATTTCAAGAAAGGTAGTCATATTTTTAAGAAAAAAAAATCAAAATTTTAGGCCAAAAAGTCAAATTTTGAAGGAAAAAAAGTCCAAATTTCAAGAAAAAAAAAACGTCTGAATTTTGAGGAAAAAAGGCAGAATTCTGAGTTTAAAAGTCAGACTTTTAACAAAAAAGGTTAGAATTTCAAGAAAGGAATCAGATTTTTAAGAAAAAAAAAATCAAAATTTTAGGCCAAAAGGTCAAATTTTGAAGGAAAAAAAGTCCAAATTTCAAGAAAAAAAAAACGTCTGAATTTTGAGGAAAAAAGGCAGAATTCTGAGTTTAAAAGTCAGACTTTTAACAAAAAAGGTTAGAATTTCAAGAAAGGAATCAGATTTTTAAGAAAAAAAAGATCCCATTTTTCAGCAAAAAAATCCCAAATTTGAAGGAAAAAAAGTCCAAATTTCAAGAAAAAAAAAACGTCTGAATTTTGAGGAAAAAAGGCAGAATTCTGAGTTTAAAAGTCAGACTTTTAACAAAAAAGGTTAGAATTTCAAGAAAGGAAGTCATATTTTTAAGAAAAAAAAATCAAAATTTTAGGCCAAAAGGTCAAATTTTGAAGGAAAAAAAGTCCAAATTTCAAGAAAAAAAAAACGTCTGAATTTTGAGGAAAAAAGGCAGAATTCTGAGTTTAAAAGTCAGACTTTTAACAAAAAAGGTTAGAATTTCAAGAAAGGAAGTCATATTTTTAAGAAAAAAAAATCAAAATTTTAGGCCAAAAGGTCAAATTTTGAAGGAAAAAAAGTGCAAATTTCAAGAAAAAAAAAACGTCTGAATTTTGAGGAAAAAAGGCAGAATTCTGAGTTTAAAAGTCAGACTTTTAACAAAAAAGGTTAGAATTTCAAGAAAGGAATCAGATTTTTAAGAAAAAAAAGATCCCATTTTTCAGGAAAAAAATCCCAAATTTTGAAGGAAAAAAAGTCCAAATTTCAAGAAAAAAAAACGTCTGAATTTTGAGGAAAAAAGGCAGAATTCTGAGTTTAAAAGTCAGACTTTTAACAAAAAAGGTTAGAATTTCAAGAAAGGAATCAGATTTTTAAGAAAAAAAAGATCCCATTTTTCAGCAAAAAAATCCCAAATTTGAAGGAAAAAAAGTCCAAATTTCAAGAAAAAAAAAACGTCTGAATTTTGAGGAAAAAAGGCAGAATTCTGAGTTTAAAAGTCAGACTTTTAACAAAAAAGGTTAGAATTTCAAGAAAGGAAGTCATATTTTTAAGAAAAAAAAATCAAAATTTTAGGCCAAAAGGTCAAATTTTGAAGGAAAAAAAGTCCAAATTTCAAGAAAAAAAAAACGTCTGAATTTTGAGGAAAAAAGGCAGAATTCTGAGTTTAAAAGTCAGACTTTTAACAAAAAAGGTTAGAATTTCAAGAAAGGAAGTCATATTTTTAAGAAAAAAAAATCAAAATTTTGGGCCAAAAGGTCAAATTTTGAAGGAAAAAAAGTGCAAATTTCAAGAAAAAAAAAACGTCTGAATTTTGAGGAAAAAAGGCAGAATTCTGAGTTTAAAAGTCAGACTTTTAACAAAAAAGGTTAGAATTTCAAGAAAGGAATCAGATTTTTAAGAAAAAAAAGATCCCATTTTTCAGGAAAAAAATCCCAAATTTTGAAGGAAAAAAAGTCCAAATTTCAAGAAAAAAAAACGTCTGAATTTTGAGGAAAAAAGGCAGAATTCTGAGTTTAAAAGTCAGACTTTTAACAAAAAAGGTTAGAATTTCAAGAAAGGAATCAGATTTTTAAGAAAAAAAAATCAAAATTTTAGGCCAAAAGGTCAAATTTTGAAGGAAAAAAAGTCCAAATTTCAAGAAAAAAAAAACGTCTGAATTTTGAGGAAAAAAGGCAGAATTCTGAGTTTAAAAGTCAGACTTTTAACAAAAAAGGTTAGAATTTCAAGAAAGGTAGTCATATTTTTAAGAAAAAAAAATCAAAATTTTAGGCCAAAAAGTCAAATTTTGAAGGAAAAAAAGTCCAAATTTCAAGAAAAAAAAAACGTCTGAATTTTGAGGAAAAAAGGCAGAATTCTGAGTTTAAAAGTCAGACTTTTAACAAAAAAGGTTAGAATTTCAAGAAAGGAATCAGATTTTTAAGAAAAAAAAAATCAAAATTTTAGGCCAAAAGGTCAAATTTTGAAGGAAAAAAAGTCCAAATTTCAAGAAAAAAAAAACGTCTGAATTTTGAGGAAAAAAGGCAGAATTCTGAGTTTAAAAGTCAGACTTTTAACAAAAAAGGTTAGAATTTCAAGAAAGGAATCAGATTTTTAAGAAAAAAAAGATCCCATTTTTCAGCAAAAAAATCCCAAATTTGAAGGAAAAAAAGTCCAAATTTCAAGAAAAAAAAAACGTCTGAATTTTGAGGAAAAAAGGCAGAATTCTGAGTTTAAAAGTCAGACTTTTAACAAAAAAGGTTAGAATTTCAAGAAAGGAAGTCATATTTTTAAGAAAAAAAAATCAAAATTTTAGGCCAAAAGGTCAAATTTTGAAGGAAAAAAAGTCCAAATTTCAAGAAAAAAAAAACGTCTGAATTTTGAGGAAAAAAGGCAGAATTCTGAGTTTAAAAGTCAGACTTTTAACAAAAAAGGTTAGAATTTCAAGAAAGGAAGTCATATTTTTAAGAAAAAAAAATCAAAATTTTAGGCCAAAAGGTCAAATTTTGAAGGAAAAAAAGTGCAAATTTCAAGAAAAAAAAAACGTCTGAATTTTGAGGAAAAAAGGCAGAATTCTGAGTTTAAAAGTCAGACTTTTAACAAAAAAGGTTAGAATTTCAAGAAAGGAATCAGATTTTTAAGAAAAAAAAGATCCCATTTTTCAGGAAAAAAATCCCAAATTTTGAAGGAAAAAAAGTCCAAATTTCAAGAAAAAAAAACGTCTGAATTTTGAGGAAAAAAGGCAGAATTCTGAGTTTAAAAGTCAGACTTTTAACAAAAAAGGTTAGAATTTCAAGAAAGGAATCAGATTTTTAAGAAAAAAAAATCAAAATTTTAGGCCAAAAGGTCAAATTTTGAAGGAAAAAAAGTCCAAATTTCAAGAAAAAAAAAACGTCTGAATTTTGAGGAAAAAAGGCAGAATTCTGAGTTTAAAAGTCAGACTTTTAACAAAAAAGGTTAGAATTTCAAGAAAGGTAGTCATATTTTTAAGAAAAAAAAATCAAAATTTTAGGCCAAAAAGTCAAATTTTGAAGGAAAAAAAGTCCAAATTTCAAGAAAAAAAAAACGTCTGAATTTTGAGGAAAAAAGGCAGAATTCTGAGTTTAAAAGTCAGACTTTTAACAAAAAAGGTTAGAATTTCAAGAAAGGAATCAGATTTTTAAGAAAAAAAAAATCAAAATTTTAGGCCAAAAGGTCAAATTTTGAAGGAAAAAAAGTCCAAATTTCAAGAAAAAAAAAACGTCTGAATTTTGAGGAAAAAAGGCAGAATTCTGAGTTTAAAAGTCAGACTTTTAACAAAAAAGGTTAGAATTTCAAGAAAGGAATCAGATTTTTAAGAAAAAAAAGATCCCATTTTTCAGCAAAAAAATCCCAAATTTGAAGGAAAAAAAGTCCAAATTTCAAGAAAAAAAAAACGTCTGAATTTTGAGGAAAAAAGGCAGAATTCTGAGTTTAAAAGTCAGACTTTTAACAAAAAAGGTTAGAATTTCAAGAAAGGAAGTCATATTTTTAAGAAAAAAAAATCAAAATTTTAGGCCAAAAGGTCAAATTTTGAAGGAAAAAAAGTCCAAATTTCAAGAAAAAAAAAACGTCTGAATTTTGAGGAAAAAAGGCAGAATTCTGAGTTTAAAAGTCAGACTTTTAACAAAAAAGGTTAGAATTTCAAGAAAGGAAGTCATATTTTTAAGAAAAAAAAATCAAAATTTTAGGCCAAAAGGTCAAATTTTGAAGGAAAAAAAGTGCAAATTTCAAGAAAAAAAAAACGTCTGAATTTTGAGGAAAAAAGGCAGAATTCTGAGTTTAAAAGTCAGACTTTTAACAAAAAAGGTTAGAATTTCAAGAAAGGAATCAGATTTTTAAGAAAAAAAAGATCCCATTTTTCAGGAAAAAAATCCCAAATTTTGAAGGAAAAAAAGTCCAAATTTCAAGAAAAAAAAACGTCTGAATTTTGAGGAAAAAAGGCAGAATTCTGAGTTTAAAAGTCAGACTTTTAACAAAAAAGGTTAGAATTTCAAGAAAGGAATCAGATTTTTAAGAAAAAAAAATCAAAATTTTAGGCCAAAAGGTCAAATTTTGAAGGAAAAAAAGTCCAAATTTCAAGAAAAAAAAAAAAGTCTGAATTTTGAGGAAAAAAGGCAGAATTCTGAGTTTAAAAGTCAGACTTTTAACAAAAAAGGTTAGAATTTCAAGAAAGGAATCAGATTTTTAAGAAAAAAAAGATCCCATTTTTCAGCAAAAAAATCCCAAATTTGAAGGAAAAAAAGTCCAAATTTCAAGAAAAAAAAAACGTCTGAATTTTGAGGAAAAAAGGCAGAATTCTGAGTTTAAAAGTCAGACTTTTAACAAAAAAGGTTAGAATTTCAAGAAAGGAAGTCATATTTTTAAGAAAAAAAAATCAAAATTTTAGGCCAAAAGGTCAAATTTTGAAGGAAAAAAAGTCCAAATTTCAAGAAAAAAAAAACGTCTGAATTTTGAGGAAAAAAGGCAGAATTCTGAGTTTAAAAGTCAGACTTTTAACAAAAAAGGTTAGAATTTCAAGAAAGGAAGTCATATTTTTAAGAAAAAAAAATCAAAATTTTAGGCCAAAAGGTCAAATTTTGAAGGAAAAAAAGTGCAAATTTCAAGAAAAAAAAAACGTCTGAATTTTGAGGAAAAAAGGCAGAATTCTGAGTTTAAAAGTCAGACTTTTAACAAAAAAGGTTAGAATTTCAAGAAAGGAATCAGGTTTTTAAGAAAAAAAAGATCCCATTTTTCAGGAAAAAAAACCCAAATTTTGAAGGAAAAAAAGTCCAAATTTCAAGAAAAAAAAACGTCTGAATTTTGAGGAAAAAAGGCAGAATTCTGAGTTTAAAAGTCAGACTTTTAACAAAAAAGGTTAGAATTTCAAGAAAGGAATCAGATTTTTAAGAAAAAAAAATCAAAATTTTAGGCCAAAAGGTCAAATTTTGAAGGAAAAAAAGTCCAAATTTCAAGAAAAAAAAAAAAGTCTGAATTTTGAGGAAAAAAGGCAGAATTCTGAGTTTAAAAGTCAGACTTTTAACAAAAAAGGTTAGAATTTCAAGAAAGGAATCAGATTTTTAAGAAAAAAAAGATCCCATTTTTCAGGAAAAAAATCCCAAATTTTGAAGGAAAAAAAGTCCAAATTTCAAGAAAAAAAAACGTCTGAATTTTGAGGAAAAAAGGCAGAATTCTGAGTTTAAAAGTCAGACTTTTAACAAAAAAGGTTAGAATTTCAAGAAAGGAATCAGATTTTTAAGAAAAAAAAATCAAAATTTTAGGCCAAAAGGTCAAATTTTGAAGGAAAAAAAGTCCAAATTTCAAGAAAAAAAAAAAAGTCTGAATTTTGAGGAAAAAAGGCAGAATTCTGAGTTTAAAAGTCAGACTTTTAACAAAAAAGGTTAGAATTTCAAGAAAGGAATCAGATTTTTAAGAAAAAAAAGATCCCATTTTTCAGCAAAAAAATCCCAAATTTGAAGGAAAAAAAGTCCAAATTTCAAGAAAAAAAAAACGTCTGAATTTTGAGGAAAAAAGGCAGAATTCTGAGTTTAAAAGTCAGACTTTTAACAAAAAAGGTTAGAATTTCAAGAAAGGAAGTCATATTTTTAAGAAAAAAAAATCAAAATTTTAGGCCAAAAGGTCAAATTTTGAAGGAAAAAAAGTCCAAATTTCAAGAAAAAAAAAACGTCTGAATTTTGAGGAAAAAAGGCAGAATTCTGAGTTTAAAAGTCAGACTTTTAACAAAAAAGGTTAGAATTTCAAGAAAGGAAGTCATATTTTTAAGAAAAAAAAATCAAAATTTTAGGCCAAAAGGTCAAATTTTGAAGGAAAAAAAGTGCAAATTTCAAGAAAAAAAAAACGTCTGAATTTTGAGGAAAAAAGGCAGAATTCTGAGTTTAAAAGTCAGACTTTTAACAAAAAAGGTTAGAATTTCAAGAAAGGAATCAGATTTTTAAGAAAAAAAAAATCAAAATTTTAGGCCAAAAGGTCAAATTTTGAAGGAAAAAAAGTCCAAATTTCAAGAAAAAAAAAAAGTCTGAATTTTGAGGAAAAAAGGCAGAATTCTGAGTTTAAAAGTCAGACTTTTAACAAAAAAGGTTAGAATTTCAAGAAAGGAAGTCATATTTTTAAGAAAAAAAAATCAAAATTTTAGGCCAAAAGGTCAAATTTTGAAGGAAAAAAAGTCCAAATTTCAAGAAAAAAAAAAACGTCTGAATTTTGAGGAAAAAAGGCAGAATTCTGAGTTTAAAAGTCAGACTTTTAACAAAAAAGGTTAGAATTTCAAGAAAGGAATCAGATTTTTAAGAAAAAAAAGATCCCATTTTTCAGCAAAAAAATCCCAAATTTGAAGGAAAAAAAGTCCAAATTTCAAGAAAAAAAAAACGTCTGAATTTTGAGGAAAAAAGGCAGAATTCTGAGTTTAAAAGTCAGACTTTTAACAAAAAAGGTTAGAATTTCAAGAAAGGAATCAGATTTTTAAGAAAAAAAAATCAAAATTTTAGGCCAAAAGGTCAAATTTTGAAGGAAAAAAAGTCCAAATTTCAAGAAAAAAAAAACGTCTGAATTTTGAGGAAAAAAGGCAGAATTCTGAGTTTAAAAGTCAGACTTTTAACAAAAAAGGTTAGAATTTCAAGAAAGGAATCAGATTTTTAAGAAAAAAAAATCAAAATTTTAGGCCAAAAGGTCAAATTTTGAAGGAAAAAAAGTCCAAATTTCAAGAAAAAAAAAACGTCTGAATTTTGAGGAAAAAAGGCAGAATTCTGAGTTTAAAAGTCAGACTTTTAACAAAAAAGGTTAGAATTTCAAGAAAGGAATCAGATTTTTAAGAAAAAAAAATCAAAATTTTAGGCCAAAAGGTCAAATTTTGAAGGAAAAAAAGTCCAAATTTCAAGAAAAAAAAAACGTCTGAATTTTGAGGAAAAAAGGCAGAATTCTGAGTTTAAAAGTCAGACTTTTAACAAAAAAGGTTAGAATTTCAAGAAAGGAAGTCATATTTTTAAGAAAAAAAAATCAAAATTTTAGGCCAAAAAGTCAAATTTTGAAGGAAAAAAAGTCCAAATTTCAAGAAAAAAAAAACGTCTGAATTTTGAGGAAAAAAGGCAGAATTCTGAGTTTAAAAGTCAGACTTTTAACAAAAAAGGTTAGAATTTCAAGAAAGGAATCAGATTTTTAAGAAAAAAAAAATCAAAATTTTAGGCCAAAAGGTCAAATTTTGAAGGAAAAAAAGTCCAAATTTCAAGAAAAAAAAAACGTCTGAATTTTGAGGAAAAAAGGCAGAATTCTGAGTTTAAAAGTCAGACTTTTAACAAAAAAGGTTAGAATTTCAAGAAAGGAATCAGATTTTTAAGAAAAAAAAGATCCCATTTTTCAGGAAAAAAATCCCAAATTTTGAAGGAAAAAAAGTCCAAATTTCAAGAAAAAAAAACGTCTGAATTTTGAGGAAAAAAGGCAGAATTCTGAGTTTAAAAGTCAGACTTTTAACAAAAAAGGTTAGAATTTCAAGAAAGGAATCAGATTTTTAAGAAAAAAAAATCAAAATTTTAGGCCAAAAGGTCAAATTTTGAAGGAAAAAAAGTCCAAATTTCAAGAAAAAAAAAAAAGTCTGAATTTTGAGGAAAAAAGGCAGAATTCTGAGTTTAAAAGTCAGACTTTTAACAAAAAAGGTTAGAATTTCAAGAAAGGAATCAGATTTTTAAGAAAAAAAAAATCAAAATTTTAGGCCAAAAGGTCAAATTTTGAAGGAAAAAAAGTCCAAATTTCAAGAAAAAAAAAAACGTCTGAATTTTGAGGAAAAAAGGCAGAATTCTGAGTTTAAAAGTCAGACTTTTAACAAAAAAGGTTAGAATTTCAAGAAAGGAATCAGATTTTTAAGAAAAAAAAGATCCCATTTTTCAGCAAAAAAATCCCAAATTTGAAGGAAAAAAAGTCCAAATTTCAAGAAAAAAAAAACGTCTGAATTTTGAGGAAAAAAGGCAGAATTCTGAGTTTAAAAGTCAGACTTTTAACAAAAAAGGTTAGAATTTCAAGAAAGGAATCAGATTTTTAAGAAAAAAAAATCAAAATTTTAGGCCAAAAGGTCAAATTTTGAAGGAAAAAAAGTCCAAATTTCAAGAAAAAAAAAACGTCTGAATTTTGAGGAAAAAAGGCAGAATTCTGAGTTTAAAAGTCAGACTTTTAACAAAAAAGGTTAGAATTTCAAGAAAGGAATCAGATTTTTAAGAAAAAAAAGATCCCATTTTTCAGCAAAAAAATCCCAAATTTGAAGGAAAAAAAGTCCAAATTTCAAGAAAAAAAAAACGTCTGAATTTTGAGGAAAAAAGGCAGAATTCTGAGTTTAAAAGTCAGACTTTTAACAAAAAAGGTTAGAATTTCAAGAAAGGAATCAGATTTTTAAGAAAAAAAAATCAAAATTTTAGGCCAAAAGGTCAAATTTTGAAGGAAAAAAAGTCCAAATTTCAAGAAAAAAAAAACGTCTGAATTTTGAGGAAAAAAGGCAGAATTCTGAGTTTAAAAGTCAGACTTTTAACAAAAAAGGTTAGAATTTCAAGAAAGGAATCAGATTTTTAAGAAAAAAAAAATCAAAATTTTAGGCCAAAAGGTCAAATTTTGAAGGAAAAAAAGTCCAAATTTCAAGAAAAAAAAAACGTCTGAATTTTGAGGAAAAAAGGCAGAATTCTGAGTTTAAAAGTCAGACTTTTAACAAAAAAGGTTAGAATTTCAAGAAAGGAATCAGATTTTTAAGAAAAAAAAATCAAAATTTTAGGCCAAAAGGTCAAATTTTGAAGGAAAAAAAGTCCAAATTTCAAGAAAAAAAAACGTCTGAATTTTGAGGAAAAAAGGCAGAATTCTGAGTTTAAAAGTCAGACTTTTAACAAAAAAGGTTAGAATTTCAAGAAAGGAAGTCATATTTTTAAGAAAAAAAAATCAAAATTTTAGGCCAAAAAGTCAAATTTTGAAGGAAAAAAAGTCCAAATTTCAAGAAAAAAAAAACGTCTGAATTTTGAGGAAAAAAGGCAGAATTCTGAGTTTAAAAGTCAGACTTTTAACAAAAAAGGTTAGAATTTCAAGAAAGGAATCAGATTTTTAAGAAAAAAAAAATCAAAATTTTAGGCCAAAAGGTCAAATTTTGAAGGAAAAAAAGTCCAAATTTCAAGAAAAAAAAAACGTCTGAATTTTGAGGAAAAAAGGCAGAATTCTGAGTTTAAAAGTCAGACTTTTAACAAAAAAGGTTAGAATTTCAAGAAAGGAATCAGATTTTTAAGAAAAAAAAGATCCCATTTTTCAGGAAAAAAATCCCAAATTTTGAAGGAAAAAAAGTCCAAATTTCAAGAAAAAAAAACGTCTGAATTTTGAGGAAAAAAGGCAGAATTCTGAGTTTAAAAGTCAGACTTTTAACAAAAAAGGTTAGAATTTCAAGAAAGGAATCAGATTTTTAAGAAAAAAAAATCAAAATTTTAGGCCAAAAGGTCAAATTTTGAAGGAAAAAAAGTCCAAATTTCAAGAAAAAAAAAAAAGTCTGAATTTTGAGGAAAAAAGGCAGAATTCTGAGTTTAAAAGTCAGACTTTTAACAAAAAAGGTTAGAATTTCAAGAAAGGAATCAGATTTTTAAGAAAAAAAAGATCCCATTTTTCAGCAAAAAAATCCCAAATTTGAAGGAAAAAAAGTCCAAATTTCAAGAAAAAAAAAACGTCTGAATTTTGAGGAAAAAAGGCAGAATTCTGAGTTTAAAAGTCAGACTTTTAACAAAAAAGGTTAGAATTTCAAGAAAGGAAGTCATATTTTTAAGAAAAAAAAATCAAAATTTTAGGCCAAAAGGTCAAATTTTGAAGGAAAAAAAGTCCAAATTTCAAGAAAAAAAAAAACGTCTGAATTTTGAGGAAAAAAGGCAGAATTCTGAGTTTAAAAGTCAGACTTTTAACAAAAAAGGTTAGAATTTCAAGAAAGGAAGTCATATTTTTAAGAAAAAAAAATCAAAATTTTAGGCCAAAAGGTCAAATTTTGAAGGAAAAAAAGTGCAAATTTCAAGAAAAAAAAAACGTCTGAATTTTGAGGAAAAAAGGCAGAATTCTGAGTTTAAAAGTCAGACTTTTAACAAAAAAGGTTAGAATTTCAAGAAAGGAATCAGATTTTTAAGAAAAAAAAAGATCCCATTTTTCAGGAAAAAAATCCCAAATTTTGAAGGAAAAAAAGTCCAAATTTCAAGAAAAAAAAACGTCTGAATTTTGAGGAAAAAAGGCAGAATTCTGAGTTTAAAAGTCAGACTTTTAACAAAAAAGGTTAGAATTTCAAGAAAGGAAGTCATATTTTTAAGAAAAAAAAATCAAAATTTTAGGCCAAAAGGTCAAATTTTGAAGGAAAAAAAGTCCAAATTTCAAGAAAAAAAAAAAAGTCTGAATTTTGAGGAAAAAAGGCAGAATTCTGAGTTTAAAAGTCAGACTTTTAACAAAAAAGGTTAGAATTTCAAGAAAGGAATCAGATTTTTAAGAAAAAAAAAATCAAAATTTTAGGCCAAAAGGTCAAATTTTGAAGGAAAAAAAGTCCAAATTTCAAGAAAAAAAAAAACGTCTGAATTTTGAGGAAAAAAGGCAGAATTCTGAGTTTAAAAGTCAGACTTTTAACAAAAAAGGTTAGAATTTCAAGAAAGGAATCAGATTTTTAAGAAAAAAAAGATCCCATTTTTCAGCAAAAAAATCCCAAATTTGAAGGAAAAAAAGTCCAAATTTCAAGAAAAAAAAAACGTCTGAATTTTGAGGAAAAAAGGCAGAATTCTGAGTTTAAAAGTCAGACTTTTAACAAAAAAGGTTAGAATTTCAAGAAAGGAATCAGATTTTTAAGAAAAAAAAATCAAAATTTTAGGCCAAAAGGTCAAATTTTGAAGGAAAAAAAGTCCAAATTTCAAGAAAAAAAAAACGTCTGAATTTTGAGGAAAAAAGGCAGAATTCTGAGTTTAAAAGTCAGACTTTTAACAAAAAAGGTTAGAATTTCAAGAAAGGAATCAGATTTTTAAGAAAAAAAAATCAAAATTTTAGGCCAAAAGGTCAAATTTTGAAGGAAAAAAAGTCCAAATTTCAAGAAAAAAAAAACGTCTGAATTTTGAGGAAAAAAGGCAGAATTCTGAGTTTAAAAGTCAGACTTTTAACAAAAAAGGTTAGAATTTCAAGAAAGGAATCAGATTTTTAAGAAAAAAAAGATCCCATTTTTCAGGAAAAAAATCCCAAATTTTGAAGGAAAAAAAGTCCAAATTTCAAGAAAAAAAAACGTCTGAATTTTGAGGAAAAAAGGCAGAATTCTGAGTTTAAAAGTCAGACTTTTAACAAAAAAGGTTAGAATTTCAAGAAAGGAATCAGATTTTTAAGAAAAAAAAATCAAAATTTTAGGCCAAAAGGTCAAATTTTGAAGGAAAAAAAGTCCAAATTTCAAGAAAAAAAAAAAAAGTCTGAATTTTGAGGAAAAAAGGCAGAATTCTGAGTTTAAAAGTCAGACTTTTAACAAAAAAGGTTAGAATTTCAAGAAAGGAATCAGATTTTTAAGAAAAAAAAATCAAAATTTTAGGCCAAAAGGTCAAATTTTGAAGGAAAAAAAGTCCAAATTTCAAGAAAAAAAAAAAAGTCTGAATTTTGAGGAAAAAAGGCAGAATTCTGAGTTTAAAAGTCAGACTTTTAACAAAAAAGGTTAGAATTTCAAGAAAGGAATCAGATTTTTAAGAAAAAAAAGATCCCATTTTTCAGCAAAAAAATCCCAAATTTGAAGGAAAAAAAGTCCAAATTTCAAGAAAAAAAAAAACGTCTGAATTTTGAGGAAAAAAGGCAGAATTCTGAGTTTAAAAGTCAGACTTTTAACAAAAAAGGTTAGAATTTCAAGAAAGGAAGTCATATTTTTAAGAAAAAAAAATCAAAATTTTAGGCCAAAAGGTCAAATTTTGAAGGAAAAAAAGTGCAAATTTCAAGAAAAAAAAAAAAGTCTGAATTTTGAGGAAAAAAGGCAGAATTCTGAGTTTAAAAGTCAGACTTTTAACAAAAAAGGTTAGAATTTCAAGAAAGGAATCAGATTTTTAAGAAAAAAAAAGATCCCATTTTTCAGGAAAAAAATCCCAAATTTTGAAGGAAAAAAAGTCCAAATTTCAAGAAAAAAAAACGTCTGAATTTTGAGGAAAAAAGGCAGAATTCTGAGTTTAAAAGTCAGACTTTTAACAAAAAAGGTTAGAATTTCAAGAAAGGAATCAGATTTTTAAGAAAAAAAAATCAAAATTTTAGGCCAAAAGGTCAAATTTTGAAGGAAAAAAAGTCCAAATTTCAAGAAAAAAAAAAAAGTCTGAATTTTGAGGAAAAAAGGCAGAATTCTGAGTTTAAAAGTCAGACTTTTAACAAAAAAGGTTAGAATTTCAAGAAAGGAATCAGATTTTTAAGAAAAAAAAAATCAAAATTTTAGGCCAAAAGGTCAAATTTTGAAGGAAAAAAAGTCCAAATTTCAAGAAAAAAAAAAACGTCTGAATTTTGAGGAAAAAAGGCAGAATTCTGAGTTTAAAAGTCAGACTTTTAACAAAAAAGGTTAGAATTTCAAGAAAGGAATCAGATTTTTAAGAAAAAAAAATCAAAATTTTAGGCCAAAAGGTCAAATTTTGAAGGAAAAAAAGTCCAAATTTCAAGAAAAAAAAAACGTCTGAATTTTGAGGAAAAAAGGCAGAATTCTGAGTTTAAAAGTCAGACTTTTAACAAAAAAGGTTAGAATTTCAAGAAAGGAATCAGATTTTTAAGAAAAAAAAATCAAAATTTTAGGCCAAAAGGTCAAATTTTGAAGGAAAAAAAGTCCAAATTTCAAGAAAAAAAAAACGTCTGAATTTTGAGGAAAAAAGGCAGAATTCTGAGTTTAAAAGTCAGACTTTTAACAAAAAAGGTTAGAATTTCAAGAAAGGAATCAGATTTTTAAGAAAAAAAAGATCCCATTTTTCAGGAAAAAAATCCCAAATTTTGAAGGAAAAAAAGTCCAAATTTCAAGAAAAAAAAACGTCTGAATTTTGAGGAAAAAAGGCAGAATTCTGAGTTTAAAAGTCAGACTTTTAACAAAAAAGGTTAGAATTTCAAGAAAGGAATCAGATTTTTAAGAAAAAAAAATCAAAATTTTAGGCCAAAAGGTCAAATTTTGAAGGAAAAAAAGTCCAAATTTCAAGAAAAAAAAAAAAGTCTGAATTTTGAGGAAAAAAGGCAGAATTCTGAGTTTAAAAGTCAGACTTTTAACAAAAAAGGTTAGAATTTCAAGAAAGGAAGTCATATTTTTAAGAAAAAAAATCAAAATTTTAGGCCAAAAGGTCAAATTTTGAAGGAAAAAAAGTCCAAATTTCAAGAAAAAAAAAAGTCTGAATTTTGAGGAAAAAAGGCAGAATTCTGAGTTTAAAAGTCAGACTTTTAACAAAAAAGGTTAGAATTTCAAGAAAGGAAGTCATATTTTTAAGAAAAAAAAATCAAAATTTTAGGCCAAAAGGTCAAATTTTGAAGGAAAAAAAGTCCAAATTTCATGAAAAAAAAAAAAGTCTGAATTTTGAGGAAAAAAGGCAGAATTCTGAGTTTAAAAGTCAGACTTTTAACAAAAAAGGTTAGAATTTCAAGAAAGGAAGTCATATTTTTAAGAAAAAAAAATCAAAATTTTAGGCCAAAAGGTCAAATTTTGAAGGAAAAAAAGTCCAAATTTCAAGAAAAAAAAAACGTCTGAATTTTGAGGAAAAAAGGCAGAATTCTGAGTTTAAAAGTCAGACTTTTAACAAAAAAGGTTAGAATTTCAAGAAAGGAATCAGATTTTTAAGAAAAAAAAGATCCCATTTTTCAGGAAAAAAATCCCAAATTTTGAAGGAAAAAAAGTCCAAATTTCAAGAAAAAAAAACGTCTGAATTTTGAGGAAAAAAGGCAGAATTCTGAGTTTAAAAGTCAGACTTTTAACAAAAAAGGTTAGAATTTCAAGAAAGGAATCAGATTTTTAAGAAAAAAAAATCAAAATTTTAGGCCAAAAGGTCAAATTTTGAAGGAAAAAGAAGTCCATATTTCAAGAAAAAAAAAAAAGTCTGAATTTTGAGGAAAAAAGGCAGAATTCTGAGTTTAAAAGTCAGACTTTTAACAAAAAAGGTTAGAATTTCAAGAAAGGAAGTCATATTTTTAAGAAAAAAAAATCAAAATTTTAGGCCAAAAGGTCAAATTTTGAAGGAAAAAAAGTCCAAATTTCAAGAAAAAAAAAACGTCTGAATTTTGAGGAAAAAAGGCAGAATTCTGAGTTTAAAAGTCAGACTTTTAACAAAAAAGGTTAGAATTTCAAGAAAGGAATCAGATTTTTAAGAAAAAAAAATCAAAATTTTAGGCCAAAAGGTCAAATTTTGAAGGAAAAAAAGTCCAAATTTCAAGAAAAAAAAAACGTCTGAATTTTGAGGAAAAAAGGCAGAATTCTGAGTTTAAAAGTCAGACTTTTAACAAAAAAGGTTAGAATTTCAAGAAAGGAATCAGATTTTTAAGAAAAAAAAATCAAAATTTTAGGCCAAAAGGTCAAATTTTGAAGGAAAAAAAGTCCAAATTTCAAGAAAAAAAAAACGTCTGAATTTTGAGGAAAAAAGGCAGAATTCTGAGTTTAAAAGTCAGACTTTTAACAAAAAAGGTTAGAATTTCAAGAAAGGAATCAGATTTTTAAGAAAAAAAAGATCCCATTTTTCAGGAAAAAAATCCCAAATTTTGAAGGAAAAAAAGTCCAAATTTCAAGAAAAAAAAACGTCTGAATTTTGAGGAAAAAAGGCAGAATTCTGAGTTTAAAAGTCAGACTTTTAACAAAAAAGGTTAGAATTTCAAGAAAGGAATCAGATTTTTAAGAAAAAAAAATCAAAATTTTAGGCCAAAAGGTCAAATTTTGAAGGAAAAAAAGTCCAAATTTCAAGAAAAAAAAAAAAGTCTGAATTTTGAGGAAAAAAGGCAGAATTCTGAGTTTAAAAGTCAGACTTTTAACAAAAAAGGTTAGAATTTCAAGAAAGGAAGTCATATTTTTAAGAAAAAAAAATCAAAATTTTAGGCCAAAAGGTCAAATTTTGAAGGAAAAAAAGTCCAAATTTCAAGAAAAAAAAAACGTCTGAATTTTGAGGAAAAAAGGCAGAATTCTGAGTTTAAAAGTCAGACTTTTAACAAAAAAGGTTAGAATTTCAAGAAAGGAAGTCATATTTTTAAGAAAAAAAAATCAAAATTTTAGGCCAAAAGGTCAAATTTTGAAGGAAAAAAAGTCCAAATTTCATGAAAAAAAAAAAAGTCTGAATTTTGAGGAAAAAAGGCAGAATTCTGAGTTTAAAAGTCAGACTTTTAACAAAAAAGGTTAGAATTTCAAGAAAGGAAGTCATATTTTTAAGAAAAAAAAATCAAAATTTTAGGCCAAAAGGTCAAATTTTGAAGGAAAAAAAGTCCAAATTTCAAGAAAAAAAAAACGTCTGAATTTTGAGGAAAAAAGGCAGAATTCTGAGTTTAAAAGTCAGACTTTTAACAAAAAAGGTTAGAATTTCAAGAAAGGAATCAGATTTTTAAGAAAAAAAAGATCCCATTTTTCAGGAAAAAAATCCCAAATTTTGAAGGAAAAAAAGTCCAAATTTCAAGAAAAAAAAACGTCTGAATTTTGAGGAAAAAAGGCAGAATTCTGAGTTTAAAAGTCAGACTTTTAACAAAAAAGGTTAGAATTTCAAGAAAGGAATCAGATTTTTAAGAAAAAAAAATCAAAATTTTAGGCCAAAAGGTCAAATTTTGAAGGAAAAAGAAGTCCATATTTCAAGAAAAAAAAAACGTCTGAATTTTGAGGAAAAAAGGCAGAATTCTGAGTTTAAAAGTCAGACTTTTAACAAAAAAGGTTAGAATTTCAAGAAAGGAAGTCATATTTTTAAGAAAAAAAAATCAAAATTTTAGGCCAAAAAGTCAAATTTTGAAGGAAAAAAAGTCCAAATTTCAAAAAAAAAAAAACGTCTGAATTTTGAGGAAAAAAGGCAGAATTCTGAGTTTAAAAGTCAGACTTTTAACAAAAAAGGTTAGAATTTCAAGAAAGGAATCAGATTTTTAAGAAAAAAAAAATCAAAATTTTAGGCCAAAAGGTCAAATTTTGAAGGAAAAAAAGTCCAAATTTCATGAAAAAAAAAAAACGTCTGAATTTTGAGGAAAAAAGGCAGAATTCTGAGTTTAAAAGTCAGACTTTTAACAAAAAAGGTTAGAATTTCAAGAAAGGAAGTCATATTTTTAAGAAAAAAAAATCAAAATTTTAGGCCAAAAGGTCAAATTTTGAAGGAAAAAAAGTCCAAATTTCAAGAAAAAAAAAACGTCTGAATTTTGAGGAAAAAAGGCAGAATTCTGAGTTTAAAAGTCAGACTTTTAACAAAAAAGGTTAGAATTTCAAGAAAGGAAGTCATATTTTTAAGAAAAAAAAATCAAAATTTTAGGCCAAAAGGTCAAATTTTGAAGGAAAAAAAGTCCAAATTTCAAGAAAAAAAAAACGTCTGAATTTTGAGGAAAAAAGGCAGAATTCTGAGTTTAAAAGTCAGACTTTTAACAAAAAAGGTTAGAATTTCAAGAAAGGAAGTCATATTTTTAAGAAAAAAAAATCAAAATTTTAGGCCAAAAGGTCAAATTTTGAAGGAAAAAAAGTCCAAATTTCAAGAAAAAAAAAACGTCTGAATTTTGAGGAAAAAAGGCAGAATTCTGAGTTTAAAAGTCAGACTTTTAACAAAAAAGGTTAGAATTTCAAGAAAGGAAGTCATATTTTTAAGAAAAAAAAATCAAAATTTTAGGCCAAAAGGTCAAATTTTGAAGGAAAAAAAGTCCAAATTTCAAGAAAAAAAAAAAGTCTGAATTTTGAGGAAAAAAGGCAGAATTCTGAGTTTAAAAGTCAGACTTTTAACAAAAAAGGTTAGAATTTCAAGAAAGGAAGTCATATTTTTAAGAAAAAAAAGATCCCATTTTTCAGCAAAAAATTCCCAAATTTGAAGGAAAAAAAGTCCAAATTTCAAGAAAAAAAAAACGTCTGAATTTTGAGGAAAAAAGGCAGAATTCTGAGTTTAAAAGTCAGACTTTTAACAAAAAAGGTTAGAATTTTAAGAAAGGAAGTCATATTTTTAAGAAAAAAAAAATCAAAATTTTAGGCCAAAAGGTCAAATTTTGAAGGAAAAAAAGTCCAAATTTCAAGAAAAAAAAAACGTCTGAATTTTGAGGAAAAAAGGCAGAATTCTGAGTTTAAAAGTCAGACTTTTAACAAAAAAGGTTAGAATTTCAAGAAAGGAAGTCATATTTTTAAGAAAAAAAAATCAAAATTTTAGGCCAAAAGGTCAAATTTTGAAGGAAAAAAAGTCCAAATTTCAAGAAAAAAAAAACGTCTGAATTTTGAGGAAAAAAGGCAGAATTCTGAGTTTAAAAGTCAGACTTTTAACAAAAAAGGTTAGAATTTCAAGAAAGGAATCAGATTTTTAAGAAAAAAAAGATCCCATTTTTCAGCAAAAAAATCCCAAATTTGAAGGAAAAAAAGTCCAAATTTCAAGAAAAAAAAACCGTCTGAATTTTGAGGAAAAAAGGCAGAATTCTGAGTTTAAAAGTCAGACTTTTAACAAAAAAGGTTAGAATTTCAAGAAAGGAAGTCATATTTTTAAGAAAAAAAAATCAAAATTTTAGGCCAAAAGGTCAAATTTTGAAGGAAAAAAAGTCCAAATTTCAAGAAAAAAAAAAACGTCTGAATTTTGAGGAATAAAGGCAGAATTCTGAGTTTAAAAGTCAGACTTTTAACAAAAAAGGTTAGAATTTCAAGAAAGGAAGTCATATTTTTAAGAAAAAAAAATCAAAATTTTAGGCCAAAAGGTCAAATTTTGAAGGAAAAAAAGTCAAAATTTCAAGAAAAAAAAAACGTCTGAATTTTGAGGAAAAAAGGCAGAATTCTGAGTTTAAAAGTCAGACTTTTAACAAAAAAGGTTAGAATTTCAAGAAAGGAAGTCATATTTTTAAGAAAAAAAAGATCCCATTTTTCAGCAAAAAATTCCCAAATTTGAAGGAAAAAAAGTCCAAATTTCAAGAAAAAAAAAACGTCTGAATTTTGAGGAAAAAAGGCAGAATTCTGAGTTTAAAAGTCAGACTTTTAACAAAAAAGGTTAGAATTTCAAGAAAGGAAGTCATATTTTTAAGAAAAAAAAATCAAAATTTTAGGCCAAAAGGTCAAATTTTGAAGGAAAAAAAGTCCAAATTTTGAAGGAAAAAAAGTCCAAATTTCAAGAAAAAAAAAACGTCTGAATTTTGAGGAAAAAAGGCAGAATTCTGAGTTTAAAAGTCAGACTTTTAACAAAAAAGGTTAGAATTTCAAGAAAGGAAGTCATATTTTTAAGAAAAAAAAATCAAAATTTTAGGCCAAAAGGTCAAATTTTGAAGGAAAAAACGTCCAAATTTTGAAGGAAAAAAAGTCCAAATTTCAAGAAAAAAAAAACGTCTGAATTTTGAGGAAAAAAGGCAGAATTCTGAGTTTAAAAGTCAGACTTTTAACAAAAAAGGTTAGAATTTCAAGAAAGGAAGTCATATTTTTAAGAAAAAAAAATCAAAATTTTAGGCCAAAAGGTCAAATTTTGAAGGAAAAAAAGTCCAAATTACAAGAAAAAAAAAAACGTCTGAATTTTGAGGAAAAAAGGCAGAATTCTGAGTTTAAAAGTCAGACTTTTAACAAAAAAGGTTAGAATTTCAAGAAAGGAATCAGATTTTTAAGAAAAAAAAATCAAAATTTTAGGCCAAAAGGTCAAATTTTGAAGGAAAAAAAGTCCAAATTTCAAGAAAAAAAAAACGTCTGAATTTTGAGGAAAAAAGGCAGAATTCTGAGTTTAAAAGTCAGACTTTTAACAAAAAAGGTTAGAATTTCAAGAAAGGAAGTCATATTTTTAAGAAAAAAAAGATCCCATTTTTCAGCAAAAAATTCCCAAATTTGAAGGAAAAAAAGTCCAAATTTCAAGAAAAAAAAAACGTCTGAATTTTGAGGAAAAAAGGCAGAATTCTGAGTTTAAAAGTCAGACTTTTAACAAAAAAGGTTAGAATTTCAAGAAAGGAAGTCATATTTTTAAGAAAAAAAAATCAAAATTTTAGGCCAAAAGGTCAAATTTTGAAGGAAAAAAAGTCCAAATTTCAAGAAAAAAAAAAAAGTCTGAATTTTGAGGAAAAAAGGCAGAATTCTGAGTTTAAAAGTCAGACTTTTAACAAAAAAGGTTAGAATTTCAAGAAAGGAATCAGATTTTTAAGAAAAAAAAGATCCCATTTTTCAGCAAAAAAATCCCAAATTTGAAGGAAAAAAAGTCCAAATTTCAAGAAAAAAAAACCGTCTGAATTTTGAGGAAAAAAGGCAGAATTCTGAGTTTAAAAGTCAGACTTTTAACAAAAAAGGTTAGAATTTCAAGAAAGGAAGTCATATTTTTAAGAAAAAAAAATCAAAATTTTAGGCCAAAAGGTCAAATTTTGAAGGAAAAAAAGTCCAAATTTCAAGAAAAAAAAAAACGTCTGAATTTTGAGGAAAAAAGGCAGAATTCTGAGTTTAAAAGTCAGACTTTTAACAAAAAAGGTTAGAATTTCAAGAAAGGAAGTCATATTTTTAAGAAAAAAAAATCAAAATTTTAGGCCAAAAGGTCAAATTTTGAAGGAAAAAAAGTCCAAATTTCAAGAAAAAAAAAACGTCTGAATTTTGAGGAAAAAAGGCAGAATTCTGAGTTTAAAAGTCAGACTTTTAACAAAAAAGGTTAGAATTTCAAGAAAGGAAGTCATATTTTTAAGAAAAAAAAGATCCCATTTTTCAGCAAAAAATTCCCAAATTTGAAGGAAAAAAAGTCCAAATTTCAAGAAAAAAAAAACGTCTGAATTTTGAGGAAAAAAGGCAGAATTCTGAGTTTAAAAGTCAGACTTTTAACAAAAAAGGTTAGAATTTCAAGAAAGGAAGTCATATTTTTAAGAAAAAAAAATCAAAATTTTAGGCCAAAAGGTCAAATTTTGAAGGAAAAAAAGTCCAAATTTTGAAGGAAAAAAAGTCCAAATTTCAAGAAAAAAAAAACGTCTGAATTTTGAGGAAAAAAGGCAGAATTCTGAGTTTAAAAGTCAGACTTTTAACAAAAAAGGTTAGAATTTCAAGAAAGGAAGTCATATTTTTAAGAAAAAAAAATCAAAATTTTAGGCCAAAAGGTCAAATTTTGAAGGAAAAAAAGTCCAAATTACAAGAAAAAAAAAACGTCTGAATTTTGAGGAAAAAAGGCAGAATTCTGAGTTTAAAAGTCAGACTTTTAACAAAAAAGGTTAGAATTTCAAGAAAGGAATCAGATTTTTAAGAAAAAAAAATCAAAATTTTAGGCCAAAAGGTCAAATTTTGAAGGAAAAAAAGTCCAAATTTCAAGAAAAAAAAAACGTCTGAATTTTGAGGAAAAAAGGCAGAATTCTGAGTTTAAAAGTCAGACTTTTAACAAAAAAGGTTAGAATTTCAAGAAAGGAAGTAATATTTTTAAGAAAAAAAAGATCCCATTTTTCAGCAAAAAATTCCCAAATTTGAAGGAAAAAAAGTCCAAATTTCAAGAAAAAAAAAACGTCTGAATTTTGAGGAAAAAAGGCAGAATTCTGAGTTTAAAAGTCAGACTTTTAACAAAAAAGGTTAGAATTTCAAGAAAGGAAGTCATATTTTTAAGAAAAAAAAATCAAAATTTTAGGCCAAAAGGTCAAATTTTGAAGGAAAAAAAGTCCAAATTTCAAGAAAAAAAAAAAAGTCTGAATTTTGAGGAAAAAAGGCAGAATTCTGAGTTTAAAAGTCAGACTTTTAACAAAAAAGGTTAGAATTTCAAGAAAGGAAGTCATATTTTTAAGAAAAAAAAATCAAAATTTTAGGCCAAAAGGTCAAATTTTGAAGGAAAAAAAGTCCAAATTTTGAAGGAAAAAAAGTCCAAATTTCAAGAAAAAAAAAACGTCTGAATTTTGAGGAAAAAAGGCAGAATTCTGAGTTTAAAAGTCAGACTTTTAACAAAAAAGGTTAGAATTTCAAGAAAGGAAGTCATATTTTTAAGAAAAAAAAATCAAAATTTTAGGCCAAAAGGTCAAATTTTGAAGGAAAAAACGTCCAAATTTTGAAGGAAAAAAAGTCCAAATTTCAAGAAAAAAAAAACGTCTGAATTTTGAGGAAAAAAGGCAGAATTCTGAGTTTAAAAGTCAGACTTTTAACAAAAAAGGTTAGAATTTCAAGAAAGGAAGTCATATTTTTAAGAAAAAAAAATCAAAATTTTAGGCCAAAAGGTCAAATTTTGAAGGAAAAAAAGTCCAAATTACAAGAAAAAAAAAAACGTCTGAATTTTGAGGAAAAAAGGCAGAATTCTGAGTTTAAAAGTCAGACTTTTAACAAAAAAGGTTAGAATTTCAAGAAAGGAATCAGATTTTTAAGAAAAAAAAATCAAAATTTTAGGCCAAAAGGTCAAATTTTGAAGGAAAAAAAGTCCAAATTTCAAGAAAAAAAAAACGTCTGAATTTTGAGGAAAAAAGGCAGAATTCTGAGTTTAAAAGTCAGACTTTTAACAAAAAAGGTTAGAATTTCAAGAAAGGAAGTCATATTTTTAAGAAAAAAAAGATCCCATTTTTCAGCAAAAAATTCCCAAATTTGAAGGAAAAAAAGTCCAAATTTCAAGAAAAAAAAAACGTCTGAATTTTGAGGAAAAAAGGCAGAATTCTGAGTTTAAAAGTCAGACTTTTAACAAAAAAGGTTAGAATTTCAAGAAAGGAAGTCATATTTTTAAGAAAAAAAAATCAAAATTTTAGGCCAAAAGGTCAAATTTTGAAGGAAAAAAAGTCCAAATTTCAAGAAAAAAAAAAAAGTCTGAATTTTGAGGAAAAAAGGCAGAATTCTGAGTTTAAAAGTCAGACTTTTAACAAAAAAGGTTAGAATTTCAAGAAAGGAAGTCATATTTTTAAGAAAAAAAAATCAAAATTTTAGGCCAAAAGGTCAAATTTTGAAGGAAAAAAAGTCCAAATTTTGAAGGAAAAAAAGTCCAAATTTCAAGAAAAAAAAAACGTCTGAATTTTGAGGAAAAAAGGCAGAATTCTGAGTTTAAAAGTCAGACTTTTAACAAAAAAGGTTAGAATTTCAAGAAAGGAAGTCATATTTTTAAGAAAAAAAAATCAAAATTTTAGGCCAAAAGGTCAAATTTTGAAGGAAAAAAAGTCCAAATTTCAAGAAAAAAAAAAAAGTCTGAATTTTGAGGAAAAAAGGCAGAATTCTGAGTTTAAAAGTCAGACTTTTAACAAAAAAGGTTAGAATTTCAAGAAAGGAAGTCATATTTTTAAGAAAAAAAAATCAAAATTTTAGGCCAAAAGGTCAAATTTTGAAGGAAAAAAAGTCCAAATTTCAAGAAAAAAAAAACGTCTGAATTTTGAGGAAAAAAGGCAGAATTCTGAGTTTAAAAGTCAGACTTTTAACAAAAAAGGTTAGAATTTCAAGAAAGGAAGTCATATTTTTAAGAAAAAAAAGATCCCATTTTTCAGCAAAAAATTCCCAAATTTGAAGGAAAAAAAGTCCAAATTTCAAGAAAAAAAAAACGTCTGAATTTTGAGGAAAAAAGGCAGAATTCTGAGTTTAAAAGTCAGACTTTTAACAAAAAAGGTTAGAATTTCAAGAAAGGAAGTCATATTTTTAAGAAAAAAAAATCAAAATTTTAGGCCAAAAGGTCAAATTTTGAAGGAAAAAAAGTCCAAATTTTGAAGGAAAAAAAGTCCAAATTTCAAGAAAAAAAAAACGTCTGAATTTTGAGGAAAAAAGGCAGAATTCTGAGTTTAAAAGTCAGACTTTTAACAAAAAAGGTTAGAATTTCAAGAAAGGAAGTCATATTTTTAAGAAAAAAAAATCAAAATTTTAGGCCAAAAGGTCAAATTTTGAAGGAAAAAAAGTCCAAATTACAAGAAAAAAAAAACGTCTGAATTTTGAGGAAAAAAGGCAGAATTCTGAGTTTAAAAGTCAGACTTTTAACAAAAAAGGTTAGAATTTCAAGAAAGGAATCAGATTTTTAAGAAAAAAAAATCAAAATTTTAGGCCAAAAGGTCAAATTTTGAAGGAAAAAAAGTCCAAATTTCAAGAAAAAAAAAACGTCTGAATTTTGAGGAAAAAAGGCAGAATTCTGAGTTTAAAAGTCAGACTTTTAACAAAAAAGGTTAGAATTTCAAGAAAGGAAGTCATATTTTTAAGAAAAAAAAGATCCCATTTTTCAGCAAAAAATTCCCAAATTTGAAGGAAAAAAAGTCCAAATTTCAAGAAAAAAAAAACGTCTGAATTTTGAGGAAAAAAGGCAGAATTCTGAGTTTAAAAGTCAGACTTTTAACAAAAAAGGTTAGAATTTCAAGAAAGGAAGTCATATTTTTAAGAAAAAAAAATCAAAATTTTAGGCCAAAAGGTCAAATTTTGAAGGAAAAAAAGTCCAAATTTCAAGAAAAAAAAAAAAGTCTGAATTTTGAGGAAAAAAGGCAGAATTCTGAGTTTAAAAGTCAGACTTTTAACAAAAAAGGTTAGAATTTCAAGAAAGGAAGTCATATTTTTAAGAAAAAAAAATCAAAATTTTAGGCCAAAAGGTCAAATTTTGAAGGAAAAAAAGTCCAAATTTTGAAGGAAAAAAAGTCCAAATTTCAAGAAAAAAAAAACGTCTGAATTTTGAGGAAAAAAGGCAGAATTCTGAGTTTAAAAGTCAGACTTTTAACAAAAAAGGTTAGAATTTCAAGAAAGGAAGTCATATTTTTAAGAAAAAAAAATCAAAATTTTAGGCCAAAAGGTCAAATTTTGAAGGAAAAAAAGTCCAAATTTTGAAGGAAAAAAAGTCCAAATTTCAAGAAAAAAAAAACGTCTGAATTTTGAGGAAAAAAGGCAGAATTCTGAGTTTAAAAGTCAGACTTTTAACAAAAAAGGTTAGAATTTCAAGAAAGGAAGTCATATTTTTAAGAAAAAAAAATCAAAATTTTAGGCCAAAAGGTCAAATTTTGAAGGAAAAAAAGTCCAAATTACAAGAAAAAAAAAACGTCTGAATTTTGAGGAAAAAAGGCAGAATTCTGAGTTTAAAAGTCAGACTTTTAACAAAAAAGGTTAGAATTTCAAGAAAGGAATCAGATTTTTAAGAAAAAAAAATCAAAATTTTAGGCCAAAAGGTCAAATTTTGAAGGAAAAAAAGTCCAAATTTCAAGAAAAAAAAAACGTCTGAAGTTTGAGGAAAAAAGGCAGAATTCTGAGTTTAAAAGTCAGACTTTTAACAAAAAAGGTTAGAATTTCAAGAAAGGAAGTCATATTTTTAAGAAAAAAAAGATCCCATTTTTCAGCAAAAAATTCCCAAATTTGAAGGAAAAAAAGTCCAAATTTCAAGAAAAAAAAAACGTCTGAATTTTGAGGAAAAAAGGCAGAATTCTGAGTTTAAAAGTCAGACTTTTAACAAAAAAGGTTAGAATTTCAAGAAAGGAAGTCATATTTTTAAGAAAAAAAAATCAAAATTTTAGGCCAAAAGGTCAAATTTTGAAGGAAAAAAAGTCCAAATTTCAAGAAAAAAAAAAAAGTCTGAATTTTGAGGAAAAAAGGCAGAATTCTGAGTTTAAAAGTCAGACTTTTAACAAAAAAGGTTAGAATTTCAAGAAAGGAAGTCATATTTTTAAGAAAAAAAAATCAAAATTTTAGGCCAAAAGGTCAAATTTTGAAGGAAAAAAAGTCCAAATTTTGAAGGAAAAAAAGTCCAAATTTCAAGAAAAAAAAAACGTCTGAATTTTGAGGAAAAAAGGCAGAATTCTGAGTTTAAAAGTCAGACTTTTAACAAAAAAGGTTAGAATTTCAAGAAAGGAATCAGATTTTTAAGAAAAAAAAATCAAAATTTTAGGCCAAAAGGTCAAATTTTGAAGGAAAAAAAGTCCAAAATTTTGAAGGAAAAAAAGTCCAAATTTTAAGAAAAAAATAACGTCTGAATTTTGAGGAAAAAAGGCAGAATTCTGAGTTTAAAAGTCAGACTTTTAACAAAAAAGGTTAGAATTTCAAGAAAGGAAGTCATATTTTTAAGAAAAAAAAATCAAAATTTTAGGCCAAAAGGTCAAATTTTGAAGGAAAAAAAGTCCAAATTTCAAGAAAAAAAAAACGTCTGAATTTTGAGGAAAAAAGGCAGAATTCTGAGTTTAAAAGTCAGACTTTTAACAAAAAAGGTTAGAATTTCAAGAAAGGAAGTCATATTTTTAAGAAAAAAAAATCAAAATTTTAGGCCAAAAGGTCAAATTTTGAAGGAAAAAAAGTCCAAATTTCAAGAAAAAAAAAACGTCTGAATTTAGAGGAAAAAAGGCAGAATTCTGAGTTTAAAAGTCAGACTTTTAACAAAAAAGGTTAGAATTTCAAGAAAGGAAGTCATATTTTTAAGAAAAAAAAATCAAAATTTTAGGCCTAAAGGTCAAATTTTGAAGGAAAAAAAGTCCAAATTTCAAGAAAAAAAAAACGTCTGAATTTTGAGGAAAAAAGGCAGAATTCTGAGTTTAAAAGTCAGACTTTTAACAAAAAAGGTTAGAATTTCAAGAAAGGAAGTCATATTTTTAAGAAAAAAAAATCAAAATTTTAGGCCAAAAGGTCAAATTTTGAAGGAAAAAAAGTCCAAATTTCAAGAAAAAAAAAACGTCTGAATTTTGAGGAAAAAAGGCAGAATTCTGAGTTTAAAAGTCAGACTTTTAACAAAAAAGGTTAGAATTTCAAGAAAGGAAGTCATATTTTTAAGAAAAAAAAATCAAAATTTTAGGCCAAAAGGTCAAATTTTGAAGGAAAAAAAGTCCAAATTACAAGAAAAAAAAAACGTCTGAATTTTGAGGAAAAAAGGCAGAATTCTGAGTTTAAAAGTCAGACTTTTAACAAAAAAGGTTAGAATTTCAAGAAAGGAAGTCATATTTTTAAGAAAAAAAAATCAAAATTTTAGGCCAAAAGGTCAAATTTTGAAGGAAAAAAAGTCCAAATTTCAAGAAAAAAAAAAAAGTCTGAATTTTGAGGAAAAAAGGCAGAATTCTGAGTTTAAAAGTCAGACTTTTAACAAAAAAGGTTAGAATTTCAAGAAAGGAAGTCATATTTTTAAGAAAAAAAAATCAAAATTTTAGGCCAAAAGGTCAAATTTTGAAGGAAAAAAAGTCCAAATTTTGAAGGAAAAAAAGTCCAAATTTCAAGAAAAAAAAAATGTCTGAATTTTGAGGAAAAAAGGCAGAATTCTGAGTTTAAAAGTCAGACTTTTAACAAAAAAGGTTAGAATTTCAAGAAAGGAATCAGATTTTTAAGAAAAAAAAGATCCCATTTTTCAGGAAAAAAATCCCAAATTTTGAAGGAAAAAAAGTCCAAATTTCAAGAAAAAAAAACGTCTGAATTTTGAGGAAAAAAGGCAGAATTCTGAGTTTAAAAGTCAGACTTTTAACAAAAAAGGTTAGAATTTCAAGAAAGGAATCAGATTTTTAAGAAAAAAAAGATCCCATTTTTCAGGAAAAAAATCCCAAATTTTGAAGGAAAAAAAGTCCAAATTTCAAGAAAAAAAAACGTCTGAATTTTGAGGAAAAAAGGCAGAATTCTGAGTTTAAAAGTCAGACTTTTAACAAAAAAGGTTAGAATTTCAAGAAAGGAATCAGATTTTTAAGAAAAAAAAATCAAAATTTTAGGCCAAAAGGTCAAATTTTGAAGGAAAAAAAGTCCAAATTTCAAGAAAAAAAAAAAAGTCTGAATTTTGAGGAAAAAAGGCAGAATTCTGAGTTTAAAAGTCAGACTTTTAACAAAAAAGGTTAGAATTTCAAGAAAGGAAGTCATATTTTTAAGAAAAAAAAATCAAAATTTTAGGCCAAAAGGTCAAATTTTGAAGGAAAAAAAGTCCAAATTTCAAGAAAAAAAAAACGTCTGAATTTTGAGGAAAAAAGGCAGAATTCTGAGTTTAAAAGTCAGACTTTTAACAAAAAAGGTTAGAATTTCAAGAAAGGAATCAGATTTTTAAGAAAAAAAAGATCCCATTTTTCAGGAAAAAAATCCCAAATTTTGAAGGAAAAAAAGTCCAAATTTCAAGAAAAAAAAACGTCTGAATTTTGAGGAAAAAAGGCAGAATTCTGAGTTTAAAAGTCAGACTTTTAACAAAAAAGGTTAGAATTTCAAGAAAGGAATCAGATTTTTAAGAAAAAAAAATCAAAATTTTAGGCCAAAAGGTCAAATTTTGAAGGAAAAAAAGTCCAAATTTCAAGAAAAAAAAAAAAGTCTGAATTTTGAGGAAAAAAGGCAGAATTCTGAGTTTAAAAGTCAGACTTTTAACAAAAAAGGTTAGAATTTCAAGAAAGGAAGTCATATTTTTAAGAAAAAAAAATCAAAATTTTAGGCCAAAAGGTCAAATTTTGAAGGAAAAAAAGTCCAAATTTCAAGAAAAAAAAAACGTCTGAATTTTGAGGAAAAAAGGCAGAATTCTGAGTTTAAAAGTCAGACTTTTAACAAAAAAGGTTAGAATTTCAAGAAAGGAAGTCATATTTTTAAGACAAAAAAATCAAAATTTTAGGCCAAAAGGTCAAATTTTGAAGGAAAAAAAGTCCAAATTTCAAGAAAAAAAAAACGTCTGAATTTTGAGGAAAAAAGGCAGAATTCTGAGTTTAAAAGTCAGACTTTTAACAAAAAAGGTTAGAATTTCAAGAAAGGAAGTCATATTTTTAAGAAAAAAAAATCAAAATTTTAGGCCAAAAGGTCAAATTTTGAAGGAAAAAAAGTCCAAATTTCAAGAAAAAAAAAAAAGTCTGAATTTTGAGGAAAAAAGGCAGAATTCTGAGTTTAAAAGTCAGACTTTTAACAAAAAAGGTTAGAATTTCAAGAAAGGAATCAGATTTTTAAGAAAAAAAAATCAAAATTTTAGGCCAAAAGGTCAAATTTTGAAGGAAAAAAAGTCCAAATTTCAAGAAAAAAAAAACGTCTGAATTTTGAGGAAAAAAGGCAGAATTCTGAGTTTAAAAGTCAGACTTTTAACAAAAAAGGTTAGAATTTCAAGAAAGGAAGTCATATTTTTAAGACAAAAAAATCAAAATTTTAGGCCAAAAGGTCAAATTTTGAAGGAAAAAAAGTCCAAATTTCAAGAAAAAAAAAACGTCTGAATTTTGAGGAAAAAAGGCAGAATTCTGAGTTTAAAAGTCAGACTTTTAACAAAAAAGGTTAGAATTTCAAGAAAGGAAGTCATATTTTTAAGAAAAAAAAATCAAAATTTTAGGCCAAAAGGTCAAATTTTGAAGGAAAAAAAGTCCAAATTTCAAGAAAAAAAAAAAAGTCTGAATTTTGAGGAAAAAAGGCAGAATTCTGAGTTTAAAAGTCAGACTTTTAACAAAAAAGGTTAGAATTTCAAGAAAGGAATCAGATTTTTAAGAAAAAAAAGATCCCATTTTTCAGGAAAAAAATCCCAAATTTTGAAGGAAAAAAAGTCCAAATTTCAAGAAAAAAAAACGTCTGAATTTTGAGGAAAAAAGGCAGAATTCTGAGTTTAAAAGTCAGACTTTTAACAAAAAAGGTTAGAATTTCAAGAAAGGAATCAGATTTTTAAGAAAAAAAAAATCAAAATTTTAGGCCAAAAGGTCAAATTTTGAAGGAAAAAAAGTCCAAATTTCAAGAAAAAAAAAAAAGTCTGAATTTTGAGGAAAAAAGGCAGAATTCTGAGTTTAAAAGTCAGACTTTTAACAAAAAAGGTTAGAATTTCAAGAAAGGAAGTCATATTTTTAAGAAAAAAAATCAAAATTTTAGGCCAAAAGGTCAAATTTTGAAGGAAAAAAAGTCCAAATTTCAAGAAAAAAAAAACGTCTGAATTTTGAGGAAAAAAGGCAGAATTCTGAGTTTAAAAGTCAGACTTTTAACAAAAAAGGTTAGAATTTCAAGAAAGGAAGTCATATTTTTAAGAAAAAAAAATCAAAATTTTAGGCCAAAAGGTCAAATTTTGAAGGAAAAAAAGTCCAAATTTCAAGAAAAAAAAAAAAGTCTGAATTTTGAGGAAAAAAGGCAGAATTCTGAGTTTAAAAGTCAGACTTTTAACAAAAAAGGTTAGAATTTCAAGAAAGGAATCAGATTTTTAAGAAAAAAAAGATCCCATTTTTCAGGAAAAAAATCCCAAATTTTGAAGGAAAAAAAGTCCAAATTTCAAGAAAAAAAAACGTCTGAATTTTGAGGAAAAAAGGCAGAATTCTGAGTTTAAAAGTCAGACTTTTAACAAAAAAGGTTAGAATTTCAAGAAAGGAATCAGATTTTTAAGAAAAAAAAATCAAAATTTTAGGCCAAAAGGTCAAATTTTGAAGGAAAAAAAGTCCAAATTTCAAGAAAAAAAAAAAAGTCTGAATTTTGAGGAAAAAAGGCAGAATTCTGAGTTTAAAAGTCAGACTTTTAACAAAAAAGGTTAGAATTTCAAGAAAGGAAGTCATATTTTTAAGAAAAAAAAATCAAAATTTTAGGCCAAAAGGTCAAATTTTGAAGGAAAAAAAGTCCAAATTTCAAGAAAAAAAAAACGTCTGAATTTTGAGGAAAAAAGGCAGAATTCTGAGTTTAAAAGTCAGACTTTTAACAAAAAAGGTTAGAATTTCAAGAAAGGAAGTCATATTTTTAAGAAAAAAAAATCAAAATTTTAGGCCAAAAGGTCAAATTTTGAAGGAAAAAAAGTCCAAATTTCAAGAAAAAAAAAAAAGTCTGACTTTTGAGGAAAAAAGGCAGAATTCTGAGTTTAAAAGTCAGACTTTTAACAAAAAAGGTTAGAATTTCAAGAAAGGAATCAGATTTTCAAGAAAAAAAAGATCCCATTTTTCAGCAAAAAAATCCCAAATTTGAAGGAAAAAAAGTCCAAATTTCAAGAAAAAAAAAACGTCTGAATTTTGAGGAAAAAAGGCAGAATTCTGAGTTTAAAAGTCAGACTTTTAACAAAAAAGGTTAGAATTTCAAGAAAGGAATCAGATTTTTAAGAAAAAAAAATCAAAATTTTAGGCCAAAAGGTCAAATTTTGAAGGAAAAAAAGTCCAAATTTCAAGAAAAAAAAAACGTCTGAATTTTGAGGAAAAAAGGCAGAATTCTGAGTTTAAAAGTCAGACTTTTAACAAAAAAGGTTAGAATTTCAAGAAAGGAATCAGATTTTTAAGAAAAAAAAGATCCCATTTTTCAGCCAAAAAATCCCAAATTTGAAGGAAAAAAAGTCCAAATTTCAAGAAAAAAAAAACGTCTGAATTTTGAGGAAAAAAGGCAGAATTCTGAGTTTAAAAGTCAGACTTTTAACAAAAAAGGTTAGAATTTCAAGAAAGGAATCAGATTTTTAAGAAAAAAAAGATCCCATTTTTCAGCCAAAAAATCCCAAATTTGAAGGAAAAAAAGTCCAAATTTCAAGAAAAAAAAAACGTCTGAATTTTGAGGAAAAAAGGCAGAATTCTGAGTTTAAAAGTCAGACTTTTAACAAAAAAGGTTAGAATTTCAAGAAAGGAATCAGATTTTTAAGAAAAAAAAGATCCCATTTTTCAGCCAAAAAATCCCAAATTTGAAGGAAAAAAAGTCCAAATTTCAAGAAAAAAAAAAACGTCTGAATTTTGAGGAAAAAAGGCAGAATTCTGAGTTTAAAAGTCAGACTTTTAACAAAAAAGGTTAGAATTTCAAGAAAGGAAGTCATATTTTTAAGAAAAAAAAATCAAAATTTTAGGCCAAAAGGTCAAATTTTGAAGGAAAAAAAGTCCAAATTTCAAGAAAAAAAAAACGTCTGAATTTTGAGGAAAAAAGGCAGAATTCTGAGTTTAAAAGTCAGACTTTTAACAAAAAAGGTTAGAATTTCAAGAAAGGAAGTCATATTTTTAAGAAAAAAAAATCAAAATTTTAGGCCAAAAGGTCAAATTTTGAAGGAAAAAAAGTCCAAATTTCAAGAAAAAAAAAACGTCTGAATTTTGAGGAAAAAAGGCAGAATTCTGAGTTTAAAAGTCAGACTTTTAACAAAAAAGGTTAGAATTTCAAGAAAGGAAGTCATATTTTTAAGAAAAAAAAATCAAAATTTTAGGCCAAAAGGTCAAATTTTGAAGGAAAAAAAGTCCAAATTTCAAGAAAAAAAAAACGTTTGAATTTTGAGGAAAAAAGGCAGAATTCTGAGTTTAAAAGTCAGACTTTTAACAAAAAAGGTTAGAATTTCAAGAAAGGAAGTCATATTTTTAAGAAAAAAAAGATCCCATTTTTCAGCAAAAAAATCCCAAATTTGAAGGAAAAAAAGTCCAAATTTCAAGAAAAAAAAAACGTCTGAATTTTGAGGAAAAAAGGCAGAATTCTGAGTTTAAAAGTCAGACTTTTAACAAAAAAGGTTAGAATTTCAAGAAAGGAAGTCATATTTTTAAGAAAAAAAAATCAAAATTTTAGGCCAAAAGGTCAAATTTTGAAGGAAAAAAAGTCCAAATTTCAAGAAAAAAAAAACGTCTGAATTTTGAGGAAAAAAGGCAGAATTCTGAGTTTAAAAGTCAGACTTTTAACAAAAAAGGTTAGAATTTCAAGAAAGGAAGTCATATTTTTAAGAAAAAAAAATCAAAATTTTAGGCCAAAAGGTCAAATTTTGAAGGAAAAAAAGTCCAAATTTCAAGAAAAAAAAAACGTCTGAATTTTGAGGAAAAAAGGCAGAATTCTGAGTTTAAAAGTCAGACTTTTAACAAAAAAGGTTAGAATTTCAAGAAAGGAAGTCATATTTTTAAGAAAAAAAAAATCAAAATTTTAGGCCAAAAGGTCAAATTTTGAAGGAAAAAAAGTCCAAATTTCAAGAAAAAAAAAAAAGTCTGACTTTTGAGGAAAAAAGGCAGAATTCTGAGTTTAAAAGTCAGACTTTTAACAAAAAAGGTTAGAATTTCAAGAAAGGAATCAGATTTTCAAGAAAAAAAAGATCCCATTTTTCAGCAAACAAATCCCAAATTTGAAGGAAAAAAAGTCCAAATTTCAAGAAAAAAAAAACGTCTGAATTTTGAGGAAAAAAGGCAGAATTCTGAGTTTAAAAGTCAGACTTTTAACAAAAAAGGTTAGAATTTCAAGAAAGGAATCAGATTTTTAAGGAAAAAAGATCCCATTTTTCAGCAAAAAAATCCCAAATTTGAAGGAAAAAAAGTCCAAATTTCAAGAAAAAAAAAAACGTCTGAATTTTGAGGAAAAAAGGCAGAATTCTGAGTTTAAAAGTCAGACTTTTAACAAAAAAGGTTAGAATTTCAAGAAAGGAAGTCATATTTTTAAGAAAAAAAAATCAAAATTTTAGGCCAAAAGGTCAAATTTTGAAGGAAAAAACGTCCAAATTTTGAAGGAAAAAAAGTCCAAATTTCAAGAAAAAAAAAACGTCTGAATTTTGAGGAAAAAAGGCAGAATTCTGAGTTTAAAAGTCAGACTTTTAACAAAAAAGGTTAGAATTTCAAGAAAGGAAGTCATATTTTTAAGAAAAAAAAATCAAAATTTTAGGCCAAAAGGTCAAATTTTGAAGGAAAAAAAGTCCAAATTACAAGAAAAAAAAAACGTCTGAATTTTGAGGAAAAAAGGCAGAATTCTGAGTTTAAAAGTCAGACTTTTAACAAAAAAGGTTAGAATTTCAAGAAAGGAATCAGATTTTTAAGAAAAAAAATCAAAATTTTAGGCCAAAAGGTCAAATTTTGAAGGAAAAAAAGTCCAAATTTCAAGAAAAAAAAAAACGTCTGAATTTTGAGGAAAAAAAGCAGAATTCTGAGTTTAAAAGTCAGACTTTTAACAAAAAAGGTTAGAATTTCAAGAAAGGAAGTCATATTTTTAAGAAAAAAAAATCAAAATTTTAGGCCAAAAGGTCAAATTTTGAAGGAAAAAAAGTCCAAAATTTTGAAGGAAAAAAAGTCCAAATTTTAAGAAAAAAAAAACGTCTGAATTTTGAGGAAAAAAGGCAGAATTCTGAGTTTAAAAGTCAGACTTTTAACAAAAAAGGTTAGAATTTCAAGAAAGGAAGTCATATTTTTAAGAAAAAAAAATCAAAATTTTAGGCCAAAAGGTCAAATTTTGAAGGAAAAAAAGTCCAAATTTCAAGAAAAAAAAAACGTCTGAATTTTGAGGAAAAAAGGCAGAATTCTGAGTTTAAAAGTCAGACTTTTAACAAAAAAGGTTAGAATTTCAAGAAAGGAAGTCATATTTTTAAGAAAAAAAAATCAAAATTTTAGGCCAAAAGGTCAAATTTTGAAGGAAAAAAAGTCCAAATTTCAAGAAAAAAAAAACGTCTGAATTTTGAGGAAAAAAGGCAGAATTCTGAGTTTAAAAGTCAGACTTTTAACAAAAAAGGTTAGAATTTCAAGAAAGGAAGTCATATTTTTAAGAAAAAAAAATCAAAATTTTAGGCCAAAAGGTCAAATTTTGAAGGAAAAAAAGTCCAAATTTCAAGAAAAAAAAAACGTCTGAATTTTGAGGAAAAAAGGCAGAATTCTGAGTTTAAAAGTCAGACTTTTAACAAAAAAGGTTAGAATTTCAAGAAAGGAAGTCATATTTTTAAGAAAAAAAAATCAAAATTTTAGGCCAAAAGGTCAAATTTTGAAGGAAAAAAAGTCCAAATTTTGAAGGAAAAAAAGTCCAAATTTTAAGAAAAAAAAAACGTCTGAATTTTGAGGAAAAAAGGCAGAATTCTGAGTTTAAAAGTCAGACTTTTAACAAAAAAGGTTAGAATTTCAAGAAAGGAAGTCATATTTTTAAGAAAAAAAAATCAAAATTTTAGGCCAAAAGGTCAAATTTTGAAGGAAAAAAAGTCCAAATTTCAAGAAAAAAAAAACGTCTGAATTTTGAGGAAAAAAGGCAGAATTCTGAGTTTAAAAGTCAGACTTTTAACAAAAAAGGTTAGAATTTCAAGAAAGGAAGTCATATTTTTAAGAAAAAAAAAATCAAAATTTTAGGCCAAAAGGTCAAATTTTGAAGGAAAAAAAGTCCAAATTTCAAGAAAAAAAAAAACGTCTGAATTTTGAGGAAAAAAGGCAGAATTCTGAGTTTAAAAGTCAGACTTTTAACAAAAAAGGTTAGAATTTCAAGAAAGGAAGTCATATTTTTAAGAAAAAAAAATCAAAATTTTAGGCCAAAAGGTCAAATTTTGAAGGAAAAAAAGTCCAAATTTCAAGAAAAAAAAAACGTCTGAATTTTGAGGAAAAAAGGCAGAATTCTGAGTTTAAAAGTCAGACTTTTAACAAAAAAGGTTAGAATTTCAAGAAAGGAAGTCATATTTTTAAGAAAAAAAAATCAAAATTTTAGGCCAAAAGGTCAAATTTTGAAGGAAAAAAAGTCCAAATTTCAAGAAAAAAAAAATGTCTGAATTTTGAGGAAAAAAGGCAGAATTCTAAGTTTAAAAGTCAGACTTTTAACAAAAAAGGTTAGAATTTCAAGAAAGGAATCAGATTTTTAAGAAAAAAAAGATCCCATTTTTCAGGAAAAAAATCCCAAATTTTGAAGGAAAAAAAGTCCAAATTTCAAGAAAAAAAAACGTCTGAATTTTGAGGAAAAAAGGCACAATTCTGAGTTTAAAAGTCAGACTTTTAACAAAAAAGGTTAGAATTTCAAGAAAGGAATCAGATTTTTAAGAAAAAAAAATCAAAATTTTAGGCCAAAAGGTCAAATTTTGAAGGAAAAAAAGTCCAAATTTCAAGAAAAAAAAAAATGTCTGAATTTTGAGGAAAAAAGGCAGAATTCTGAGTTTAAAAGTCAGACTTTTAACAAAAAAGGTTAGAATTTCAAGAAAGGAATCAGATTTTTAAGAAAAAAAAGATCCCATTTTTCAGGAAAAAAATCCCAAATTTTGAAGGAAAAAAAGTCCAAATTTCAAGAAAAAAAAACGTCTGAATTTTGAGGAAAAAAGGCAGAATTCTGAGTTTAAAAGTCAGACTTTTAACAAAAAAGGTTAGAATTTCAAGAAAGGAATCAGATTTTTAAGAAAAAAAAATCAAAATTTTAGGCCAAAAGGTCAAATTTTGAAGGAAAAAAAGTCCAAATTTCAAGAAAAAAAAAAAAGTCTGAATTTTGAGGAAAAAAGGCAGAATTCTGAGTTTAAAAGTCAGACTTTTAACAAAAAAGGTTAGAATTTCAAGAAAGGAAGTCATATTTTTAAGAAAAAAAAATCAAAATTTTAGGCCAAAAGGTCAAATTTTGAAGGAAAAAAAGTCCAAATTTCAAGAAAAAAAAAAAAGTCTGAATTTTGAGGAAAAAAGGCAGAATTCTGAGTTTAAAAGTCAGACTTTTAACAAAAAAGGTTAGAATTTCAAGAAAGGAATCAGATTTTTAAGAAAAAAAAGATCCCATTTTTCAGGAAAAAAATCCCAAATTTTGAAGGAAAAAAAGTCCAAATTTCAAGAAAAAAAAACGTCTGAATTTTGAGGAAAAAAGGCAGAATTCTGAGTTTAAAAGTCAGACTTTTAACAAAAAAGGTTAGAATTTCAAGAAAGGAATCAGATTTTTAAGAAAAAAAAGATCCCATTTTTCAGGAAAAAAATCCCAAATTTTGAAGGAAAAAAAGTCCAAATTTCAAGAAAAAAAAACGTCTGAATTTTGAGGAAAAAAGGCAGAATTCTGAGTTTAAAAGTCAGACTTTTAACAAAAAAGGTTAGAATTTCAAGAAAGGAATCAGATTTTTAAGAAAAAAAAATCAAAATTTTAGGCCAAAAGGTCAAATTTTGAAGGAAAAAAAGTCCAAATTTCAAGAAAAAAAAAAACGTCTGAATTTTGAGGAAAAAAGGCAGAATTCTGAGTTTAAAAGTCAGACTTTTAACAAAAAAGGTTAGAATTTCAAGAAAGGAAGTCATATTTTTAAGAAAAAAAAATCAAAATTTTAGGCCAAAAGGTCAAATTTTGAAGGAAAAAAAGTCCAAATTTCAAGAAAAAAAAAACGTCTGAATTTTGAGGAAAAAAGGCAGAATTCTGAGTTTAAAAGTCAGACTTTTAACAAAAAAGGTTAGAATTTCAAGAAAGGAAGTCATATTTTTAAGAAAAAAAAATCAAAATTTTAGGCCAAAAGGTCAAATTTTGAAGGAAAAAAAGTCCAAATTTCAAGAAAAAAAACACGTCTGAATTTTGAGGAAAAAAGGCAGAATTCTGAGTTTAAAAGTCAGACTTTTAACAAAAAAGGTTAGAATTTCAAGAAAGGAATCAGATTTTTAAGAAAAAAAAGATCCCATTTTTCAGCAAAAAAATCCCAAATTTTGAAGGAAAAAAAGTCCAAATTTCAAGAAAAAAAAAAAAGTCTGACTTTTGAGGAAAAAAGGCAGAATTCTGAGTTTAAAAGTCAGACTTTTAACAAAAAAGGTTAGAATTTCAAGAAAGGAATCAGATTTTTAAGAAAAAAAAATCAAAATTTTAGGCCAAAAGGTCAAATTTTGAAGGAAAAAAAGTCCAAATTTCAAGAAAAAAAAAAAAGTCTGAATTTTGAGGAAAAAAGGCAGAATTCTGAGTTTAAAAGTCAGACTTTTAACAAAAAAGGTTAGAATTTCAAGAAAGGAATCAGATTTTTAAGAAAAAAAAGATCCCATTTTTCAGGAAAAAAATCCCAAATTTTGAAGGAAAAAAAGTCCAAATTTCAAGAAAAAAAAACGTCTGAATTTTGAGGAAAAAAGGCAGAATTCTGAGTTTAAAAGTCAGACTTTTAACAAAAAAGGTTAGAATTTCAAGAAAGGAATCAGATTTTTAAGAAAAAAAAAATCAAAATTTTAGGCCAAAAGGTCAAATTTTGAAGGAAAAAAAGTCCAAATTTCAAGAAAAAAAAAAAAAGTCTGAATTTTGAGGAAAAAAGGCAGAATTCTGAGTTTAAAAGTCAGACTTTTAACAAAAAAGGTTAGAATTTCAAGAAAGGAAGTCATATTTTTAAGAAAAAAAAATCAAAATTTTAGGCCAAAAGGTCAAATTTTGAAGGAAAAAAAGTCCAAATTTCAAGAAAAAAAAAACGTCTGAATTTTGAGGAAAAAAGGCAGAATTCTGAGTTTAAAAGTCAGACTTTTAACAAAAAAGGTTAGAATTTCAAGAAAGGAAGTCATATTTTTAAGAAAAAAAAATCAAAATTTTAGGCCAAAAGGTCAAATTTTGAAGGAAAAAAAGTCCAAATTTCAAGAAAAAAAAAAAAGTCTGAATTTTGAG
Organism: Sciaenops ocellatus; assembly: GCA_033000465.1. Classification (NCBI taxonomy): domain Eukaryota; kingdom Metazoa; phylum Chordata; class Actinopteri; family Sciaenidae; genus Sciaenops; species Sciaenops ocellatus. The sequence continues at coordinate 601,726 of CP136874.1, read as the reverse complement.
GAAAAAAGGCAGAATTCTGAGTTTAAAAGTCAGACTTTTAACAAAAAAGGTTAGAATTTCAAGAAAGGAAGTCATATTTTTAAGAAAAAAAAATCAAAATTTTAGGCCAAAAGGTCAAATTTTGAAGGAAAAAAAGTCCAAATTTCAAGAAAAAAAAAAAAGTCTGAATTTTGAGGAAAAAAGGCAGAATTCTGAGTTTAAAAGTCAGACTTTTAACAAAAAAGGTTAGAATTTCAAGAAAGGAATCAGATTTTTAAGAAAAAAAAGATCCCATTTTTCAGGAAAAAAATCCCAAATTTTGAAGGAAAAAAAGTCCAAATTTCAAGAAAAAAAAACGTCTGAATTTTGAGGAAAAAAGGCAGAATTCTGAGTTTAAAAGTCAGACTTTTAACAAAAAAGGTTAGAATTTCAAGAAAGGAATCAGATTTTTAAGAAAAAAAAGATCCCATTTTTCAGGAAAAAAATCCCAAATTTTGAAGGAAAAAAAGTCCAAATTTCAAGAAAAAAAAACGTCTGAATTTTGAGGAAAAAAGGCAGAATTCTGAGTTTAAAAGTCAGACTTTTAACAAAAAAGGTTAGAATTTCAAGAAAGGAATCAGATTTTTAAGAAAAAAAAATCAAAATTTTAGGCCAAAAGGTCAAATTTTGAAGGAAAAAAAGTCCAAATTTCAAGAAAAAAAAAAAACGTCTGAATTTTGAGGAAAAAAGGCAGAATTCTGAGTTTAAAAGTCAGACTTTTAACAAAAAAGGTTAGAATTTCAAGAAAGGAAGTCATATTTTTAAGAAAAAAAAATCAAAATTTTAGGCCAAAAGGTCAAATTTTGAAGGAAAAAAAGTCCAAATTTCAAGAAAAAAAAAACGTCTGAATTTTGAGGAAAAAAGGCAGAATTCTGAGTTTAAAAGTCAGACTTTTAACAAAAAAGGTTAGAATTTCAAGAAAGGAAGTCATATTTTTAAGAAAAAAAAATCAAAATTTTAGGCCAAAAGGTCAAATTTTGAAGGAAAAAAAGTCCAAATTTCAAGAAAAAAAACACGTCTGAATTTTGAGGAAAAAAGGCAGAATTCTGAGTTTAAAAGTCAGACTTTTAACAAAAAAGGTTAGAATTTCAAGAAAGGAATCAGATTTTTAAGAAAAAAAAGATCCCATTTTTCAGCAAAAAAATCCCAAATTTTGAAGGAAAAAAAGTCCAAATTTCAAGAAAAAAAAAAAAGTCTGACTTTTGAGGAAAAAAGGCAGAATTCTGAGTTTAAAAGTCAGACTTTTAACAAAAAAGGTTAGAATTTCAAGAAAGGAATCAGATTTTCAAGAAAAAAAAGATCCCATTTTACAGCAAAAAAATCCCAAATTTGAAGGAAAAAAAGTCCAAATTTCAAGAAAAAAAAAAAAGTCTGAATTTTGAGGAAAAAAGGCAGAATTCTGAGTTTAAAAGTCAGACTTTTAACAAAAAAGGTTAGAATTTCAAGAAAGGAAGTCATATTTTTAAGAAAAAAAAATCAAAATTTTAGGCCAAAAGGTCAAATTTTGAAGGAAAAAAAGTCCAAATTTCAAGAAAAAAAAAACGTCTGAATTTTGAGGAAAAAAGGCAGAATTCTGAGTTTAAAAGTCAGACTTTTAACAAAAAAGGTTAGAATTTCAAGAAAGGAATCAGATTTTTAAGAAAAAAAAGATCCCATTTTTCAGGAAAAAAATCCCAAATTTTGAAGGAAAAAAAGTCCAAATTTCAAGAAAAAAAAACGTCTGAATTTTGAGGAAAAAAGGCAGAATTCTGAGTTTAAAAGTCAGACTTTTAACAAAAAAGGTTAGAATTTCAAGAAAGGAATCAGATTTTTAAGAAAAAAAAATCAAAATTTTAGGCCAAAAGGTCAAATTTTGAAGGAAAAAAAGTCCAAATTTCAAGAAAAAAAAAAAAGTCTGACTTTTGAGGAAAAAAGGCAGAATTCTGAGTTTAAAAGTCAGACTTTTAACAAAAAAGGTTAGAATTTCAAGAAAGGAAGTCATATTTTTAAGAAAAAAAAATCAAAATTTTAGGCCAAAAGGTCAAATTTTGAAGGAAAAAAAGTCCAAATTTCAAGAAAAAAAAAACGTCTGAATTTTGAGGAAAAAAGGCAGAATTCTGAGTTTAAAAGTCAGACTTTTAACAAAAAAGGTTAGAATTTCAAGAAAGGAATCAGATTTTTAAGAAAAAAAAGATCCCATTTTTCAGCAAAAAAATCCCAAATTTGAAGGAAAAAAAGTCCAAATTTCAAGAAAAAAAAAAACGTCTGAATTTTGAGGAAAAAAGGCAGAATTCTGAGTTTAAAAGTCAGACTTTTAACAAAAAAGGTTAGAATTTCAAGAAAGGAAGTCATATTTTTAAGAAAAAAAAATCAAAATTTTAGGCCAAAAGGTCAAATTTTGAAGGAAAAAAAGTCCAAATTTCAAGAAAAAAAAAACGTCTGAATTTTGAGGAAAAAAGGCAGAATTCTGAGTTTAAAAGTCAGACTTTTAACAAAAAAGGTTAGAATTTCAAGAAAGGAAGTCATATTTTTAAGAAAAAAAAATCAAAATTTTAGGCCAAAAGGTCAAATTTTGAAGGAAAAAAAGTCCAAATTTCAAGAAAAAAAAAAAACGTCTGAATTTTGAGGAAAAAAGGCAGAATTCTGAGTTTAAAAGTCAGACTTTTAACAAAAAAGGTTAGAATTTCAAGAAAGGAATCAGATTTTCAAGAAAAAAAAGATCCCATTTTTCAGCAAAAAAATCCCAAATTTGAAGGAAAAAAAGTCCAAATTTCAAGAAAAAAAAAACGTCTGAATTTTGAGGAAAAAAGGCAGAATTCTGAGTTTAAAAGTCAGACTTTTAACAAAAAAGGTTAGAATTTCAAGAAAGGAATCAGATTTTTAAGAAAAAAAAGATCCCATTTTTCAGCCAAAAAATCCCAAATTTGAAGGAAAAAAAGTCCAAATTTCAAGAAAAAAAAAAACGTCTGAATTTTGAGGAAAAAAGGCAGAATTCTGAGTTTAAAAGTCAGACTTTTAACAAAAAAGGTTAGAATTTCAAGAAAGGAAGTCATATTTTTAAGAAAAAAAAATCAAAATTTTAGGCCAAAAGGTCAAATTTTGAAGGAAAAAAAGTCCAAATTTCAAGAAAAAAAAAACGTCTGAATTTTGAGGAAAAAAGGCAGAATTCTGAGTTTAAAAGTCAGACTTTTAACAAAAAAGGTTAGAATTTCAAGAAAGGAAGTCATATTTTTAAGAAAAAAAAGATCCCATTTTTCAGCAAAAAAATCCCAAATTTGAAGGAAAAAAAGTCCAAATTTCAAGAAAAAAAAAAAGTCTGAATTTTGAGGAAAAAAGGCAGAATTCTGAGTTTAAAAGTCAGACTTTTAACAAAAAAGGTTAGAATTTCAAGAAAAGAAGTCATATTTTTAAGAAAAAAAAATCAAAATTTTAGGCCAAAAGGTCAAATTTTGAAGGAAAAAAAGTCCAAATTTCAAGAAAAAAAAAACGTCTGAATTTTGAGGAAAAAAGGCAGAATTCTGAGTTTAAAAGTCAGACTTTTAACAAAAAAGGTTAGAATTTCAAGAAAGGAAGTCATATTTTTAAGAAAAAAAAATCAAAATTTTAGGCCAAAAGGTCAAATTTTGAAGGAAAAAAAGTCCAAATTTCAAGAAAAAAAAAACGTCTGAATTTTGAGGAAAAAAGGCAGAATTCTGAGTTTAAAAGTCAGACTTTTAACAAAAAAGGTTAGAATTTCAAGAAAGGAAGTCATATTTTTAAGAAAAAAAAAATCAAAATTTTAGGCCAAAAGGTCAAATTTTGAAGGAAAAAAAGTCCAAATTTCAAGAAAAAAAAAAAAGTCTGACTTTTGAGGAAAAAAGGCAGAATTCTGAGTTTAAAAGTCAGACTTTTAACAAAAAAGGTTAGAATTTCAAGAAAGGAATCAGATTTTCAAGAAAAAAAAGATCCCATTTTTCAGCAAAAAAATCCCAAATTTGAAGGAAAAAAAGTCCAAATTTCAAGAAAAAAAAAACGTCTGAATTTTGAGGAAAAAAGGCAGAATTCTGAGTTTAAAAGTCAGACTTTTAACAAAAAAGGTTAGAATTTCAAGAAAGGAAGTCATATTTTTAAGAAAAAAAAATCAAAATTTTAGGCCAAAAGGTCAAATTTTGAAGGAAAAAAAGTCCAAATTTCAAGAAAAAAAAAACGTCTGAATTTTGAGGAAAAAAGGCAGAATTCTGAGTTTAAAAGTCAGACTTTTAACAAAAAAGGTTAGAATTTCAAGAAAGGAATCAGATTTTTAAGAAAAAAAAGATCCCATTTTTCAGGAAAAAAATCCCAAATTTTGAAGGAAAAAAAGTCCAAATTTCAAGAAAAAAAAACGTCTGAATTTTGAGGAAAAAAGGCAGAATTCTGAGTTTAAAAGTCAGACTTTTAACAAAAAAGGTTAGAATTTCAAGAAAGGAAGTCATATTTTTAAGAAAAAAAAAATCAAAATTTTAAGCCAAAAGGTCAAATTTTGAAGGATAAAAAGTCCAAATTTCAAGAAAAAAAAAAACGTCTGAATTTTGAGGAAAAAAGGCAGAATTCTGAGTTTAAAAGTCAGACTTTTAACAAAAAAGGTTAGAATTTCAAGAAAGGAAGTCATATTTTTAAGAAAAAAAAATCAAAATTTTAGGCCAAAAGGTCAAATTTTGAAGGAAAAAAAGTCCAAATTTCAAGAAAAAAAAAACGTCTGAATTTTGAGGAAAAAAGGCAGAATTCTGAGTTTAAAAGTCAGACTTTTAACAAAAAAGGTTAGAATTTCAAGAAAGGAAGTCATATTTTTAAGAAAAAAAAATCAAAATTTTAGGCCAAAAGGTCAAATTTTGAAGGAAAAAAAGTCCAAATTTCAAGAAAAAAAAAACGTCTGAATTTTGAGGAAAAAAGGCAGAATTCTGAGTTTAAAAGTCAGACTTTTAACAAAAAAGGTTAGAATTTCAAGAAAGGAAGTCATATTTTTAAGAAAAAAAAATCAAAATTTTAGGCCAAAAGGTCAAATTTTGAAGGAAAAAAAGTCCAAATTTCAAGAAAAAAAAAACGTCTGAATTTTGAGGAAAAAAGGCAGAATTCTGAGTTTAAAAGTCAGACTTTTAACAAAAAAGGTTAGAATTTCAAGAAAGGAATCAGATTTTCAAGAAAAAAAAGATCCCATTTTTCAGCAAAAAAATCCCAAATTTGAAGGAAAAAAAGTCCAAATTTCAAGAAAAAAAAAACGTCTGAATTTTGAGGAAAAAAGGCAGAATTCTGAGTTTAAAAGTCAGACTTTTAACAAAAAAGGTTAGAATTTCAAGAAAGGAATCAGATTTTTAAGAAAAAAAAGATCCCATTTTTCAGCAAAAAAATCCCAAATTTGAAGGAAAAAAAGTCCAAATTTCAAGAAAAAAAAAACGTCTGAATTTTGAGGAAAAAAGGCAGAATTCTGAGTTTAAAAGTCAGACTTTTAACAAAAAAGGTTAGAATTTCAAGAAAGGAAGTCATATTTTTAAGAAAAAAAAATCAAAATTTTAGGCCAAAAGGTCAAATTTTGAAGGAAAAAAAGTCCAAATTTCAAGAAAAAAAAAAGTCTGACTTTTGAGGAAAAAAGGCAGAATTCTGAGTTTAAAAGTCAGACTTTTAACAAAAAAGGTTAGAATTTCAAGAAAGGAATCAGATTTTCAAGAAAAAAAAGATCCCATTTTTCAGCAAAAAAATCCCAAATTTGAAGGAAAAAAAGTCCAAATTTCAAGAAAAAAAAACGTCTGAATTTTGAGGAAAAAAGGCAGAATTCTGAGTTTAAAAGTCAGACTTTTAACAAAAAAGGTTAGAATTTCAAGAAAGGAAGTCATATTTTTAAGAAAAAAAAAATCAAAATTTTAAGCCAAAAGGTCAAATTTTGAAGGATAAAAAGTCCAAATTTCAAGAAAAAAAAAAACGTCTGAATTTTGAGGAAAAAAGGCAGAATTCTGAGTTTAAAAGTCAGACTTTTAACAAAAAAGGTTAGAATTTCAAGAAAGGAAGTCATATTTTTAAGAAAAAAAAATCAAAATTTTAGGCCAAAAGGTCAAATTTTGAAGGAAAAAAAGTCCAAATTTCAAGAAAAAAAAAACGTCTGAATTTTGAGGAAAAAAGGCAGAATTCTGAGTTTAAAAGTCAGACTTTTAACAAAAAAGGTTAGAATTTCAAGAAAGGAATCAGATTTTCAAGAAAAAAAAGATCCCATTTTTCAGCAAAAAAATCCCAAATTTGAAGGAAAAAAAGTCCAAATTTCAAGAAAAAAAAAACGTCTGAATTTTGAGGAAAAAAGGCAGAATTCTGAGTTTAAAAGTCAGACTTTTAACAAAAAAGGTTAGAATTTCAAGAAAGGAATCAGATTTTTAAGAAAAAAAAATCAAAATTTTAGGCCAAAAGGTCAAATTTTGAAGGAAAAAAAGTCCAAATTTCAAGAAAAAAAAAACGTCTGAATTTTGAGGAAAAAAGGCAGAATTCTGAGTTTAAAAGTCAGACTTTTAACAAAAAAGGTTAGAATTTCAAGAAAGGAATCAGATTTTTAAGAAAAAAAAGATCCCATTTTTCAGCCAAAAAATCCCAAATTTGAAGGAAAAAAAGTCCAAATTTCAAGAAAAAAAAAACGTCTGAATTTTGAGGAAAAAAGGCAGAATTCTGAGTTTAAAAGTCAGACTTTTAACAAAAAAGGTTAGAATTTCAAGAAAGGAATCAGATTTTCAAGAAAAAAAAGATCCCATTTTTCAGCCAAAAAATCCCAAATTTGAAGGAAAAAAAGTCCAAATTTCAAGAAAAAAAAAAACGTCTGAATTTTGAGGAAAAAAGGCAGAATTCTGAGTTTAAAAGTCAGACTTTTAACAAAAAAGGTTAGAATTTCAAGAAAGGAAGTCATATTTTTAAGAAAAAAAAAATCAAAATTTTAGGCCAAAAGGTCAAATTTTGAAGGAAAAAAAGTCCAAATTTCAAGAAAAAAAAAACGTCTGAATTTTGAGGAAAAAAGGCAGAATTCTGAGTTTAAAAGTCAGACTTTTAACAAAAAAGGTTAGAATTTCAAGAAAGGAAGTCATATTTTTAAGAAAAAAAAATCAAAATTTTAGGCCAAAAGGTCAAATTTTGAAGGAAAAAAAGTCCAAATTTCAAGAAAAAAAAAACGTCTGAATTTTGAGGAAAAAAGGCAGAATTCTGAGTTTAAAAGTCAGACTTTTAACAAAAAAGGTTAGAATTTCAAGAAAGGAAGTCATATTTTTAAGAAAAAAAAATCAAAATTTTAGGCCAAAAGGTCAAATTTTGAAGGAAAAAAAGTCCAAATTTCAAGAAAAAAAAAACGTCTGAATTTTGAGGAAAAAAGGCAGAATTCTGAGTTTAAAAGTCAGACTTTTAACAAAAAAGGTTAGAATTTCAAGAAAGGAAGTCATATTTTTAAGAAAAAAAAATCAAAATTTTAGGCCAAAAGGTCAAATTTTGAAGGAAAAAAAGTCCAAATTTCAAGAAAAAAAAAACGTCTGAATTTTGAGGAAAAAAGGCAGAATTCTGAGTTTAAAAGTCAGACTTTTAACAAAAAAGGTTAGAATTTCAAGAAAGGAATCAGATTTTTAAGAAAAAAAAGATCCCATTTTTCAGCAAAAAAATCCCAAATTTGAAGGAAAAAAAGTCCAAATTTCAAGAAAAAAAAAACGTCTGAATTTTGAGGAAAAAAGGCAGAATTCTGAGTTTAAAAGTCAGACTTTTAACAAAAAAGGTTAGAATTTCAAGAAAGGAAGTCATATTTTTAAGAAAAAAAAATCAAAATTTTAGGCCAAAAGGTCAAATTTTGAAGGAAAAAAAGTCCAAATTTCAAGAAAAAAAAAACGTCTGAATTTTGAGGAAAAAAGGCAGAATTCTGAGTTTAAAAGTCAGACTTTTAACAAAAAAGGTTAGAATTTCAAGAAAGGAAGTCATATTTTTAAGAAAAAAAAAACAAAATTTTAGGCCAAAAGGTCAAATTTTGAAGGAAAAAAAGTCCAAATTTCAAGAAAAAAAAAACGTCTGAATTTTGAGGAAAAAAGGCAGAATTCTGAGTTTAAAAGTCAGACTTTTAACAAAAAAGGTTAGAATTTCAAGAAAGGAATCAGATTTTTAAGAAAAAAAAGATCCCATTTTTCAGCAAAAAAATCCCAAATTTGAAGGAAAAAAAGTCCAAATTTCAAGAAAAAAAAAACGTCTGAATTTTGAGGAAAAAAGGCAGAATTCTGAGTTTAAAAGTCAGACTTTTAACAAAAAAGGTTAGAATTTCAAGAAAGGAAGTCATATTTTTAAGAAAAAAAAATCAAAATTTTAGGCCAAAAGGTCAAATTTTGAAGGAAAAAAAGTCCAAATTTCAAGAAAAAAAAAACGTCTGAATTTTGAGGAAAAAAGGCAGAATTCTGAGTTTAAAAGTCAGACTTTTAACAAAAAAGGTTAGAATTTCAAGAAAGGAAGTCATATTTTTAAGAAAAAAAAAATCAAAATTTTAGGCCAAAAGGTCAAATTTTGAAGGAAAAAAAGTCCAAATTTCAAGAAAAAAAAAACAGTCTGAATTTTGAGGAAAAAAGGCAGAATTCTGAGTTTAAAAGTCAGACTTTTAACAAAAAAGGTTAGAATTTCAAGAAAGGAAGTCATATTTTTAAGAAAAAAAAATCAAAATTTTAGGCCAAAAGGTCAAATTTTGAAGGAAAAAAAGTCCAAATTTCAAGAAAAAAAAAAAAGTCTGACTTTTGAGGAAAAAAGGCAGAATTCTGAGTTTAAAAGTCAGACTTTTAACAAAAAAGGTTAGAATTTCAAGAAAGGAATCAGATTTTCAAGAAAAAAAAGATCCCATTTTTCAGCAAAAAAATCCCAAATTTGAAGGAAAAAAAGTCCAAATTTCAAGAAAAAAAAAACGTCTGAATTTTGAGGAAAAAAGGCAGAATTCTGAGTTTAAAAGTCAGACTTTTAACAAAAAAGGTTAGAATTTCAAGAAAGGAAGTCATATTTTTAAGAAAAAAAAATCAAAATTTTAGGCCAAAAGGTCAAATTTTGAAGGAAAAAAAGTCCAAATTTCAAGAAAAAAAAAACGTCTGAATTTTGAGGAAAAAAGGCAGAATTCTGAGTTTAAAAGTCAGACTTTTAACAAAAAAGGTTAGAATTTCAAGAAAGGAAGTCATATTTTTAAGAAAAAAAAAATCAAAATTTTAGGCCAAAAGGTCAAATTTTGAAGGAAAAAAAGTCCAAATTTCAAGAAAAAAAAAAAAGTCTGACTTTTGAGGAAAAAAGGCAGAATTCTGAGTTTAAAAGTCAGACTTTTAACAAAAAAGGTTAGAATTTCAAGAAAGGAATCAGATTTTCAAGAAAAAAAAGATCCCATTTTTCAGCAAAAAAATCCCAAATTTGAAGGAAAAAAAGTCCAAATTTCAAGAAAAAAAAAACGTCTGAATTTTGAGGAAAAAAGGCAGAATTCTGAGTTTAAAAGTCAGACTTTTAACAAAAAAGGTTAGAATTTCAAGAAAGGAATCAGATTTTTAAGAAAAAAAAGATCCCATTTTTCAGCAAAAAAATCCCAAATTTGAAGGAAAAAAAGTCCAAATTTCAAGAAAAAAAAAAACGTCTGAATTTTGAGGAAAAAAGGCAGAATTCTGAGTTTAAAAGTCAGACTTTTAACAAAAAAGGTTAGAATTTCAAGAAAGGAAGTCATATTTTTAAGAAAAAAAAATCAAAATTTTAGGCCAAAAGGTCAAATTTTGAAGGAAAAAAAGTCCAAATTTCAAGAAAAAAAAAACGTCTGAATTTTGAGTAAAAAAGGCAGAATTCTGAGTTCAAAAGTCAGACTTTTAACAAAAAAGGTTAGAATTTCAAGAAAGGAATCAGATTTTTAAGAAAAAAAAGATCCCATTTTTCAGGAAAAAAATCCCAAATTTTGAAGGAAAAAAAGTCCAAATTTCAAGAAAAAAAAACGTCTGAATTTTGAGGAAAAAAGGCAGAATTCTGAGTTTAAAAGTCAGACTTTTAACAAAAAAGGTTAGAATTTCAAGAAAGGAAGTCATATTTTTAAGAAAAAAAAAATCAAAATTTTAAGCCAAAAGGTCAAATTTTGAAGGATAAAAAGTCCAAATTTCAAGAAAAAAAAAAACGTCTGAATTTTGAGGAAAAAAGGCAGAATTCTGAGTTTAAAAGTCAGACTTTTAACAAAAAAGGTTAGAATTTCAAGAAAGGAAGTCATATTTTTAAGAAAAAAAAATCAAAATTTTAGGCCAAAAGGTCAAATTTTGAAGGAAAAAAAGTCCAAATTTCAAGAAAAAAAAAAAGTCTGAATTTTGAGGAAAAAAGGCAGAATTCTGAGTTTAAAAGTCAGACTTTTAACAAAAAAGGTTAGAATTTCAAGAAAGGAAGTCATATTTTTAAGAAAAAAAAATCAAAATTTTAGGCCAAAAGGTCAAATTTTGAAGGAAAAAAAGTCCAAATTTCAAGAAAAAAAAAAAGTCTGAATTTTGAGGAAAAAAGGCAGAATTCTGAGTTTAAAAGTCAGACTTTTAACAAAAAAGGTTAGAATTTCAAGAAAGGAAGTCATATTTTTAAGAAAAAAAAATCAAAATTTTAGGCCAAAAGGTCAAATTTTGAAGGAAAAAAAGTCCAAATTTCAAGAAAAAAAAAACGTCTGAATTTTGAGGAAAAAAGGCAGAATTCTGAGTTTAAAAGTCAGACTTTTAACAAAAAAGGTTAGAATTTCAAGAAAGGAAGTCATATTTTTAAGAAAAAAAAATCAAAATTTTAGGCCAAAAGGTCAAATTTTGAAGGAAAAAAAGTCCAAATTTCAAGAAAAAAAAAAACGTCTGAATTTTGAGGAAAAAAGGCAGAATTCTGAGTTTAAAAGTCAGACTTTTAACAAAAAAGGTTAGAATTTCAAGAAAGGAAGTCATATTTTTAAGAAAAAAAAATCAAAATTTTAGGCCAAAAGGTCAAATTTTGAAGGAAAAAAAGTCCAAATTTCAAGAAAAAAAAAAAGTCTGAATTTTGAGGAAAAAAGGCAGAATTCTGAGTTTAAAAGTAAGACTTTTAACAAAAAAGGTTAGAATTTCAAGAAAGGAAGTCATATTTTTAAGAAAAAAAAATCAAAATTTTAGGCCAAAAGGTCAAATTTTGAAGGAAAAAAAGTCCAAATTTCAAGAAAAAAAAAACGTCTGAATTTTGAGGAAAAAAGGCAGAATTCTGAGTTTAAAAGTCAGACTTTTAACAAAAAAGGTTAGAATTTCAAGAAAGGAAGTCATATTTTTAAGAAAAAAAAAATCAAAATTTTAGGCCAAAAGGTCAAATTTTGAAGGAAAAAAAGTCCAAATTTCAAGAAAAAAAAAAAAGTCTGACTTTTGAGGAAAAAAGGCAGAATTCTGAGTTTAAAAGTCAGACTTTTAACAAAAAAGGTTAGAATTTCAAGAAAGGAAGTCATATTTTTAAGAAAAAAAAAATCAAAATTTTAGGCCAAAAGGTCAAATTTTGAAGGAAAAAAAGTCCAAATTTCAAGAAAAAAAAAACGTCTGAATTTTGAGGAAAAAAGGCAGAATTCTGAGTTTAAAAGTCAGACTTTTAACAAAAAAGGTTAGAATTTCAAGAAAGGAAGTCATATTTTTAAGAAAAAAAAAATCAAAATTTTAGGCCAAAAGGTCAAATTTTGAAGGAAAAAAAGTCCAAATTTCAAGAAAAAAAAAAAAGTCTGACTTTTGAGGAAAAAAGGCAGAATTCTGAGTTTAAAAGTCAGACTTTTAACAAAAAAGGTTAGAATTTCAAGAAAGGAATCAGATTTTCAAGAAAAAAAAGATCCCATTTTTCAGCAAAAAAATCCCAAATTTGAAGGGAAAAAAGTCCAAATTTCAAGAAAAAAAAAACGTCTGAATTTTGAGGAAAAAAGGCAGAATTCTGAGTTTAAAAGTCAGACTTTTAACAAAAAAGGTTAGAATTTCAAGAAAGGAATCAGATTTTTAAGAAAAAAAAGATCCCATTTTTCAGCAAAAAAATCCCAAATTTGAAGGAAAAAAAGTCCAAATTTCAAGAAAAAAAAAAACGTCTGAATTTTGAGGAAAAAAGGCAGAATTCTGAGTTTAAAAGTCAGACTTTTAACAAAAAAGGTTAGAATTTCAAGAAAGGAAGTCATATTTTTAAGAAAAAAAAATCAAAATTTTAGGCCAAAAGGTCAAATTTTGAAGGAAAAAAAGTCCAAATTTCAAGAAAAAAAAAACGTCTGAATTTTGAGTAAAAAAGGCAGAATTCTGAGTTCAAAAGTCAGACTTTTAACAAAAAAGGTTAGAATTTCAAGAAAGGAATCAGATTTTTAAGAAAAAAAAGATCCCATTTTTCAGGAAAAAAATCCCAAATTTTGAAGGAAAAAAAGTCCAAATTTCAAGAAAAAAAAACGTCTGAATTTTGAGGAAAAAAGGCAGAATTCTGAGTTTAAAAGTCAGACTTTTAACAAAAAAGGTTAGAATTTCAAGAAAGGAATCAGATTTTTAAGAAAAAAAAGATCCCATTTTTCAGGAAAAAAATCCCAAATTTTGAAGGAAAAAAAGTCCAAATTTCAAGAAAAAAAAACGTCTGAATTTTGAGGAAAAAAGGCAGAATTCTGAGTTTAAAAGTCAGACTTTTAACAAAAAAGGTTAGAATTTCAAGAAAGGAAGTCATATTTTTAAGAAAAAAAAAATCAAAATTTTAAGCCAAAAGGTCAAATTTTGAAGGATAAAAAGTCCAAATTTCAAGAAAAAAAAAAACGTCTGAATTTTGAGGAAAAAAGGCAGAATTCTGAGTTTAAAAGTCAGACTTTTAACAAAAAAGGTTAGAATTTCAAGAAAGGAAGTCATATTTTTAAGAAAAAAAAATCAAAATTTTAGGCCAAAAGGTCAAATTTTGAAGGAAAAAAAGTCAAAATTTCAAGAAAAAAAAAAAGTCTGAATTTTGAGGAAAAAAGGCAGAATTCTGAGTTTAAAAGTCAGACTTTTAACAAAAAAGGTTAGAATTTCAAGAAAGGAAGTCATATTTTTAAGAAAAAAAAATCAAAATTTTAGGCCAAAAGGTCAAATTTTGAAGGAAAAAAAGTCCAAATTTCAAGAAAAAAAAAAAGTCTGAATTTTGAGGAAAAAAGGCAGAATTCTGAGTTTAAAAGTCAGACTTTTAACAAAAAAGGTTAGAATTTCAAGAAAGGAAGTCATATTTTTAAGAAAAAAAAATCAAAATTTTAGGCCAAAAGGTCAAATTTTGAAGGAAAAAAAGTCCAAATTTCAAGAAAAAAAAAACGTCTGAATTTTGAGGAAAAAAGGCAGAATTCTGAGTTTAAAAGTCAGACTTTTAACAAAAAAGGTTAGAATTTCAAGAAAGGAAGTCATATTTTTAAGAAAAAAAAATCAAAATTTTAGGCCAAAAGGTCAAATTTTGAAGGAAAAAAAGTCCAAATTTCAAGAAAAAAAAAAACGTCTGAATTTTGAGGAAAAAAGGCAGAATTCTGAGTTTAAAAGTCAGACTTTTAACAAAAAAGGTTAGAATTTCAAGAAAGGAAGTCATATTTTTAAGAAAAAAAAATCAAAATTTTAGGCCAAAAGGTCAAATTTTGAAGGAAAAAAAGTCCAAATTTCAAGAAAAAAAAAAAGTCTGAATTTTGAGGAAAAAAGGCAGAATTCTGAGTTTAAAAGTCAGACTTTTAACAAAAAAGGTTAGAATTTCAAGAAAGGAAGTCATATTTTTAAGAAAAAAAAATCAAAATTTTAGGCCAAAAGGTCAAATTTTGAAGGAAAAAAAGTCCAAATTTCAAGAAAAAAAAAACGTCTGAATTTTGAGGAAAAAAGGCAGAATTCTGAGTTTAAAAGTCAGACTTTTAACAAAAAAGGTTAGAATTTCAAGAAAGGAAGTCATATTTTTAAGAAAAAAAAAATCAAAATTTTAGGCCAAAAGGTCAAATTTTGAAGGAAAAAAAGTCCAAATTTCAAGAAAAAAAAAAAAGTCTGACTTTTGAGGAAAAAAGGCAGAATTCTGAGTTTAAAAGTCAGACTTTTAACAAAAAAGGTTAGAATTTCAAGAAAGGAATCAGATTTTTAAGAAAAAAAAGATCCCATTTTTCAGCAAAAAAATCCCAAATTTGAAGGAAAAAAAGTCCAAATTTCAAGAAAAAAAAAACGTCTGAATTTTGAGGAAAAAAGGCAGAATTCTGAGTTTAAAAGTCAGACTTTTAACAAAAAAGGTTAGAATTTCAGGAAAGGAATCAGATTTTCAAGAAAAAAAAGATCCCATTTTTCAGCAAAAAAATCCCAAATTTGAAGGAAAAAAAGTCCAAATTTCAAGAAAAAAAAAACGTCTGAATTTTGAGGAAAAAAGGCAGAATTCTGAGTTTAAAAGTCAGACTTTTAACAAAAAAGGTTAGAATTTCAAGAAAGGAATCAGATTTTTAAGAAAAAAAAGATCCCATTTTTCAGCAAAAAAATCCCAAATTTGAAGGAAAAAAAGTCCAAATTTCAAGAAAAAAAAAACGTCTGAATTTTGAGGAAAAAAGGCAGAATTCTGAGTTTAAAAGTCAGACTTTTAACAAAAAAGGTTAGAATTTCAAGAAAGGAAGTCATATTTTTAAGAAAAAAAAATCAAAATTTTAGGCCAAAAGGTCAAATTTTGAAGGAAAAAAAGTCCAAATTTCAAGAAAAAAAAAACGTCTGAATTTTGAGGAAAAAAGGCAGAATTCTGAGTTTAAAAGTCAGACTTTTAACAAAAAAGGTTAGAATTTCAAGAAAGGAAGTCATATTTTTAAGAAAAAAAAATCAAAATTTTAGGCCAAAAGGTCAAATTTTGAAGGAAAAAAAGTCCAAATTTCAAGAAAAAAAAAAAGTCTGAATTTTGAGGAAAAAAGGCAGAATTCTGAGTTTAAAAGTCAGACTTTTAACAAAAAAGGTTAGAATTTCAGGAAAGGAAGTCATATTTTTAAGAAAAAAAAATCAAAATTTTAGGCCAAAAGGTCAAATTTTGAAGGAAAAAAAGTCCAAATTTCAAGAAAAAAAAAAAGTCTGAATTTTGAGGAAAAAAGGCAGAATTCTGAGTTTAAAAGTCAGACTTTTAACAAAAAAGGTTAGAATTTCAAGAAAGGAAGTCATATTTTTAAGAAAAAAAAAATCAAAATTTTAGGCCAAAAGGTCAAATTTTGAAGGAAAAAAAGTCCAAATTTCAAGAAAAAAAAAAAGTCTGAATTTTGAGGAAAAAAGGCAGAATTCTGAGTTTAAAAGTCAGACTTTTAACAAAAAAGGTTAGAATTTCAAGAAAGGAATCAGATTTTCAAGAAAAAAAAGATCCCATTTTTCAGCAAAAAAATCCCAAATTTGAAGGAAAAAAAGTCCAAATTTCAAGAAAAAAAAAACGTCTAAATTTTGAGGAAAAAAGGCAGAATTCTGAGTTTAAAAGTCAGACTTTTAACAAAAAAGGTTAGAATTTCAGGAAAGGAATCAGATTTTCAAGAAAAAAAAGATCCCATTTTTCAGCAAAAAAATCCCAAATTTGAAGGAAAAAAAGTCCAAATTTCAAGAAAAAAAAAACGTCTGAATTTTGAGGAAAAAAGGCAGAATTCTGAGTTTAAAAGTCAGACTTTTAACAAAAAAGGTTAGAATTTCAAGAAAGGAAGTCATATTTTTAAGAAAAAAAAATCAAAATTTTAGGCCATAAGGTCAAATTTTGAAGGAAAAAAAGTCCAAATTTCAAGAAAAAAAAAAGTCTGACTTTTGAGGAAAAAAGGCAGAATTCTGAGTTTAAAAGTCAGACTTTTAACAAAAAAGGTTAGAATTTCAAGAAAGGAATCAGATTTTCAAGAAAAAAAAGATCCCATTTTTCAGCAAAAAAATCCCAAATTTGAAGGAAAAAAAGTCCAAATTTCAAGAAAAAAAAAACGTCTGAATTTTGAGGAAAAAAGGCAGAATTCTGAGTTTAAAAGTCAGACTTTTAACAAAAAAGGTTAGAATTTCAAGAAAGGAAGTCATATTTTTAAGAAAAAAAAATCAAAATTTTAGGCCAAAAGGTCAAATTTTGAAGGAAAAAAAGTCCAAATTTCAAGAAAAAAAAAAAGTCTGAATTTTGAGGAAAAAAGGCAGAATTCTGAGTTTAAAAGTCAGACTTTTAACAAAAAAGGTTAGAATTTCAGGAAAGGAAGTCATATTTTTAAGAAAAAAAAATCAAAATTTTAGGCCAAAAGGTCAAATTTTGAAGGAAAAAAAGTCCAAATTTCAAGAAAAAAAAAACGTCTGAATTTTGAGGAAAAAAGGCAGAATTCTGAGTTTAAAAGTCAGACTTTTAACAAAAAAGGTTAGAATTTCAAGAAAGGAAGTCATATTTTTAAGAAAAAAAAATCAAAATTTTAGGCCAAAAGGTCAAATTTTGAAGGAAAAAAAGTCCAAATTTCAAGAAAAAAAAAACGTCTGAATTTTGAGTAAAAAAGGCAGAATTCTGAGTTTAAAAGTCAGACTTTTAACAAAAAAGGTTAGAATTTCAAGAAAGGAATCAGATTTTTAAGAAAAAAAAGATCCCATTTTTCAGGAAAAAAATCCCAAATTTTGAAGGAAAAAAAGTCCAAATTTCAAGAAAAAAAAACGTCTGAATTTTGAGGAAAAAAGGCAGAATTCTGAGTTTAAAAGTCAGACTTTTAACAAAAAAGGTTAGAATTTCAAGAAAGGAAGTCATATTTTTAAGAAAAAAAAAATCAAAATTTTAAGCCAAAAGGTCAAATTTTGAAGGATAAAAAGTCCAAATTTCAAGAAAAAAAAAAAGTCTGAATTTTGAGGAAAAAAGGCAGAATTCTGAGTTTAAAAGTCAGACTTTTAACAAAAAAGGTTAGAATTTCAAGAAAGGAAGTCATATTTTTAAGAAAAAAAAATCAAAATTTTAGGCCAAAAGGTCAAATTTTGAAGGAAAAAAAGTCCAAATTTCAAGAAAAAAAAAAAGTCTGAATTTTGAGGAAAAAAGGCAGAATTCTGAGTTTAAAAGTCAGACTTTTAACAAAAAAGGTTAGAATTTCAAGAAAGGAAGTCATATTTTTAAGAAAAAAAAAATCAAAATTTTAGGCCAAAAGGTCAAATTTTGAAGGAAAAAAAGTCCAAATTTCAAGAAAAAAAAAAAAGTCTGAATTTTGAGGAAAAAAGGCAGAATTCTGAGTTTAAAAGTCAGACTTTTAACAAAAAAGGTTAGAATTTCAAGAAAGGAATCAGATTTTCAAGAAAAAAAAGATCCCATTTTTCAGCAAAAAAATCCCAAATTTGAAGGAAAAAAAGTCCAAATTTCAAGAAAAAAAAAACGTCTAAATTTTGAGGAAAAAAGGCAGAATTCTGAGTTTAAAAGTCAGACTTTTAACAAAAAAGGTTAGAATTTCAAGAAAGGAATCAGATTTTTAAGAAAAAAAAATCCCATTTTTCAGCAAAAAAATCCCAAATTTGAAGGAAAAAAAGTCCAAATTTCAAGAAAAAAAAAACGTCTGAATTTTGAGGAAAAAAGGCAGAATTCTGAGTTTAAAAGTCAGACTTTTAACAAAAAAGGTTAGAATTTCTGGAAAGGAAGTCATATTTTTAAGAAAAAAAAATCAAAATTTTAGGCCAAAAGGTCAAATTTTGAAGGAAAAAAAGTCCAACTTTCAAGAAAAAAAAAACGTCTGAATTTTGAGGAAAAAAGGCAGAATTCTGAGTTTAAAAGTCAGACTTTTAACAAAAAAGGTTAGAATTTCAAGAAAGGAAGTCATATTTTTAAGAAAAAAAAATCAAAATTTTAGGCCAAAAGGTCAAATTTTGAAGGAAAAAAAGTCCAAATTTCAAGAAAAAAAAAACGTCTGAATTTTGAGTAAAAAAGGCAGAATTCTGAGTTTAAAAGTCAGACTTTTAACAAAAAAGGTTAGAATTTCAAGAAAGGAATCAGATTTTTAAGAAAAAAAAGATCCCATTTTTCAGGAAAAAAATCCCAAATTTTGAAGGAAAAAAAGTCCAAATTTCAAGAAAAAAAAACGTCTGAATTTTGAGGAAAAAAGGCAGAATTCTGAGTTTAAAAGTCAGACTTTTAACAAAAAAGGTTAGAATTTCAAGAAAGGAAGTCATATTTTTAAGAAAAAAAAAATCAAAATTTTAAGCCAAAAGGTCAAATTTTGAAGGATAAAAAGTCCAAATTTCAAGAAAAAAAAAAAGTCTGAATTTTGAGGAAAAAAGGCAGAATTCTGAGTTTAAAAGTCAGACTTTTAACAAAAAAGGTTAGAATTTCAAGAAAGGAAGTCATATTTTTAAGAAAAAAAAATCAAAATTTTAGGCCAAAAGGTCAAATTTTGAAGGAAAAAAAGTCCAAATTTCAAGAAAAAAAAAAAGTCTGAATTTTGAGGAAAAAAGGCAGAATTCTGAGTTTAAAAGTCAGACTTTTAACAAAAAAGGTTAGAATTTCAAGAAAGGAAGTCATATTTTTAAGAAAAAAAAAATCAAAATTTTAGGCCAAAAGGTCAAATTTTGAAGGAAAAAAAGTCCAAATTTCAAGAAAGAAAAAAACGTCTGACTTTTGAGGAAAAAAGGCAGAATTCTGAATTTAAAAGTCAGACTTTTAACAAAAAAGGTTAGAATTTCAAGAAAGGAATCAGATTTTCAAGAAAAAAAAGATCCCATTTTTCAGCAAAAAAATCCCAAATTTGAAGGAAAAAAAGTCCAAATTTCAAGAAAAAAAAAAGTCTGAATTTTGAGGAAAAAAGGCAGAATTCTGAGTTTAAAAGTCAGACTTTTAACAAAAAAGGTTAGAATTTCAAGAAAGGAAGTCATATTTTTAAGAAAAAAAAGATCCCATTCTTCAGCAAAAAAATCCCAAATTTGAAGGAAAGTCCAAATTTCATGAAAAAAAAAACGTCTGAATTTTGAGGAAAAAAGGCAGAATTCTGAGTTTAAAAGTCAGACTTTTAACAAAAAAGGTTAGAATTTCAAGAAAGGAAGTCATATTTTTGAGAAAAAAAAATCAAAATTTTAGGCCAAAAAGTCAAATTTTAAAGGAAAAAAAGTCCAAATTTCAAGAAAAAAAAAATGTCTGAATTTTGAGGAAAAAAGGCAGAATTCTGAGTTTAAAAGTCAGACTTTTAACAAAAAAGGTTAGAATTTCATGAAAGGAAGTCATATTTTTAAGAAAAAAAAGATCCCATTTTTCAGCAAAAAAATCCAAAATTTGAAGGAAAAAAAGTCCAAATTTCAAGAAAAAAAAAACGTCTGAATTTTGAGGAAAAAAGGCAGAATTCTGAGTTTAAAAGTCAGACTTTTAACAAAAAAGGTTAGAATTTCATGAAAGGAAGTCATATTTTTAAGAAAAAAAAGATCCCATTTTTCAGCAAAAAAATCCAAAATTTGAAGGAAAAAAAGTCCAAATTTCAAGAAAAAAAAAACGTCTGAATTTTGAGGAAAAAAGGCAGAATTCTGAGTTTAAAAGTCAGACTTTTAACAAAAAAGGTTAGAATTTCAAGAAAGGAATCAGATTTTTAAGAAAAAAAAGATCCCATTTTTCAGCAAAAAAATCCCAAATTTGAAGGAAAAAAAGTCCAAATTTCAAGGAAAAAAAACCGTCTGAATTTTGAGGAAAAAAGGCAGAATTCTGAGTTTAAAAGTCAGACTTTTAACAAAAAAGGTTAGAATTTCAAGAAAGGAAGTCATATTTTTAAGGAAAAAAAATCAAAATTTTAGGCCAAAAGGTCAAATTTTGAAGGAAAAAAAGTCCAAATTTCAAGAAAAAAAACACGTCTGAATTTTGAGGAAAAAAGGCAGAATTCTGAGTTTAAAAGTCAGACTTTTAACAAAAAAGGTTAGAATTTCAAGAAAGGAAGTCATATTTTTAAGAAAAAAAAATCAAAATTTTAGTCCAAAAGGTCAAATTTTGAAGGAAAAAAAAGTCCAAATTTCAAGAAAAAAAAAGTCCAAATTTCAAGAAAAAAAAAACGTCTGAATTTTGAGGAAAAAAGGCAGAATTCTGAGTTTAAAAGTCAGACTTTTAACAAAAAAGGTTAGAATTTCAAGAAAGGAAGTCATATTTTTAAGAAAAAAAAATCAAAATTTTAGGCCAAAAGGTCAATTTTTGAAGGAAAAAAGTCCAAATTTCAAGAAAAAAAAAACGTCTGAATTTTGAGGAAAAAAGGCAGAATTCTGAGTTTAAAAGTCAGACTTTTAACAAAAAAGGTTAGAATTTCAAGAAAGGAATCAGATTTTTAAGAAAAAAAAGATCCCATTTTTCAGCAAAAAAATCCCAAATTTGAAGGAAAAAAAGTCCAAATTTCAAGAAAAAAAAAACGTCTGAATTTTGAGGAAAAAAGGCAGAATTCTGAGTTTAAAAGTCAGACTTTTAACAAAAAAGGTTAGAATTTCAAGAAAGGAAGTCATATTTTTAAGAAAAAAAAATCAAAATTTTAGTCCAAAAGGTCAAATTTTGAAGGAAAAAAAAGTCCAAATTTCAAGAAAAAAAAAGTCCAAATTTCAAGAAAAAAAAAACGTCTGAATTTTGAGGAAAAAAGGCAGAATTCTGAGTTTAAAAGTCAGACTTTTAACAAAAAAGGTTAGAATTTCATGAAAGGAAGTCATATTTTTAAGAAAAAAAAGATCCCATTTTTCAGCAAAAAAATCCAAAATTTGAAGGAAAAAAAGTCCAAATTTCAAGAAAAAAAAAACGTCTGAATTTTGAGGAAAAAAGGCAGAATTCTGAGTTTAAAAGTCAGACTTTTAACAAAAAAGGTTAGAATTTCATGAAAGGAAGTCATATTTTTAAGAAAAAAAAGATCCCATTTTTCAGCAAAAAAATCCAAAATTTGAAGGAAAAAAAGTGCAAATTTCAAGAAAAAAAAAACGTCTGAATTTTGAGGAAAAAAGGCAGAATTCTGAGTTTAAAAGTCAGACTTTTAACAAAAAAGGTTAGAATTTCAAGAAAGGAAGTCATATTTTTGAGAAAAAAAAATCAAAATTTTAGGCCAAAAAGTCAAATTTTAAAGGAAAAAAAGTCCAAATTTCAAGAAAAAAAAAATGTCTGAATTTTGAGGAAAAAAGGCAGAATTCTGAGTTTAAAAGTCAGACTTTTAACAAAAAAGGTTAGAATTTCATGAAAGGAAGTCATATTTTTAAGAAAAAAAAGATCCCATTTTTCAGCAAAAAAATCCAAAATTTGAAGGAAAAAAAGTCCAAATTTCATGAAAAAAAAAACGTCTGAATTTTGAGGAAAAAAGGCAGAATTCTGAGTTTAAAAGTCAGACTTTTAACAAAAAAGGTTAGAATTTCATGAAAGGAAGTCATATTTTTAAGAAAAAAAAGATCCCATTTTTCAGCAAAAAAATCCAAAATTTGAAGGAAAAAAAGTCCAAATTTCAAGAAAAAAAAAACGTCTGAATTTTGAGGAAAAAAGGCAGAATTCTGAGTTTAAAAGTCAGACTTTTAACAAAAAAAGGTTAGAATTTCAAGAAAGGAAGTCATATTTTTAAGAAAAAAAAGATCCCATTCTTCAGCAAAAAAATCCCAAATTTGAAGGAAAGTCCAAATTTCATGAAAAAAAAAAAATGTCTGAATTTTGAGGAAAAAAGGCAGAATTCTGAGTTTAAAAGTCAGACTTTTAACAAAAAAGGTTAGAATTTCAAGAAAGGAAGTCATATTTTTAAGAAAAAAAAATCAAAATTTTAGGCCAAAAAGTCAAATTTTGAAGGAAAAAAAGTCCAAATTTTAAGAAAAAAAAAACGTCTGAATTTTGAGGAAAAAAGGCAGAATTCTGAGTTTAAAAGTCAGACTTTTAACAAAAAAGGTTAGAATTTCATGAAAGGAAGTCATATTTTTAAGAAAAAAAATCAAAATTTTAGGCCAAAAACTCACATTTTGAAGGAAAAAAAGTCCAAATTTCAAGAAAAAAAAAACGTCTGAATTTTGAGGAAAAAAGGCAGAATTCTGAGTTTAAAAGTCAGACTTTTAACAAAAAAGGTTAGAATTTCAAGAAAGGAAGTCATATTTTTAAGAAAAAAAAATCAAAATTTTAGGCCAAAAGGTCAAATTTTGAAGGAAAAAAAGTCCAAATTTCAAGAAAAAAAAAAACGTCTGAATTTTGAGGAAAAAAGGCAGAATTCTGAGTTTAAAAATCAGACTTTTAACAAAAAAGGTTAGAATTTCAAGAAAGGGAGTCATATTTTTAAGAAAAAAAAGATCCCATTTTTCAGCAAAAAAATCCCAAATTTGAAGGAAAAAAAGTCCAAATTTCAAGAAAAAAAAAAACGTCTGAATTTTGAGGAAAAAAGGCAGAATTCTGAGTTTAAAAGTCAGACTTTTAACAAAAAAGGTTAGAATTTCAAGAAAGGGAGTCATATTTTTAAGAAAAAAAAGATCCCATTTTTCAGCAAAAAAATCCCAAATTTGAAGGAAAAAAAGTCCAAATTTCAAGAAAAAAAAAAACGTCTGAATTTTGAGGAAAAAAGGCAGAATTCTGAGTTTAAAAGTCAGACTTTTAACAAAAAAGGTTAGAATTTCATGAAAGGAAGTCATATTTTTAAGAAAAAAAAGATCCCATTTTTCAGCAATAAAATCCAAAATTTGAAGGAAAAAAAGTCCAAATTTCAAGAAAAAAAAAACGTCTGAATTTTGAGGAAAAAAGGCAGAATTCTGAGTTTAAAAGTCAGACTTTTAACAAAAAAGGTTAGAATTTCAAGAAAGGAAGTCATATTTTTGAGAAAAAAAATCAAAATTTTAGGCCAAAAAGTCAAATTTTGAAGGAAAAAAAGTCCAAATTTTAAGAAAAAAAAAACGTCTGAATTTTGAGGAAAAAAGGCAGAATTCTGAGTTTAAAAGTCAGACTTTTAACAAAAAAGGTTAGAATTTCAAGAAAGGAAGTCATATTTTTGAGAAAAAAAAATCAAAATTTTAGGCCAAAAGGTCAAATTTTAAAGGAAAAAAAGTCCAAATTTCAAGAAAAAAAAAATGTCTGAATTTGAAGGAAAAAAGGCAGAATTCTGAGTTTAAAAGTCAGACTTTTAACAAAAAAGGTTAGAATTTCAAGAAAGGAAGTCATATTTTTAAGAAAAAAAAGATCCCATTCTTCAGCAAAAAAATGCCAAATTTGAAGGAAAGTCCAAATTTCATGAAAAAAAAAACGTCTGAATTTTGAGGAAAAAAGGCAGAATTCTGAGTTTAAAAGTCAGACTTTTAACAAAAAAGGTTAGAATTTCAAGAAAGGAAGTCATATTTTTGAGAAAAAAAAATCAAAATTTTAGGCCAAAAAGTCAAATTTTAAAGGAAAAAAAGTCCAAATTTCAAGAAAAAAAAAATGTCTGAATTTTGAGGAAAAAAGGCAGAATTCTGAGTTTAAAAGTCAGACTTTTAACAAAAAAGGTTAGAATTTCATGAAAGGAAGTCATATTTTTAAGAAAAAAAAGATCCCATTTTTCAGCAAAAAAATCCAAAATTTGAAGGAAAAAAAGTCCAAATTTCAAGAAAAAAAAAACGTCTGAATTTTGAGGAAAAAAGGCAGAATTCTGAGTTTAAAAGTCAGACTTTTAACAAAAAAGGTTAGAATTTCATGAAAGGAATCAGATTTTTAAGAAAAAAAAGATCCCATTTTTCAGCAAAAAAATCCAAAATTTGAAGGAAAAAAAGTCCAAATTTCAAGAAAAAAAAAACGTCTGAATTTTGAGGAAAAAAGGCAGAATTCTGAGTTTAAAAGTCAGACTTTTAACAAAAAAAGGTTAGAATTTCAAGAAAGGAAGTCATATTTTTAAGAAAAAAAAGATCCCATTCTTCAGCAAAAAAATCCCAAATTTGAAGGAAAGTCCAAATTTCATGAAAAAAAAAACGTCTGAATTTTGAGGAAAAAAGGCAGAATTCTGAGTTTAAAAGTCAGACTTTTAACAAAAAAGGTTAGAATTTCATGAAAGGAAGTCATATTTTTATGAAAAAAAATCAAAATTTTAGGCCAAAAACTCACATTTTGAAGGAAAAAAAGTCCAAATTTCAAGAAAAAAAAAACGTCTGAATTTTGAGGAAAAAAGGCAGAATTCTGAGTTTAAAAGTCAGACTTTTAACAAAAAAGGTTAGAATTTCAAGAAAGGGAGTCATATTTTTAAGAAAAAAAAGATCCCATTTTTCAGCAAAAAAAATCCCAAATTTGAAGGAAAAAAAGTCCAAATTTCAAGAAAAAAAAAACGTCTGAATTTTGAGGAAAAAAGGCAGAATTCTGAGTTTAAAAGTCAGACTTTTAACAAAAAAGGTTAGAATTTCAAGAAAGGAATCAGATTTTTAAGAAAAAAAAGATCCTATTCTTCAGCAAAAAAATCCCAAATTTGAAGGAAAGTCCAAATTTCATGAAAAAAAAAAACGTCTGAATTTTGAGGAAAAAAGGCAGAATTCTGAGTTTAAAAGTCAGACTTTTAACAAAAAAGGTTAGAATTTCAAGAAAGGAAGTCATATTTTTGAGAAAAAAAAATCAAAATTTTAGGCCAAAAAGTCAAATTTTGAAGGAAAAAAAGTCCAAATTTTAAGAAAAAAAAAACGTCTGAATTTTGAGGAAAAAAGGCAGAATTCTGAGTTTAAAAGTCAGACTTTTAACAAAAAAGGTTAGAATTTCATGAAAGGAAGTCATATTCTTAAGAAAAAAAATCAAAATTTTAGGCCAAAAACTCACATTTTGAAGGAAAAAAAGTCCAAATTTCAAGAAAAAAAAAACGTCTGAATTTTGAGGAAAAAAGGCAGAATTCTGAGTTTAAAAGTCAGACTTTTAACAAAAAAGGTTAGAATTTCAAGAAAGGAATCAGATTTTTAAGAAAAAAAAGATCCCATTCTTCAGCAAAAAAATCCCAAATTTGAAGGAAAGTCCAAATTTCATGAAAAAAAAAACGTCTGAATTTTGAGGAAAAAAGGCAGAATTCTGAGTTTAAAAGTCAGACTTTTAACAAAAAAGGTTAGAATTTCAAGAAAGGAAGTCATATTTTTGAGAAAAAAAAATCAAAATTTTAGGCCAAAAAGTCAAATTTTAAAGGAAAAAAAGTCCAAATTTCAAGAAAAAAAAAATGTCTGAATTTTGAGGAAAAAAGGCAGAATTCTGAGTTTAAAAGTCAGACTTTTAACAAAAAAGGTTAGAATTTCATGAAAGGAAGTCATATTTTTAAGAAAAAAAAGATCCCATTTTTCAGCAAAAAAATCCAAAATTTGAAGGAAAAAAAGTCCAAATTTCAAGAAAAAAAAAACGTCTGAATTTTGAGGAAAAAAGGCAGAATTCTGAGTTTAAAAGTCAGACTTTTAACAAAAAAGGTTAGAATTTCAAGAAAGGAAGTCATATTTTTAAGAAAAATCATCAAAATTTTAGGCCAAAAGGTCAAATTTTTAAGGAAAAAAAGTCCAAATTTTAAGAAAAAAAAAACGTCTGAATTTTGAGGAAAAAAGGCAGAATTCTGAGTTTAAAAGTCAGACTTTTAACAAAAAAGGTTAGAATTTCATGAAAGGAAGTCATATTTTTGAGAAAAAAAAATCAAAATTTTAGGCCAAAAAGTCAAATTTTTAAGGAAAAAAAGTCCAAATTTTAAGAAAAAAAAAACGTCTGAATTTTGAGGAAAAAAGGCAGAATTCTGAGTTTAAAAGTCAGACTTTTAACAAAAAAGGTTAGAATTTCATGAAAGGAAGTCATATTTTTGAGAAAAAAAAATCAAAATTTTAGGCCAAAAAGTCAAATTTTAAAGGAAAAAAAGTCCAAATTTCAAGAAAAAAAAAATGTCTGAATTTTGAGGAAAAAAGGCAGAATTCTGAGTTTAAAAGTCAGACTTTTAACAAAAAAGGTTAGAATTTCATGAAAGGAAGTCATATTTTTAAGAAAAAAAAGATCCCATTTTTCAGCAAAAAAATCCAAAATTTGAAGGAAAAAAAGTCCAAATTTCAAGAAAAAAAAAACGTCT
The DNA here is from genome assembly GCA_033000465.1 of Sciaenops ocellatus. Taxonomy (NCBI): domain Eukaryota; kingdom Metazoa; phylum Chordata; class Actinopteri; family Sciaenidae; genus Sciaenops; species Sciaenops ocellatus. The sequence continues at coordinate 575,841 of CP136874.1, read as the reverse complement.
GAATTTTGAGGAAAAAAGGCAGAATTCTGAGTTTAAAAGTCAGACTTTTAACAAAAAAGGTTAGAATTTCATGAAAGGAATCAGATTTTTAAGAAAAAAAAGATCCCATTTTTCAGCAAAAAAATCCAAAATTTGAAGGAAAAAAAGTCCAAATTTCAAGAAAAAAAAAACGTCTGAATTTTGAGGAAAAAAGGCAGAATTCTGAGTTTAAAAGTCAGACTTTTAACAAAAAAAGGTTAGAATTTCAAGAAAGGAAGTCATATTTTTAAGAAAAAAAAGATCCCATTCTTCAGCAAAAAAATCCCAAATTTGAAGGAAAGTCCAAATTTCATGAAAAAAAAAACGTCTGAATTTTGAGGAAAAAAGGCAGAATTCTGAGTTTAAAAGTCAGACTTTTAACAAAAAAGGTTAGAATTTCAAGAAAGGAAGTCATATTTTTGAGGAAAAAAAATCAAAATTTTAGGCCAAAAAGTCAAATTTTAAAGGAAAAAAAGTCCAAATTTCAAGAAAAAAAAAAAGTCTGAATTTTGAGGAAAAAAGGCAGAATTCTGAGTTTAAAAGTCAGACTTTCAACAAAAAAGGTTAGAATTTCATGAAAGGAAGTCATATTTTTAAGAAAAAAAAGATCCCATTTTTCAGCAAAAAAATCCAAAATTTGAAGGAAAAAAAGTCCAAATTTCAAGAAAAAAAAAACGTCTGAATTTTGAGGAAAAAAGGCAGAATTCTGAGTTTAAAAGTCAGACTTTTAACAAAAAAGGTTAGAATTTCAAGAAAGGAAGTCATATTTTTGAGAAAAAAAATCAAAATTTTAGGCCAAAAAGTCAAATTTTTAAGGAAAAAAAGTCCAAATTTTAAGAAAAAAAAAACGTCTGAATTTTGAGGAAAAAAGGCAGAATTCTGAGTTTAAAAGTCAGACTTTTAACAAAAAAGGTTAGAATTTCATGAAAGGAAGTCATATTTTTAAGAAAAAAAATCAAAATTTTAGGCCAAAAACTCACATTTTGAAGGAAAAAAAGTCCAAATTTCAAGAAAAAAAAAACGTCTGAATTTTGAGGAAAAAAGGCAGAATTCTGAGTTTAAAAGTCAGACTTTTAACAAAAAAGGTTAGAATTTCAAGAAAGGAATCAGATTTTTAAGAAAAAAAAGATCCCATTCTTCAGCAAAAAAATCCCAAATTTGAAGGAAAGTCCAAATTTCATGAAAAAAAAGACGTCTGAATTTTGAGGAAAAAAGGCAGAATTCTGAGTTTAAAAGTCAGACTTTTAACAAAAAAGGTTAGAATTTCAAGAAAGGAAGTCATATTTTTGAGAAAAAAAAATCAAAATTTTAGGCCAAAAAGTCAAATTTTAAAGGAAAAAAAGTCCAAATTTCAAGAAAAAAAAAATGTCTGAATTTTGAGGAAAAAAGGCAGAATTCTGAGTTTAAAAGTCAGACTTTTAACAAAAAAGGTTAGAATTTCATGAAAGGAAGTCATATTTTTAAGAAAAAAAAGATCCCATTTTTCAGCAAAAAAATCCAAAATTTGAAGGAAAAAAAGTCCAAATTTCAAGAAAAAAAAAACGTCTGAATTTTGAGGAAAAAAGGCAGAATTCTGAGTTTAAAAGTCAGACTTTTAACAAAAAAGGTTAGAATTTCAAGAAAGGAAGTCATATTTTTGAGAAAAAAAATCAAAATTTTAGGCCAAAAAGTCAAATTTTGAAGGAAAAAAAGTCCAAATTTTAAGAAAAAAAAAACGTCTGAATTTTGAGGAAAAAAGGCAGAATTCTGAGTTTAAAAGTCAGACTTTTAACAAAAAAGGTTAGAATTTCATGAAAGGAAGTCATATTTTTAAGAAAAAAAACATCCCATTTTTCAGCAAAAAAATCCAAAATTTGAAGGAAAAAAAGTCCAAATTTCAAGAAAAAAAAAACGTCTGAATTTTGAGGAAAAAAGGCAGAATTCTGAGTTTAAAAGTCAGACTTTTAACAAAAAAAGGTTAGAATTTCAAGAAAGGAAGTCATATTTTTAAGAAAAAAAAGATCCCATTCTTCAGCAAAAAAATCCCAAATTTGAAGGAAAGTCCAAATTTCATGAAAAAAAAAACGTCTGAATTTTGAGGAAAAAAGGCAGAATTCTGAGTTTAAAAGTCAGACTTTTAACAAAAAAGGTTAGAATTTCAAGAAAGGAAGTCATATTTTTAATAAAAAAAAGATCCCATTCTTCAGCAAAAAAATCCAAAATTTGAAGGAAAAAAAGTCCAAATTTCAAGAAAAAAAAAACGTCTGAATTTTGAGGAAAAAAGGCAGAATTCTGAGTTTAAAAGTCAGACTTTTAACAAAAAAGGTTAGAATTTCAAGAAAGGAAGTCATATTTTTGAGAAAAAAAAATCAAAATTTTAGGCCAAAAAGTCAAATTTTGAAGGAAAAAAAGTCCAAATTTTAAGAAAAAAAAAACGTCTGAATTTTGAGGAAAAAAGGCAGAATTCTGAGTTTAAAAGTCAGACTTTTAACAAAAAAGGTTAGAATTTCAAGAAAGGAAGTCATATTTTTAAGAAAAAAAATCAAAATTTTAGGCCAAAAACTCACATTTTGAAGGAAAAAAAGTCCAAATTTCAAGAAAAAAAAAACGTCTGAATTTTGAGGAAAAAAGGCAGAATTCTGAGTTTAAAAGTCAGACTTTTAACAAAAAAGGTTAGAATTTCAAGAAAGGAAGTCATATTTTTAAGAAAAAAAAGATCCCATTTTTCAGCAAAAAAATCCCAAATTTGAAGGAAAAAAAGTCCAAATTTCAAGAAAAAAAAAACGTCTGAATTTTGAGGAAAAAAGGCAGAATTCTGAGTTTAAAAGTCAGACTTTTAACAAAAAAGGTTAGAATTTCAAGAAAGGAATCAGATTTTTAAGAAAAAAAAGATCCTATTCTTCAGCAAAAAAATCCCAAATTTGAAGGAAAGTCCAAATTTCATGAAAAAAAAAAACGTCTGAATTTTGAGGAAAAAAGGCAGAATTCTGAGTTTAAAAGTCAGACTTTTAACAAAAAAGGTTAGAATTTCATGAAAGGAAGTCATATTTTTAAGAAAAAAAATCAAAATTTTAGGCCAAAAACTCACATTTTGAAGGAAAAAAAGTCCAAATTTCAAGAAAAAAAAAACGTCTGAATTTTGAGGAAAAAAGGCAGAATTCTGAGTTTAAAAGTCAGACTTTTAACAAAAAAGGTTAGAATTTCAAGAAAGGAAGTCATATTTTTAAGAAAAAAAAGATCCCATTTTTCAGCAAAAAAATCCCAAATTTGAAGGAAAAAAAGTCCAAATTTCAAGAAAAAAAAACGTCTGAATTTTGAGGAAAAAAGGCAGAATTCTGAGTTTAAAAGTCAGACTTTTAACAAAAAAGGTTAGAATTTCAAGAAAGGAATCAGATTTTTAAGAAAAAAAAGATTCGATTTTTTCAGTAAAAAAATCCAAAATTTGAAGGAAAAAAAGTACAAATTTCAAGAAAAAAAAAAAACGTCTGAATTTTGAGGAAAAAAGGCAAAATTCTGTGTTTAAAGGTCAGACTATTAACAAAAAAGGTTAGAATTTCAAGAACCCCCTAACCCTAACCCTAACCGTACCCTAACCCTAATCTAACTGTAACCCTAACCCTAAAGGTTAGAATTTCAAGAACCCCCTAGCCCAAATCCTAACACCAATAAGAAAAGCTACAAACACAATGGGTGCCTTCGCAGCTTCGCTGCTAGGCCCCCAATAATAAGAAAAGCTACAAACACAATGGGTGCCTTCGCAGCTACGCTGCTAGGCCCCCAATAATAAGAAAAGCTACAAACACAATGGGTGCCTTCGCAGCTACGCTGCTAGGCCCCCAATAATAATAATAATAATAAAAGCTACAAACACAATGGGTGCCTTCGCAGCTATGCTGCTAGGCCCCCAATAATAAGAAAAGCTACTAACACAATGGGTGCCTTCGCAGCTTCGCTGCTAGGCCCCCAATAATAAGAAAAGCTACAAACACAATGGGTGCCTTCGCAGCTACGCTGCTAGGCCCCCAATAAGAAAAGCTACAAACACAATGGGTGCCTTCGCAGCTACGCTGTTAGGCCCCCAATAATAATAAGAAGAAGAAAAAGAAGAAGAAGAAGAAGAAAAGGTAGAAACACACAGGGTCCCCGCAGCTACGCTGCATGGGCCCCAATAACAATAATGTTTACAATAAAGTTAACATTGAAAGACAGCAAAAGCTATTCTCACATTGTCATTATAAAATCTGAACTATAAATGCGTCTCTTTTCAGTAAAACTATGTTTTTAAAACAGTAACAATGTCTACAACAGTGTTTTGAGCAGTATCAGCACAACTTTACAACAGTGCACATTGCACAACATTTAACAACTTTAGAGTCTTTAAGGCCCTCATGCAGCATTTGTATACAGGGGCTTTTTTTGAACATGGTCATTTCAACAAATGTCTATCAGTATGCCACATGAAATACTTTACAGCATTGTGGCCCTGATGTGGCATTTGTTTATGAAGGCTTTTTTCCATCCAGGGTACTACAGCGCATGATGTAAGCTGCAAGAAGAAAAAATCAGAGAAAAGAAAGCACAAATTACAAATTTCATAATGTAACAGCAGTTACAATGACAGTATTGAGAGCTTTTTTTATCCCGATGTCACAAAATTCACATTGAAATATCTCTATGGTTCACACGAGAAAATTCAGTAAAAATGTGAGGTCACTGAAACAATCAAAACATTAAATGTAGCTATGTGATACATGGGGTTCTAACACATCAGAAACTATGCCAAATTTGGCCAGATATTGTGATGAATGTGAGAAGGGGCAGAAGAAAGAGAGGAAAACGAACTAGAAATAAAAAGTAGAATTACAACAAATTCATTTTTGAAAATAATTTGTGCTTCTTTATGTAATGTATTTTACTGATGGATTTCCACAACCTTTCCATATTTCCATAAATTGTTAACAATGAGCAATGTACTTACTTAGAATCCCATTGACTTTGAACTTATCCAGGACTGTCTTCCCATCTGGCACCTTCCCGTGCTTCCCAAAGGGCACAGCATTTCGGCACTCCTCTGCAGTAAAAAACTAATCAAAAAGAAGATGGAACAATCTGAGGCAGTCCTTCTTTGCTTCTGCATGTATTGCAGCCAGGCGGGTAGAAGACACGAATAGGCCACTTTCTGGATACAGCTCTTGCTTCCCAGATCTCTGTTTTTAATTTGGTACATTAGGAAAATTGTGAGAGAAAAAAGTAATAGTGTTAAAGGAACAATTAACTGCAACAGAGAGACAAAATGTACTTACTTATACCGCACAGCACATCCTGCAGTTTGGCCTTCTCCTCCACTAATTTTTCCACCTCTGCCTTGCATGCCCTGCATGGCTTCCATGATCTGTCTTCTCTTGATTCAGGCAAACTGAAAATTGGCTCTCCAGATTCTGGAAGTGGATCACGCTCGATGATTAAAGTATCTGCAGATGACGAGCTTGAAGAAGTCTCATGTTCAGACGTACTAGGCTGGCTCTGGTCCCCAAGAACAGCAGGTTTTTGGTTTTTACTAGGACTGTACAACATTTTGAGAAAGCCTTCTTTGGGTGTTACAGTAGGAGCTGGTGGCTGTCTTTGGTGATCCAAATCCACCAAAACAGGTTGTTCTGACAGGTCTGAAGATGTGGGCAGTGCCGTGTGAGATTGGTGATACTTTGGATACTGTGAAAGGTTGGAACAATGTATGACTGGAGACAGAGTGGGTACATACTGGTGGAGCGGCTGGATAGGTGGATGCTCATAACATTGATGCGTATGTGGCGATGACTGGGAAACTGGAACCTGGTACTGTGGCCGGGCAGTTACAGGCTGGTGTGGCTGGATAGGTAAAGATGACTCGGTAGGTGGAGGTTGGTACACTGGCCAGGTAGTTGGAGGCAGGATGACTTTGTGGTCCACAGTATTTGGATGATCCTGTACAGAGGTGGACTGACCTGCTTCAGGTAGTGATGGAAGGTTGTAGAATCTTTGAGCAGGTGCATCTCTTTTTTTCATGTCTTTCTTTGTGGCCTTGGCATCCACTGTCTTGTTAACTGTTCCAACGAAGTCCACTGTGGCGCTGTAAAACTTGTTGTCGGACCATCTTGCAAGTACTTCTTCCCCTGGCTTCAGATCTCTAAAGCAGGCGGTGGGTTTATCATTTTTGCTTTGTATATCACAGACATTAAAAATCTTTGCCGTGTATCCATCTTCAAAGGTCAAAAAAACAAAAAGTCCTGAAAATGAACAGAGAGTAAATAAAGGAGATTTTGAGTAAACTAGTACAGGCTAAAAAACAATCTTACTTAAACATGCTACTATATCTTATTGGTCTCAATTCTAATCCTCTTAGACCTTAGCAAAGATAAAAATTCACCTCTTCACTTTAGCCTTCAACTAGCATTAACTTTATTCTTTTTGCATTTGCTTCACACTTCTTCACTCATGCGACACTTTACAATAACAATGTACTTGATTTGAATCATGCACTTTGTATTCTATCTTTTCACTTTGTTTTTATTCTATTTCATTATTTAATGATTACTGTATGCATTTTATTATCAACAAGATCAACAAAATTCCTGCGACTCTATGCATGCAGTTATTTTTACTAATTTCTCCAAGATTTCCGCCTCCTCCAGGTAAACAAACACCTGGTTGCATGTTTGAATAACTATTTGCGGTTGTCTGTGGAACAAAAATGGTGGTGTGTGAGCTGCAAATAGCTTAAACGGCGGTAGAACGCACTACCTCCATTTTCTGCTGCTGCTCGGAGGTGGGGACAGAGAGATCTGCTACATAACAGGAGACATTGAGAGAAAAATCTGCACATTCATTATTCTAGAGGTAAAATATTAGGAAAATATGGCCCATGGTTGTTTTTGCCTGGAATTGTCCTTTAAGCTTTATTGTCTTTCATGCAGACACCTTGATATATGCAACTGCGCCCTCTCATTCATTCGTGGTCTTGAGCCGCCATCTAGTGGTGCACATAAATCGCGCGACATTGCTTGTGACAGCGAGTGGTAACGGAAACACCTTTCCTCAGGCAGACACGCCTGTAAGTCTGCCAACATAAATTGTAGATAAAAGCCAGATAGCAGCTGCTAAAACCTTAGTCACGGTGCAGCAAGAAGTAACTACCATCAAGCTGGACGAAGAACTGACGTCAGGACTGCTATAACACCGCTGCTCAGGTTAGGCTGTAACAACTTAAGATCGTACTCTTTGTTTACATTGTGTTGTGTGTGTGTTATTTTAATAACCTAGCTTTCTTTGTACCAAACTCTAAATTTACATGTCTTTGACTGACTCTAATAGATCCTACCATTGAGAATTGAGACTACTAAAGTTTATGAGACTGCTTTTAATAACAAGACTTTATTATCTTGTGATATTGATTAATTTGGGTTATACAATTATTGTTAAGCTTCCTAAGAGATTCCTTTCGCCTCCTAAGGACATAGCTTCAGGAAGGTGGTGCCCCGAGGTTTTGTTAACCCTATACGATTAATCAATAACTTGATAATATGATAATTTATGAATTGTGACCATAACTGGTCATAAATCATTATCCTCCATATACTCTACATTGTCAATACATTTTAAAGAATTAAATTCTATAATCTGCAATAAAGTGGCAACAGAGTTTCTGTAGGTATCAACAATTAGAGACCTATTTGCAATTTCATGCCTATCCTGGAAAAAAGTTGCTATTTCTTCCGATAAGAGAATTTTATTTTATTTAAGTAACATTTTTTAAATCAATTTCCCAGCCCCAAATGTAGTGATAATTTGACTAATAGAGTTGTAAAATTCTGTCACTAAAATGTATACAGTTTCAAGCGGGGGTTACTCTCGCCTTTCTTGAAATTTCTTTTAAAAAAATCCCGTAAATCAATGTTTATGGCTGAAGCAGCCAATATATTGATAATAATAATCCCAGTGATAAGAGACCAGAGACTGTCAAAGATTTTGGTTATTATAGTGTCCAAAGTAAGTTAGAAATGACAATCACACCAAAAATTAGCTAAGCAATGTAGTGAAACAATAACTCAATTACCATCTGAGTCATCTTTGGGTGAGCCGGGGTCTGGTTCATAAAAACACATCTTCTTCGGTGGGTTTCGCGCTCTTTTGGGCATCTCTTTTTTGGTATTTCCTTCTGGGCCATCCATTCTGTTAAATACATAAAAGTACAATACATTTTAATTATTTAAAAAGGTGGTTCAATGTCTTATTTAGTTTTATCATGTTACATCTCATAATTTCGTACAGCAACTTGTTGAAACATTTGGATACAGAGATGTGTTACTGTAACCATATCAGACAACTCAGGAACTGAAAAACATGGTCTTTAAGAGGATATATCCTCTTAAATTTCAACACATAACAATTTTGGCCACAGCAAGCACTTTAAATATGCATGGGGCTCCAATGCAAATATCTTAATTGCCAAAAATCATACTTTTATGGTAAGATTTGATCATCAAATCAGACTTGCTGTCTTGTTTGCTAATTATATATATATAATAAAATATGATTAACCACCCACAGAAATCTGAAGAATTAACACATGAATAAGTATATAAAATTATGTTTAAGTCATTAAACAATAAGCAGTATGATCTGCTCTGAAACGCTGGAGGTGTGTGCTGGAGATACTGAACTCTGTCCAGCTGCCTGCAGAACTCCCTTGTAAACATTCACCATTTACAACAAGCCTTGTTTAGAGCAGTCTTGGGATAAACAACATGGATAATGCTGAAAAAATAACATTCATTAGCCACTTCAATGTAATTCGGCAAAATTTTGTAGGTCAATCATCGTTGTGTTAATTTGAAGGTTTTTTCAGTGGAGTTCAGTATTATTTTACTCACTTCACAGTTTATGAAAAAAAAAAAAAAAAATCCCAAAGTGCATATTCTTTACATAAAGATATTATCGCAATAAGTTATCAGTTAACGTTAGCTAATCATAACAAGTTCATGGCCACATGTGGTCTGGGCATATAGCCTCACTAGCTAGCTTCACTATTTGCCACATATGCCGACCAGTTTCTTCAAAAAAAGTATCTGAACCAACATAAACACTCGCTATTTAAATTTTTACAAAGTTTTACCCAAATTACGCTTGACAAAGATGTTGCTTACCTTCTTTTACGTCCCGTAACGGTTCCTTCCTCCTTCATCTCTCCTGCCCGCACGCCAACCGTTAACGTAAGACTTTACGTCAGTCAGACCTATGTCAATTGACCAATCATGATGCAGTATTTGTGACTGATGGCGCTCTCTCCCAACTCGTTGAAGAAAACAAAGATGCAGCTCCTGTAAGTGGTGAGTATATAAAGCTACACTTTTTCTAAAGAATAAGTTTACTTATTTTCTTTATGAGTTTAGCTTGTTTTAGTTAGTTTTGCATGTACAATATATTTGACAAATATTTATATGCGATTAAATATGCGATTAATTTCGATTAATTACAAAGCCTCTAATTAATTAGATTAATTTTTTTAATCGAGCCGACCCTATTTTTTACGTTCATTATTTCAACATTTTCATTAAATATAATAATATCCTTATAAAGACATAACCTTATAAAACCCCAATAATGAAATGGTGTGAAAGATAAGTTGGTGATTATTATATGCCAGTAAGACCTTGTGCGTTTTAAAAATGTGAAATCAGTGTAACTTACGTACCAGCTTATTAATGTTACCGTGATCGTGTTTATTATGACTATGATTTAGTTATCTTTATTTCAATCAATTTCTCTTTAATAGGAAAGGTTGCACGTGTGTATAATTATTCCATTTCCACCCTTTTTAGTCAGAATAAATTGCATATCATATTTTGTGTCACGACCAAACTATGGACCCGAACCCAAATGCACAACTCCAGAGACCAAAGTTCCAAAATTAAGGTTTATTTAACAAAACAAAACCAAAATTCACTCTTTACAGAGGAAAAACTCTACACTAATCTCAGAAAACAAGACGTCACAAATCTAAGGCTAGACTAAGAAAACAAAATAAACAAACAGAAAATCACTCTTGCAAGGCTATACTATGAAAAGGAAACAAACAGAAAATCACTCTTGCGAGGCTATACTATGAAAAGGAAACAAACAGAAAATCACTCTGGGACAAAGTATCAAAATAACAAGACCTGACAAAGGACAAAGCGCTGGTTCTCTGACATGAGACAAGACGAACTGGCACAGGACAAAGGGAGACATGGACTATATATACACACAAGGTAAGGACACAGGTGGAAAACAATCAGGGCGGAGACAAGTAATTCTAAAGGCGGGAAAACAGACATAGAGGGAAAGTAAAACTAACAACCATGGACACAGACAGGAAGTGGAACCAAAATAAAACAGGAAATCACAAGACAACATAGACACGAGACACACTGAATAAATTAACACTTTTTCTTGGACATGACAGTCCCCCCCCCCCTCTAGGGACGGCTCCTGACGGACCAGGAACCTGAGGATGACGATCGTGGAAGTCTCTGATGAGGGCTGGGTCCATAATAAAACTTGCGCGTACCCACGAGCGTTCTTCTGGGCCATAGCCTTCCCAGTCCACCAGATACTGGCGTCCTCTTCCCCAGCTGCGAACTGCTAAGAGTCTTTTAACTGAAAAGACCGGACCACCATCAACCATTCGGGGGGGTGGAGGGGGTGCGGCTGCGGGAACCATGGGACTCTCCTTAGCAGGTTTGAGCTTGCCAACGTGAAAAGTAGGATGCACCCTCAGGGACCTGGGAAGGCGCAGACGGACAGAGACAGGATTAACCACTTTGGACACTGGAAATGGACCCACAAACCTGGGAGCCAACTTCCAGGAGATGACATGGAGTGGCAAGTATCTGGTAGAGAGCCAGACTTTCTGGCCCGGCTGGTATGCCGGAGCTGGTCGGCGTCTCCGATCTGCAGCCTTCTTCATGCGATCCACATTACGCAGGAGGGCCCTCCGAGCAGCTGCCCAGATGCGGTGGCAACGCCGGACCATGGCATGGGCAGACAGAACGGTGACCTCCTTCTCTGTCTCCGTGAACAAGGGAGGTTGGTAGCCAAAGACACACTGGAAGGGAGTCAGCCCGGTGGCTGCCGTTGGAAGAGAATTGTGGGTGTATTCCACCATATTCTGGGATACCAGGCACCGGAGACAAGTCTCTAGTTCCTGGTTGAGCCGCTCTGTTTGTCCATTGGACTCAGGGTGGTATCCGGACGTGAGGCTGACGGTGACGCCGATTAAACTGCAGAATTCCTTCCAGAACTGCGAGATGAATTGGGGCCCCCGGTCTGACACAATGTCTTTAGGAAAACCATGGATACGAAACACATTATTCATCATGATTTCTGCCGTCTCTTTGGCAGACGGCAGTTTAGGCAAGGCAATAAAATGAGTCATCTTAGAGAATCTGTCCACCACTGTAAGAACATGTTCCATGGAGGGCCACCAGAACCTTTGCCGTATGGCATACATGGTTCTATTGATTCCCGGATGGCAGGTGAGCTAGAGGTGTGAGCCCAGTGAATCACCTGTGGACGCACAGTGACAGGAACAAACAGGCAATTTGCCGGACAACCACTAGGTGTAGGGTTCTCACCATTAGCCCGCTTCACCTCTGCTTCTATCTGCCATGTCACCGCTCCTACCACACGGTGCAGTGGCAGGATGGGTTCAGGTTCTTTGGCAGCAGGCCTGGGGTCAAACAGACGAGACAAGGCATCAGGTTTGGTGTTCCAGGACCCCGGCCTGTAAGACAAAACAAAGTCAAAACGGTTAAAAAAAACAGAGTCCATCTGGCTTGGCGGGAGTTTAAACGCTTGGCCTTGCAGATATACTCAAGGTTCTTATGATCGGTCCAGACCACAAATGGATGTTGAGCCCCCTCTAACCAATGTCTCCACTCTTCCAATGCCATCTTAACGGCAAGTAGTTCATGATTACCAACATCGTAGTTCCGTTCTGCTGGTGAAAGCTTCCTGGACAGGAAGGCACAAGGGTGCAGCTTGTGATCCTTGGCAGAGCGCTGTGAGAGAACAGCCCCTACTCCTTCGTTGGAGGCATCCACCTCCACCACAAACTGCCGACTGGGGTCAGGAACCATGAGAATGGGAGCGGTGGTGAACATCTCCTTGAGCCGGGTGAAGGCCTCCTCGGCTTAAGGAGACCACAGGAACGGAGCCTGAGGAGAGGTGAGAGCATGGAGAGGAGAAGCTATTGCGCTGAAGTTTCTGATAAACCGCCTGTAGAAGTTAGCAAAGCCCAGAAACTGCTGGACATGGATAACTGCGGTTATCAGGTGTAGGCCACTGAGCCACAGCGCTAACTTTAGCCGGGTCCATTTGTATCTGCCCAGGGGCTATGATGAAGCCCAGGAATGACACAGATTCGGCATGAAATTCAGTTTTTTCTGCTTTCACATAAAGCTGGTTCTCCAGTAGGCGCTGGAGAACCTGGTGGACATGACCAACATGAGAGTCTTGATTTGGGGAGAAGATCTGGATATCATCCAAACAGACAAACACAAACTGGTTGAGGAATTCCCTCAGTATGTCATTGATTAGTGCCTGAAACACTGCAGGGGCATTGGTCAGTCCAAATGGCATCACCAGGTATTCGTAATGCCCGGAAGGAGTGTTAAACCCAGTCTTCCACTCATCCCCCTCTCTAATGCGGACCAGGTGGTATGCATTTCTCAGGTCAAGCTTTGTAAAAATCTTGGCCTCTTGCAGTTGTTCGAAAGCAGATGACATGAGAGGGAGAGGGTACCGTTTCTTAATGGTAATGTCATTCAGTGGTCCATAGTCAATACAGGGTCTCAAGGAACCATCTTTTTTCCCTACAAAGAAAAACCCTGCCCCTGCTGGGGAGGATGAGGGGCGGATGAGTGCTGCTTTTAAGGATGCCTCAATGTACTCAGTCATGGCAATCTTTTCCGGACCAGAAATGGAATATAACCTCCCCTTGGGGATCGGTGCCCCTGGGATGAGGTCAATAGGACAGTCATAAGGACGATGGGGTGGTAGAGACGTGGCCTTACTTTTACTGAATACCTCCCCGAGATCATGGTAGCACCTGGGAATGGAGGTCAGGTCAGGCCAGTCAACCTTTAAGTCTGTGAGGGATGGAACAGAAACAGAGTTAAAGTCAGCAACCACCCCAATTTCCACCTTTTTGTTCGGTTCGAGCCCTGTTTCTACCCCGGGTCCTCCCCATCTCATAACCTTCCCTGAACACCAGTCAATGTGGAGGTTATGTTTCTTGAGCTAGGGGAATCCCGGGATCAGAGGGTGTTGGGAAGAGTTAATCAGGTGGAATGACATGAGTTCATGAAGATCCTCGATTGCTACTTCTACTGGTTCAGTTACATGGGTTACCTTAAAAATGAAGCTGCCATCTAGCGCACTAGCCTCCAAGGGCTGAGGTAGAGATTCAGTCTTAACATTCAGTTTGTGAGCAAAACTCCAATCCATGAAACTTTCATCAGCCCCAGAGTCAATTAATACCCCCAGAGAAACTGTGATGTCTTTGTGTTTTACCTGAATGTCAGTTAAAGAGCGTGAGGGGCTGTCAGTGGTGGAGGAGTGACTCACCCGGAACCCCTCCTTCAGCTGGTGAGCTTTCTCCTTAACTGGGCATGCTACCAGCAGATGTCCCTGTTTCCCACAGTAGAAGCACCTCCCTTCCTGTAGACGTTGTCGTCGCTCCTCTGCAGACAATTTAGCCCTTCCTAGCTGCATGGACTCCTCCGTGTCGCTGGGGGGCGCTGCTCTCCTAGGAACTGGTGATGACGGATGGAGAGAATCCCACCAACCGTGTGAAGCAGGCGAAGGACGACCTCTGGCGTAGTCCCGGGAAACTGTAGCTTGTGACTTGTCCCTTCTCCGCTCAGCCAAGCGGTGGTCAGTTCTGACTGCTAGTGCGATCACAGAGTCAAGATCTTCAGGCAGATCGAGGGGAACCAATAAATCCTGTATAGGATCAGACAGTCCTTTGATAAACGCATCGTACAGTGCCGTGGAATTCCATCCGCTATCAGTGGCTAAGGTGCGGAAGTGGATGGCATAATCATAGACAGAGTCCATGCCTTGCCTGATGCTGCTCAACTTGCGTGCTGTTTCTCTGCCCGACGTGGTAGGGTTGAAAACTCTCCTCAACGCCTCTGTGAACCGATCCACGGATTGACAGATCGGCGACCCACGGGACCATTCCGCTGTAGCCTAGGCCCGTGCTCTCCCAGTTAGATGGGAGATCATGAATGCCACTCTGGATCTTTCTGTGGGGAAGGCTGATGGCAATTGTTCGTAGCGCATCTCACAGTCCACAATGAACGACCGGCATTCTCCAGACTCACCGGAGAATTTTTCAGGTGGAGCGAGACGGGGAGCCAGGGCATGGGCACTCGGGGCTGGTGGTGCTACGGCAGTCGCCGGGGAAGGCGTGGCTGAGGTGTCTTTGGTCAGGTGAGCAAGCATCTGATGAATCTGGGTGGTCAAGAGAGTCACTTGAGTTGTCATGTCAGACTTGAACTCCTCTTGACTGTCTGCCAGCACTTTCATTCCCTGTTGCAGGGCGGACATCTGGTCCTCCTGCTGGTTAAGGCGGACGCCTTGGGAGCGAATGGCTGTCGTCAGGTGGTCTGAGTTGGCTGGGTTCATGCTGTCCAGTTCGTTCTGTCACGACCGAACTATGGACCCGAACCCAAATTCACAACTCCAGAGACCAAAGTTCCAAAATAAAGGTTTATTTAACAAAACAAAACCAAAATTCACTCTTTACAGAGGAAAAACTCTACACTAATCTCAGAAAACAAGATATCACAAATCTAAGGCTAGATTAAGAAAACAAAATAAACAAACAAAATCACTCTTGCGAGGCTATACTATGAAAAGGAAACAAACAGAAAATCACTCTAGGACAAAGTATCAAAATAACAAGACCTGACAAAGGACAAAGCGCTGGTTCTCTGACATGAGACAAGACGAACTGGCACAGGAAAAAGGGAGACATGGACTATATATACACACAAGGTAAGGACACAGGTGGAAACAATCAGGGCGGAGACAGGTAATTCTAAAGGCAGGAAAACAGACAAAGAGGGAAAGTAAAACTAACAACCATGGACACAGACAGGAAGTTGAACCAAAATAAAACAGGAAATCACAAGACAACATAGACACGAGACACACTGAATAAATTAACTTAACACTGTTTCTTGGACATGACATTTTGTGCACTACTATATGCAAACTCATAAATGTATGAACCTGTGCATTTTTTCTGTCATTTTCTGTCATCCCTAGGTTCATTGTCCCTGCAGCTCCATTTTTGACACCAGTCAAGCATTGCTCTTCAATAGAAGTTACAGATGATAGTGAGGTGAGTCTTTATTACACCACCTAGTAAAACACAAGCTTCACACTCTAACACCAACACTCACTCCACCCAAACTGACCACCTATGAGAAATTTGGGACCAATGTATTAGACAGCACTACCACATATCTTAGAAGTTTAATTAATTATTTTAATCTTAATTGTTTATATATATATATATAGTTTATTATATACAAGTGCGTATCTCTACTTTTGAAATTATTTCAGGCAAACAGTTGGCCACGTTTGAAAATGGCACAGAGGCACAACTCACGCTGGAGGAGAAAAGTGAAGAGCCAACAAAATACTTGCAAAAGATACAGAAGAAAGGTAAGGAAATTTACATTTTATTATTTGTTTATTGTCACTTGCAGTGATTGAATATAAGTACATTTACTCAAGTGTTGGTACTTAACTTGCCACTTAATATTTCCACTCCACTACATTTTGGAGACAAATATTTTATTGTTTACTCCACTACATTTATCTGATTACTATAGTTTTTATTTACCTTACAGATTGTATGAAGCATCAGAGCCAAAGCACCACATTTTTTAATTAATTTATCTAAATGATTTAACTGATGCAGATAGTCAGATAAATGGTTAATATCAGATCTGGTAATCGGCCACGTCAATAATCAGCCCACTTCCGGTACACAGTACATGTAAATATGTATGTAATTTACTTATAGTTTTGACACTGAAGTATCACCTCTCAAACAGATTCAATAAAATATTAACATTTTAATCCACATGTAAAGGGGATTTATAGCAGGATTTGTCAAATACTGCATTGGTTTTACCCAGGTATGCCTAATAAAATTGCATGCGAGTATTAAATGTTAAATGTATTATTCTCTGTTTTCAGCAGGACACACAAGGACTGGAGAACAGAGGTAACGAATGTGCAAAAATGTAAACAACTGTGTTAGACATGTAAGAAATTGCATGTTGTAAAGCTTTAAATTTTGATCGACTGCAGTGTTATTTCAAAGAAAAGTTAATGTATCCAATAAATCACTGTTACTTATGTAAGTATAGTGAAAAATAAACATGTCTAGTCTAGTATACTGCTTTTCAACAATTGGTGTAAATGAGCCATTGGAAAACAAATTTGCTAAATACATTGGGACTTTTTTTGCCACACCGAGCAAGAGACCAGTTCCGCTAATCTGGAAGCTGATGACGTTGCGGATCTGGAAGACTCTTCGATCACAAATTTGTGTGACCTCCATAACACCAACCATACATCCCAGTGCAATGGACACACAAGTGAGATGCATCACTCTGGACTTAATGTTGAATCAGAGCCTGAACAGCCTTTTCACATAGATACATTTGTTGATCACATACCTGAATTTGTTGAAGAAGGAACTTTAGATGAAAATGTGTTATTTGACGATGACCTGTCATTTGATGATGACCTATCATTTGAGGACGGTTTAGAGCTAAACCAAGAGGAGGGAACAGAACCCAAAAGCCCTACGAACACTGGAGATCATCCAATTTACAGAGATGCGCCAATTTCTGTTGCAGAGAGTCTTCTCCTCATAATGACTTTTGCAAATAGACACAAAATAACAGGAAAAGCTCTCAGTGACTTGCTTACACTAATCTCTCTGCACTGCCCCTCTGATATCCAGACTGAATGTTTTCAGAATTTACACAAATTTAAACAATTTTTTGACGATTCCTCCTCTCCGCTTTTGCACAAATACTGCATAGTGCATGCTTCATGACTGTTGAGAGTACAGACAACCAGTGTAAAACCGGTGAAGCCAATGTGTTGATGGAGAGGTCAACTTCCTATTTCATTGAGGTTCCTATTGAAGCACAACTGAAGAGATTGTTTGCTAAGGAAGGTTTTGAAGAAAAACTTATGTTCAGGTTTAATAGACATAAAAAGTGTCATGACAGTATTGAGGACATATATGACGGAGAAGCCTATCAGAAATTGACTACTTGTCATGGCCCTCTCAGTGATTCCAGAAACATTTCTTTAATGTGGAACACTGATGGCATACCCATTTTTAAGTCTTCAAAGTTTTCTGTGTGGCCTTTTAATTGTGTCATAAACGAGTTAAACTTTGTTGAATGCACTAAACGAGAAAACATGATATTTGCAGGTCTTTGGTTTGGGGACTCAAAGCCATCAATGTTGACATTCCTTGAACCACTATGTGACACTCTGAACAAAATCGAAAGAGATGGAATTTCTGTTCAATTTGCAGGAGCTCAAGAGCCTTTCATATGCAAAGCCTTTACCATTGCAGGGACCTGCGATTTGCCTGCAAAAGCATTGGTACTTAATACTGTTCAATTCAATGGACAGTTTGGGTGTCTAAAGTGTGAACAGCCAGGTCAAATAGTAAAGACAGGAGAAAGAGGTCATGTCCATGCCTTTCCTTTCCAGAAGACAGATCCAAAAGGCCCGCCACGTACCCACAAGGGGTTTGTAGATAATGCTAAGATGGCCTATGATTCCAACAGCATTTTACGTGGGGTGAATGGACCTACCTTTCTCAGTAGACTAAAAAGCTATGATTTGGTCTTGGGTACAGGTATAGACTATATGCACTCTGTACTACTGGGAGTAATGCGTCTATTGATGTTTTTGTGGTTTTCCACAGAGTTTTCCTGATGTGCATTCAGTATGGTTAGGTCAATCAGAGAAGTTGACTAATGCATGAAAGAAATAAGACTTGATTAGATTCCCTCGTTCTGTGTCCTCTCACAGAATGTTCTTTAAAGCATCTGAGTATCGGTCCATTTTGCTGTTTTTTGGGCCAGTTGTATTCCGGGGCATTCTTGCAGGCCTGTACTACAACCATTTCCTGCTCCTTAGTGAAGCGATCTTCATTCTTATGATGGAGTCAATAACTCCTGCGCAAATAGATCATGCTGAAAAACTACTTTGGAATTTCTGTTCTCAAATGAGTGGACTTTATGGTGAACGATACATGATAGCCAATATCCACTTACTTGTTCATTTAGCAGATAGTGTAAGAGCTCTTGGACCTCTGTGGACACACTCTTGCTTTCACTTTGAAGACAAAAATAGGTACTTACTTCATCTTATACATGGGACCCAGAATATACCTGTCCAAATGGTTAATGCTGTAAAGACTATACAATCTCTTCCTAGCATCACACAAAACATAAAGCTGAACACAGTAGCTACCGAGTTTTTGGCCAGAATGACAAATGGCATTAGTTATCAAGCTAGTAATGTTGTCAATAGTGTGGCCATGATAGGGGCATCATTCAACAGATGTCTTGAAACTGATGATATGTCTCTTCTGGAACAGTTTATTGGTCAGGGTTTATATACTAATGTTGTCAAGGCATATAACAGAGCTCAAATAGGGAAAACGGTTTACACTTCCAAGCAGTATGTCAAAGCTAAAAGACGTAACAATTCCACAGTGTTATTTTGTGATGGTATGCAGATCAAATATGGCCAGATTGAATTATTGTGTTCCTACAAAGAAACCAGTGAAGGTCAAAATGAGATGAATATTGTATTTGTGAATGAATTTGCAGTTGCAGGCATAAATCTTCGAAGGGACACTTTGACAGGTGGGACATGTTTCCATATTGTGAGCCTCTTGGAAGTTCCTGTAAAAAGGACAGTAGTTGGACTTGAAAGTATTTTGGGAAAGTTGATGTTCATTGATTTGTCCTCAATGCCTGGTATTGTGTTTGCTGCACATTTCCCTAACAAACTTGAAAGGGACTAAACATATTATGAACTCAAAGACTTGATCTTTTTGTGAACAGAAGAGCCCATGATTTTTCCAACTAGTAGAAATTCCTTACTGAAAATGTAAAGTCTCAAGTTGATGGGCAGATAGTATTTTGATGCCATATTAAGACAAATGTCAGTGATCTCAACAGTTTTATTAATGTATTGCCACACAAATAGGTCACTCACTATTGGAGGCAATGGTACTGGTAGTAGTATTTTTAAGTGATAAAAGGTGCTATATTCTGATATTGGACTTTATTGAAATAGTAACTTTATTGCTCTCAAATTACCAATAAATTACTGTTGTTTTTATTTTACGTTTTATGTGGTTTATGAAAAAAACCTGAATTATGTGCATTGGAATACTTAAAATTATTCATAGAAAATATAATTAATATAAAAGCAGAAGGTCTTTGCAGCCTACAATCATAAATTTTCATTCATTCTGAGTACAGTAATACATAATCTAAAAAAAAATCATGTGGATTACAGTAAAGTCAACATGATTAAAAACAACCAAAACATTGATCTAAGTCTGAGAAATCAATGAGTGCTTGTGGAGAGCTCTTCATTTGTTCTGTCTGAGCTTAGTATGAGATGGATAAACTGAAGCTGGGATGAGAATAGATTGAGTTTATAGAGAGAGCTCTCTAATTTCTCTGCATGAGATCACAGAGAGACACAAAAGTTGAGAAACTCTGAGAATTATATTAGAGCTTGTTGAGATCTCTTCTGAAACTTAAAAGGAGACTAAATTGAGATTTAGTGCATCTTATTGCTCTGGAGAAAAAGATGAGACACAGGAGGAATAACCTTTAGTCTCAGTTTGGTGTCACACAGATCTAATAGTTGTCTAGGAGAAGTAAATGAAACATTTTTGAGATCTCTTTTTGAATTTTCTTTTCCTCTGGGTTGTCTCGGGAGCACGTCGGTAGTGTTGGCGGGGTTGCCAGCGTGCTGGTCGCCTTTGTCCACACTACTGGTTTTTAGTGCGTAAATACCCGCCATTAGTACCCCCTGAAGACTAGCGTTGAGTTAGGTAGATCGGGTTAGGCAGTTAGAGGGGACGCTCAACTTTATGAGGTTTGTAGCCCTCGGTTGCGCATAAGTGGGGTCAGTGTTGTGCATTTTGTTGTTACCGGAGACTGTCTGGTTTGGTTAAATCATGGCATCAGTGGAAGATTTTGTGCACGCTCCATCGGAGGCGTTATTGGATCA
The DNA here is from genome assembly GCA_033000465.1 of Sciaenops ocellatus. Classification (NCBI taxonomy): domain Eukaryota; kingdom Metazoa; phylum Chordata; class Actinopteri; family Sciaenidae; genus Sciaenops; species Sciaenops ocellatus. The sequence continues at coordinate 555,453 of CP136874.1, read as the reverse complement.
GTGTAACAGAGATCAGCTGTTGAAAATAGCCGAGCATTTTGAAATATCGGTAGGCAACAAAAGATTAAAAGACAATGTTCGGGCTATTATTAAGGCAAATTTGTATGAGTTAAAGGTTCTTAAACCACTGCAGGAATCACCTGTTGTAACTAATCTGGCTGGGGCTGATGTGTCACAGGGCTCACTCGCGGAGCCTGGCCCTGAGCTGGTCTTGAGTTTTGAGCAGCAGAAGGAATTGCTGAGATTGCGGATGCAATTAGAGACAGAAAAAGAGTTGGAATTGAAAAAATTGCGACAGAAAGCAGAGTTTGATAAAGCGGTGGCTTTGGTTTAATAAGAGGGAGGTTGAAACTTTTTTTACGTTGTTTGAGCGAGTTGCAGATGCACGAGGCTGGGATGATGCAGACTGCAAGGTCTTGCTGCAGTGCATATTAACAGGACGCGCACAGGAGGCTTTTTCCTCATTGTCAACAGAGGATAGCGGTAAGTATGTGAAGGTTAAAACGGCAGTTTTGAAAACTTATGAAATGGTCCCCGAGGGTTATCGGCAGCGGTTTAGGAGCTGGAAAAGGGGGGACAAATCATGCTTAGAGTTTGCATGTGATTTGTTTAACTCACTTCAACCGCTGGTGTTCAGCTGCTGAGGTGAAAGACTTTGATGGTTTGTGTAACTTGATGGTGCTTGAACAGTTTAAAAATTCGGTTCCGGAGCGAGTTGCGATGTATTTAAGTGAACAGAAAGTGAAAACAGCTGCAGAGGCTGCTGCGTTGGCGGATGATTATTTGTTGACCCACAACGTCGGTGGAAATCCGAGCACTGCGTTTGGCGCTGGCAGAGGGAATGACCTTGTGGGTGGGCTGCAGTTCTCTGGGCGTCCCGTTGGAAGTTTTGTTCCGAGGCAGAGGGGTGATCGTAGTGTCCGTGAGTCTGAGGATGTTTGTCATTTCTGTCATAAAAGGGGTCACTGGAAAAGGGACTGCGCTGCGCGTAAATCACGGCACTCGTGTTACGGGGAACAAGTTAAGCCAGCTGCGTTAGCTGCACCTGTTTCCAGCACAGTGGTGGCTGACCAGCTGGGTGATGAGTTGCCGTCTGTTGTTTTGTCGAAGCCTGATTTGGGTTCATATCTGCCGTTCATTTCAGAGGGACGTTTCTCTGATTGGGAGCGAGGAGAAGGTACCGGTGGTGATATTGCGTGACACAGGGGCGTTTGATTCATTTGTGCTTGGCTCCACTCTGCCCTTTTTGGAAGCAACAGATACAGGAAGCTTCATACCTGTGTTAGGCATGGGCATGTCTATTTTTCTGATTGCCTGTACATAAACATAGGTTGCATTGTGAGTTGTTTGACGGGGAAGTGACAATGGGGGTGCGTCCTGAGTTGCCTATTGAAGGTATTATTATTGTGATTCTGGGGAACGATGTGGCTGGAGACCGTGTCTGGGCTGATCAGCCAGCGCGACCAGTGATTGTGCTGGTGCCGCGAGGCAGTAATGGTCCAGATGAAAATGAAAAACAGTTTCCTGAGGTATTCACGGCGTGCGCTGTGACGCGTGCCATGGCCAGTCGTGGTGAAGATTCTTCAGAGCACGTAAAAAATGAGAATGGTGACCCAGAGTTGTTTGCATTGTCCCTAACATTCCCCTGTCTGTCTCACACAGTGAATTGGTGAATGAGCAAAGAGCCGATCCCACGCTGAAAGAACTGTTCCAGACTGTTCTCCCAGCAGATGAGGTAAAAAATCAGGCACATGGATATCTCATTCAAAATGAGCTACTGGTAAGAAAGTGGGTGCCACATGGCGATGGTTGTATTGGTGATCCGATTTATCAGATTGTGGTGCCTGTCAAATTTCATGAGGTGGTGTTGCGCCTCTGTCATGATGACTCGGTACACATGGGTGTGGGAAAAACGTACAATCGTGTACTCAGACATTTCTTTTGGCCTTGCCTTAAGAAAAGTGTCGCTGCCTACATTAAAACCTGCCATACATGCCAGTTAACAGGCAAACCAAATCAAACCATAAAAGTGGCTCCTCTATGTCCCATTCCAGCTGTTAGCCAGCCGTTTGAGCACCTCATCATTGAGGTCCTCTTCCTCGTTCAAGGTCGGGTGCGGTGTATTTGTTAACAGTAATGTGTCAAAGTACTAGGTATCCTGCTGTGTATCCGCTGCATACGCTGACAGCAAAAGCTGTGGTGCGTGCTCTCAGTCAATTCATTTCCATCTTTAGTATCCCAACAACTATTCAGAGTGACCAGGGCTCTAATTTTTCCTTTCTTTTGTTTGCGCAAGTTCTCGAACAGCTACAGGTGAAACATAACCAGTCCTCTGCGTATCATGCTCAGAGCCAAGGTGCGCTTGAGCGGTACCATCAGACATTAAAGTCGTTGTTGCGTGCCTACTGTGTTCAAATGGACGCTGATTGGGAGGAGGGGTTGCCGTGGTTACTGCTGTCTGCGTGAGAGGTAACACAAGAAAGTACTGGATTTAGTCCAAATGAATTAGTTTTTGGTCATACTGTGCGAGGACCATTGGCTGCTCTGCAAAATGACTGGAGGGAGTCTAAGCCACCAAAAAACTTGATTGACTTTGTAAATGGATTTAGACAACATCTGTACTCTGCCATGGAGTTGGCAAGGGAAAAATTGACTTCAGCACAAGCGAAAATGAAACGTCTGTACAATCGACGGGCTGAGCGGTGTGTTTTCATTCCTGGTGACCAGGTGTTGGCTTTGTTGCCTATTGTTAGTTCACCATTCCAGGCTAAGTTCATGGGTCCATACACTGTAGTGAAACAACTCTCAGAACAAAATTACCTCATTGCCACTCCTGACCGTCGAAAGCATCACCAACTCTGTCATATAAACCTGTTGAAAGCATATCATCCCCGTGCGTCTCAGCAGCAAAGTATGTCGTTGGATGTTGTGCATCCAGTGTGTGTTGGTAACACACTCCCAACGTGTGGTGAAGCATTGTGTGAGGATGGTTTGCCAAATCATGATTCGGCGTTGTTAACAGGTAGGCTGAAAAATTCTGAGGTACTGGCTGATTTGGATGGTGTTGTCGGTCATTTGTCTGAGTCACGGCGCACTGACTTAGTAGACCTGATCCGTCGGTATCCGAGTTTGTTTGGGGATGTGCCATCTCGAACTCACTTGATTGAGCATGACATTGATGTGGGTGAGGCGAAGCCAATAAAACAGCGTTTTTACCATGTCAGCCCAGAGAGGCGTAAGTTCTTGGACACTGAGGTGGAGTACATGTTGAGAAATGGCATCGCTGAGCCATCAGCATCTAGCTGGGTGTCGCCATGTTTGCTTGTGCCAAAATCAGATAATACTCCTCGGTTCTGTTCTGATTTCAGAAAAGTCAACAGTGTTACGAAGCCCGATTCTTATCCTTTGCTGCACATGGATGATTGCATTGACCAGGTTGGTGCTGCTAAGTTTATTAGCAAATTCGACCTACTGAAAGGGTATTGGCAGGTTCCTTTGTCTCAAAGGGCACGGGAAATAGCAGCATTCATTACTCCAAGTGGGCTGTACTCTTACTCTGTCATGCCTTTTGGTTTGCGCAATGCACCGGCAACTTTCCAACGTTTAATGAATCGAGTTGTTGGTAATTTGGAGGGCTGTGAGGTGTATTTAGATGATGTGGTTGTCTATTCAGATACTTGGTCTGACCACCTGGAGCATGTGTTGTTCGACCGTCTGGCTGAGGCGCGTCTAACTATTAACTTGGCGAAGTGTGAGTTCGCTCGGGCGACAGTGACATACCTTGGTCAGCAAGTTGGGCATGGGGAAGTGCGTCCCTTGCAGGCGAAAGTGCAGGCAATTGATCAGTATCCGCCACCCGCAACAAAGAAAGAGCTGATGAGGTTTCGGTTTGGTTGGGTACTACAGGGGATTCTGTAGAAATTTTTCCACTGTGGTTGCACCCCTGACAGATTTGCTGAAAGCTAATGTAAAATACATCTGGTCTCCTTTGTGTCTTTGGGCCTGTGGTTGTTTATACAGACCACAATCCTTTAACATTTTTGAATTCGCTACGCTGTCCAAATCAGAGGCTTGTGAGATGGTCTTTGTTTCTCCAGTCTCATTCTTTGGAGATACGACACATTAAAGGAAAAGACAGCATAGTTGCAGATGCTCTGTCTAGAGTCCCATGCCAGTAATTGTTTTATGTGTCTTCATTGTGGATGTTTCTGTCTCTCTCTTAAATTGCTTCAAGGTACCAGTAGCTGGGATGAAATAGGAACTACATGGTGGCGGACAGGTGAACAAGTGTTAAGGTGAATCTGTATTTTGAGAAATGTAATTTTTGTGATTGTGTTATTTCAAATATATGCATTGGTGTAGGACAAGATGATTAAAAAAAACATAATAAGTAGTTGTGCAAATTAAATGTTTAGTTTCTTTACAGATTGTAGCAGTCCAGGGTTGGGACCCTGTCTTTATGGGGGGGGGGGGGGGTGACGGCCCCAGGCCCCACCCGGGTTTGGTGTTGGTGTGTGGTGTTTGTGTTTTAGGGTGCTGGTGGCAGGATTGGACCGGATTGGAGACAGCTGGCCACTGTCTCCAGCCCTTTAAAATCCACCCTCCTGAGGGGTTTGGTCTCTGGTTTTCCCCCTGGCGTCATGAGGAGCTGATCACCTTTGTTTGAGTTTTCTTTGTTTAGTTTTCTGTCATCTTAAGTTGATCTGGCAGTATGTTTTCTGCCCGCTTCTTTGGTTCAATTTAGTAAGACTTGGTTATATTGTTTACTTTTGGATTCATTTTGTTAAAATAAACTACGTTCTTTCATGCAAATCACCATGTGCTTCTTTAGTTTGTGGTGGTCTATGAGCCGGACCATAACAAAGGGGACATATTTTTTATTCAGGAGACCCATCTGCGCAACAAAGAGGTGCCACGACTCAAAAGAGCGTGGGTTGGTCACCTATTTCATTCTAAATTTAATGAGAAGGCCAGGGGCACAGCTATTCTGATTCGTAAAAACATCCAGTTTGAACCTCACAAAACTGTGGCGGATCCCACGGGTCGCTTTGTTATTGTCTCAGGCAAGCTACAGGGCGTTCCAGTTGTTCTGGTGAATGTCTACGGCCCTAACTGGGATGACAGTGTATATATAACCAAACTTTTTACGTCCTTTCCAAACATTGACAACTACCACATTATCGTGGGAGGAGATTTCAATTTGGTCCAAGACCCGATACTTGACAGATCCTCTAACAAGGTGTTCCCTTTAACCAAGTCAGCTAAGATGCTTAGCACTTTCGCTGAACAACTTGGGCTTTCGGACCCATGGCGGTGTAAATTTCCCACAACTAAACTTTTCTCTTTCTTTTCACATGTACACCGCACTTATTCTCGTATAGATTTCTTCGTCCTAGACAACAGACTCCTCCCCAATGTTAATTCCTGTGATTATCACAGCATTGTCATTTCAGACCATGCCCCGACCTCCCTTGACCTACATTTTCGCATACAGATCAAAGCCTTTAGACAATGGAGGTTTAACTCTGCGCTATTAGCTGAGGACTGCTATCGACAATTTCTGCGTTCCCAAATTACACTGTTCTTTGAATTGAATGACTTGTTGGAAACTAAAAGAGGAATGTTGTGGGAGGCTTTAAAAGCCTATATCAGAGGTCAACTAATCTCTTTTGTCTCAAACTTGAAGAAAACCGAATCATCCCATATGGCGGACTTGATACAACAAATAAAAGATGCTGACAACAATTATGCATCTAACCCAGATCCTAATCTCCATAAAGAACGCCTTAAGCTACAAACAGACTTCGAATTGGCATCCACAAACAAAGCAAAACTACAAATACTCAAATCCAGACAGCGCTTTTTTGAATCTGGCGACAAGGCTGGAAAGCTTCTGGCTCATCAGGTCATAACAACTGTTGAGGTTCAGGAAGCAATTAAATCATTACAGAGTAGTAAGTCACCGGGACCGGATGGGTTTACCGCGGAATATTATAAAACTTTCTCAGATCTCCTGGCTCCAGTCCTTAGAGACGTGTATAATGAGGCATTTCTAATTGGTCGGCTGCCAGACACCCTGTCGATTTCCCTAATTTTAAAAAAAGAGAAGGATCCTTTACTCTGCAAGAGCTACAGACCGATCTCGCTCCTTAATGTAGACCTTAAAATTCTCTCAAAAATCCTCGCTCTCCGTCTCCAGCGGGTGTTGCCCTCGGTTATCTCTCTGGACCAAACAGGTTTCATGCCGGACCGACAGTCCTCCCACAACACCAGGCGACTACTTAATATTATTCACACATCGAGCTCTGAGACCCCTGAGATAGTATCCCTTGACGCTGAAAAAGCGTTCGACAGAGTACAGTGGAAGTATCTTTATGAGGTGATGGATAAATTTGGCCTTGACAACGATTTTATTCTCTGGGTTAAGCTTTTATATTCTTCTTGGCCTCAGTCCAAACGAATGATACGCTATCACCCCCCTTCTCTCTCCAGAGAGGCACAAGACAAGGCTGCCCCTTGTCACCACTCTTATTCGTTATCGCTATAGAACCCCTGGCACTTTGGCTGTGCTCAGAGAAAGGTTTTGAGGGTATCACCCGATTGGACACAACACATAAGGTCTCACTATACGCGGATGATTTGCTTCTGTACATCTCAAATCCAGCTACCCCTTTACCCGTGATTCTTAACATTCTACAACAGTTTGGTGCACATTCCGGCTACAAATTAAACTATCAAAAAAACGAACTGTTCCCAATTAATTCACTGGCTAAGCGACTTCCACACTCTTTAACTCCATTTAAATGGGCTGAGAACGGCTTTCGCTACCTAGGCGTTCTCATCACAGAATCTATGTCCAATATGTTCAGTGCTAACTTTCTGCCTTTAGTTGAGAGGACTGAGAGAGACTTCTGCCGCTGGTCTGCTTTACCACTATCTCTCGCGGGTCGGATAAATCTGATTAAGATGGTTGTCATGCCCAAATTTCTCTACTTTTTCCAGCACATCCCCATATACATTACTAAATAATTTTTTGACAAACTAGACGGGATAATATCCAATTTTCTATGGGGAAACAAACCGGCTCAAATTCGAAAGACAATTTTGCAATCTCCCATAAGGGATGGAGGCCTTGCACTCCCAAACCTGAGGCAATATTATTGGGCTGCTAATGTGCAGAAAATCTTATATTGGATGGGTGATGCACATGATTCCCTCCCTGCCTGGATACAGTTGGAATGGGCAACCTCGCACCTCTCTCTACGCTCTGTCCTATGTTGGACTAAAGAGAGATATGGTTAGCTCTCACATTCGCCCTCAGAAGCAGAGGCCTGTGCACCGAAGAGCAGCCTTCTTGCACCTGCAGAGCTTTTTGCGACCACTCTTGCAACCACAAGATATCAGTTCATGACAAGATTTTGATGCCTGTGGCAGTGTTGTCCAGTGGGGCTCAAACATTCCTTCTGTCTTCACCCACCCCCACTCAGTTGGTGATGGAAGCACAGGGTCCGGTAGCAGTGTCTTCCCCCAGATGTGACCACCCTGGTAGACTGCTCTTTTGACATGTTCCACTAGAGCAGCTCGGGTAGGTGGTATTTGCTGCATTGAGTTTTTCCCGTGGGAGGAGCTTCCTTCTTGCATCGTTCACCTTGGTACAAGTGCTGGTTCTGTCAAACAGCAGTATGGCAAACCTCTCGATAATGTTCATTGCATCATCTGGAATCTCCTTTGGTTCACTTGCCAGCATCAGTAATGCATCTGTCAGTTCTGGCAGTGACTTCCATGTAGACCATGCTGCCTTCTTCCCATGTCTAGCAAAGCTGGAAACAGTGTCACAACCTGTCAAAGAGTGGAACATGGGAAGTGCACGTGACATCTTTTGTCCAAGGGATGCAGCCATTTGGTGGGCTGTCAGGTAGCGAAAGCTCTTGCCAGTTCCAAATGCTAACCACAATTGACATCCGGCCGGTAACTGACTTATGGCAAACACAGCTAGGACCACAACATCAGTGTCAACAGTGCGGATCAGTATGCAGTGGTGACCATGCTTTGCAGCATGTGACACATGCAGCAGCAAACTGTCAGCCTCTTCGTGGCTGCATGGGGCCAGGGTGTGGAGATCAGGCAGAGGCTGAGTGCTGAGCGCTGAGCACCCCCTGTCCATCAGTGACAACAACTTCCTTTTCTTCCTTACAGAATGCCTGAATAAGAGCCTTGGACAGGAAACTGAATAGTTCTGTCTTGTTGCTGTCAACATGCAGAAAGTTCTGCCAGTTTCCTGGTATGGCAGCCTTCCCAACAACATACCTCCTAATCCCCTTTCCACGCTTGGCTCTTGCTGTGCCTTTAAGGGAATCATTTTTGTAAGTATCCCAAATGATGTCCACATGTGACACCCCGCGCAGCTGCCAAGATATATGTGGGATGAATACATTTTGTGCATATTCATCAAATGTCTTGGCGCCTCCTGGTTTAATCATCTGAACGATGGCAGCTCCATCAAGAACTACACAGGTAACATCTGGGGCTTTGGTCTGAGGTGGAGACAGGTCCTCAAGGCATGTCAGAAGGTCACTCTTAGTCCCAAGTCGTAATCTTCCTCCATCAGAAAAGCAGGTGGCCATGCTTGGTTCTCATGCTGAAAGAAGTCTTTCAGGTTTCCATCTCTTGTTTGACAGCTGATGTAGAGACGTGCAAACAGTTCGACATCACTTTTCATCAATGCCAGCTGTTGCTTCTCCTTTTTTGCAGTTTTTTTGGCGGAGCCAACAAACAATTTCAAACGGTTGCGATGGATTGTGTCATCAATGGGCTTTGTTCTTTCCACAAGACATTCCTTTGTGAATGCTTCAAACTGTTGTTGTCCAATCTTCTATGCCTTCTTAACAGTCTCCACTGCCAATGGATCGGCAATTTCTTTGCTGTGAAGAACAATCAGGTCAGTGCTCTCCTCTTCAAATGGGTTGCCCATTTCTTCGATTACATTGACAAGTGAGGACACATCTTTCTTAAATGCTTTTTGCACACTTGCTGACTGGTCATGGTGGAGAACCTCATGCCCTCTTGTCCCCATGAGCTGGTGAGCACTTCAAATTCTTCAATCAACCCCAGGGCAAGCTACCATCCACTGCCGAAGGGCACTAGGATTGTCTGTAAGACCTATCGCCCCTCCAACACTCTTGATCCAAGCATTATTCTGCTCATGTGCCTGATCGATAGGGATTGTTGAGAAGACATGGTTGGTCTTCTGAATGGTGAAATTACCAGCATTAAATTCTCTGGCAATATCCAGGTGTCTTGCTGATAGTTCAGACATATCACGGAGATGAACTGGGATCCAACAAGCATAGTTGGTGTGGTCCAGAGCAAAGAACCATGGTACAAGCTCTGTCAGAGCATCAAGGTACATACTGAAGGAGGACTGACGCTGGGATCGCACAAAGATCAGTAAACACAGCTCCAGTGCCATGACTGCTGCCCAGTACTGGAACTGAGGACAGCTCTCTCCCCTTTTTGCACACCATTCATCAAAGCTCAAAGGCTCATCCTTTGTATCTCACGGTTATTGTAGGCCCGATGTTGCAGGATATATAATGCAGCTGCTGTGACTTGGTGGGCACGTCTGGAACGAGTAACATGGATTGCACACAAGAGGGAGTCTGCAGTGCCTGCAGTTGTGATCTCTGCTTGCACCAGTGTGTGTGCAGAGAGAGACGTCCACATTCCACAGGACATAATTTAACAGTGTCTTATTAAGCTTTCACACCCAACAGCCACTGATACATTCCTAACTAACTAGCTAGCTTAAGTACCTATTTTTGCTATCTTGCTAATTTACTTTTCCGCCAAGGCCCATGATGATTGTTTTTCTCTTTAGCCTTTATGATGTTCATAGCATATTTTATTCATAATTATAACAGGTGAAATGAAATATTTAGGCATACCTTGATGGACAGTCCACTGCACTGCTTGTCCCAGGAAGCAAATGCTAGCTAGTGTAGTATATTTTCCTATAAGCCTTCTATAGTATGGTTGAACATGAAGTCTATATTTGTAAGAACTTTCAGTAACCTCTCTCCCTACATGAAGACTAAACATTCTATAGTATTTACGATCTCTTTTGGGAGGATAGGGTGCAGGTCTGAGGAACTGTATACCTTTCTCTCTCTGAGATATAGGGTTTGTGAGATGACCTTTGACCATCTCTCTCTTGGCAAAGAAACAGATGTGGTAAACTATGGAAGACAATGACGGAAGTTGGTTCCTTAAAAGGATGGTTTTCAGAATGTTTATTCATGTTTTTCCTGTGAGTATAAGACCTAGTCCGGGAGAAGAGGACAGAACAATTTTGGGAACAATTTGGACAACAATGTAGAATTCGGCATGGAGATTTGGAAGGGACCCGATCAGGGGATGCATCCCAAACTCACTTGTTTCTTTGAATAAAGTCCTAATTATTCAAGTCAAGATGAGTTGCGGCTCTTTTCTTTTCAAGTATCCACAGACCGACTTCGGCAGCCATGGAAAAGATACGACACTAGCTCATTTGCTAGCTAGCTCGATGGCTAGCCGGATTGTGGTGGGGCAGGAAAAATAACTGAAAGAGTGTCTAACTGAATTTTTATTAATTTAATATGTGTATTTACATTTTTTAAATTTACATTTGTGTATTTAGTTTACATTTTTAAAATATTTTAAGAAGTCATTTAAATATTTTTTAGTAATTTTAACGAAGAAAATGACTGCTATGGCCACTAGGGGGCGAATTTGCTAAGCTACAACATCAGCTGGTGAGCCACTATTCAGATTGAACTTCCCAACAACAGCAACAACAAAGACAGTGAAAGTAGAACCAACCATCAGTAAGTTTTACAACCTTTTATTACAAATGGCAATAAGTCAAAGAATGTACAAACATCTATTAAGTGAAACATAAATAACATAAAACAGGGCTCTTATGTAAGTTGGATAATTTCACAAAGTATACCAATTTTTTCCCTCCTATATTGTCTTATAGGTTATGTTGGAGCTCATCTTCGAGAAGGTTTTCCTAGATTCTGGCCCATACGTGGATGAGGTGCTGAAGATCCCCATCCCCGAGGATCTCACAGCCCAGTTTGCAAGACCAGGGAAGCAAGAGGTTGTAGCCGGCTATAATACAATTAATAAAGGTTAAATCTGTATGAACTGTTTTGTGTGCTTTCAGTGTTTGATATGTAACATGATAACAAGTAACAAACATGACAGATTAACAGTAAGCAATGTAAGATAGAGGGAACAGTATTTTATTGTACTTTAATCCTTACTCATTTATATTACAACAGTAACAGACTACTTATATGCATAAAAGAACTTACTGCTCTATTCCCATCAGACGTAGAGGCCCATAGTCTGCTCTGTAGATTACACACAGGTTCACGGCAGGCTAGGGTGGTCAACCATGCATGTTGGTGGGGTGGAACCTGCGGTAGGCTTCTTGTAACCTAGTACATTGTAAACGGTAAATCGCATTAGATTATAGAAATTATGAAAATTATTAGGTACACAGGTTACAGAATGCAGCAATTTATTCAAGTTGTTCATGTAAATAAGAACATAGTACTCTATGCTTCAATATTTGGTAAACATACAGATTATGAGGTTTCAGACAGACTGACACTGCCTGCTCTGGCAAAGCTAGCTCCAGGTAGACTCCGGCAACGTGACGACGTCACTCCTGTATGCGCTGTCGGCAGCAGGGCGGAAGAGGGCGGGGCTGAGCAGCAGCTGGCAGCAGCTCATTTGCATTTACAGGGACAGACACGAAAACCGACCACCTGAACACCGCGCGCTACAGACAGCGACAACTGCTGGAAAAGGGGCATAATTGTTCTCCTTTAAGTTAGACAAACCAAATTCTTTTAAGTTTTTGACATACAAAATGTGTTTCTAAACATTTATTTTTAAATTACAGGTTATCAACGCATATCTGACCCTCCTTGTTAGAAACTATAATGAGGTGAACACAGACAGGGCATTTGCAGTGGACTCCTTTGAAATAACCAACATGTGGGAGGGAAAAAAACCCAAGGTTAAGGTATTAAACAATATTGACTCATGTTATTTTACTAATAAATACAGCACAACATATGATCATCATTAGGCACTTTTGATTTGTTATCTTACAGATTGTCCCACAGATGTACAGATACATCATGGGCATTGTGAATCAAAGTCATCACTGGATGCTGGTGGTAATTATTTTTTTCAATATGGTTTGGTGCATATGTACACATGTTCTTCAGCTGCACATGCGGCCTGCATAGTACTGCTGAAGACCTGCAAAGCTACAGCATTTTGATTAAATGTTAACTCTTACCTGATCTTACCAGCTGAGAGAAGAACACATTTTGCTGGATCCATTGGGTGAAAGAATAACAGCTGTCAATAACTGCAAGGATATCACAAGGTAATTTAGTTTCCATTCTTTTAGGGTGGCACTGTAAGTACAAAAGGTTGAAAATCATGGACAACAAAGCAACATTTTTGGATTACAGTAAATTAGACACAAATAAAACTATTACTGTAAATACTGGCCAGATCAAGTCAGTACAGTATAATGTTTTTTTCACATTAGTGATACATTAATAACTTAAGTAGATAAGTTTATACATTTAGCCTACTTTAGGTAAAGTATTAGATGTGGAAGTAAGCAAATGAAAGAAAAGGGTTATAGATTTTGAAAAATTATAGGCCTGTCAGCAGCTGTGAATATGTGATCCACATACTGCTACATTACTTAAATAATAGAGACCTTTCTTAGGCTGTTATTTCAGCCCATAATTTTCCATCATCCTTTCCAGCTATGTTCAGAACACTCCCTTTCCCTAAGTCTTACTTTATTGTATCCTAAAATTTGTTTTTCCTATCACAATTGTTATGCAAATGAGAAAAAAAGTTAGTAAAAGATTATAATAGTATTTTTCCCTGTACTGTACAAAAAATGAATGCATCTTCTTAAGTCCTCTTAAGTTGCAATTCCAAGGTAATTCTCCTTTCCTTTTGAATCCTTTTGAAGTTTTTACCTTCTCTTGCTCCACTGAAATGCTTTATTCCACCATCAAAAGTGGTTGGAACCATTAAGAAACTGTTCATACTTTAGTATTATCAAAACTGTAATGACATTGATGCAGTGGACATTTTAAATGTTTACTTTATCAGAGGACTGGAAAAATAATGCTGGACCAATTTATACTGCATATGTAGATAATATGTATTTGTGTTTTTAGATCATTCATGAGACACATGGGGCTCAATCCTTCCCGATGGGCATGTGACACAATGACTCACCCAATTCAACAGGATGCAACATCCTGTGGGGCCTATGCATTGAAGGTACATAGCATGATTAATGTTAGGATTGAAATGAAAGTAATTGTGTTTCTCCAGCAGCAAGGTACAACTCTTGGATAATAAAAATAACAAATTTATTTGGTACACTGCTACCCAACACTGGCTGTAATGATTATAGCGGACAATCAACATTTATGAGACATCTGAATGTTGTAATATGAAGCAATACAAGATAATGTCAATCACATTTACTACTTTATTGATTAAATGGTCTAAAACTCTGAAAGTCTGAATTGTTCCTTAAATGTTTGACATTCGTGTTGGATAACCATGCATGGATGCAATGGCATTACAAATACATAAATAAATTAATAAAATTGCAAAGAACAAGTGCAATGCCCTTTTCGTTCAAAGTTGAAGTACAGCTAAGAGTACTACTCAAAAGTCTGATTATTTGATATGTCTGCACAGGAAGAAGGATGAAGAATATAAAATAGTTAAGAGTGTTCTGGCATTGCATTTTTACTTGCATTGGGTTACTTTAATTAACTAAAATTACACGAAGACTGATGCTACAGTTAATTTTGGCCACTGGGTGCTTCAATACCTTTCAAACACTTCTCATAAGATTACTGTTCATTATCATAATGAATCCATTCTTGCACCTCTTATTAACAGTTTGCAGAGTGCATCTTGGGTGGATTCCCTTTGGAGTTTGACAATTCCACATCTGGTGTGAACACCATAAGAGAGAACATTGCTGTCTCTCTTCTTGAGAATACAGGTGTTTTTTTTCCTTCCTTTTTATAACAATGAATATAATAGGCTATCATTTACTCTCACAAACATAGCTCATAGTTAAGGGAAATTATTGTTGTAGCTTGTTTTGCCAGATGACTTGAGTGACCTGTGCCATTCCTGTGGGGAGCACCAAGGGGACACTCTTAGGGTAACTGTTTGTGTTTTATTTTTCTTTCTGAAGTCTGATTTATTTAAATAAAAAAAACCTAAACATTATTTAATTATTATTTTTATATACCATTATTTTTGTAATTTAAAATGATGTTGTGTGTTTGTTGTCATAATTGCTTAACAATTTAATTATAATTTTGTGATTTCCTGTTGTCAAATTCAGATCGGATGTGACATCTGCCCAAGGTGGTACCATAAAAGCTGTGTAAAGTACCCACGCAAAGGCCACAGGAAATATATTTGTGTAGCATGCAAGTAGCAACTGCAGCTACTATTGGTATATTTGTATAAGTATAAATATAAGTATATAAGTTTGTATGTACGTATGTATGTATGTAGATGCATACGTACTAACGAACAAATAAATGTATGTATCTGTGTGTGTGTGTGTGTGTGTATGAATGTATGTATATATGTATAAAATAAATGTATTTTCTGCCAAAACTTATGAATTTGAGTAATTCTTACAAATTGGTATTTCTGTGTTCCCACAAGGTAGGAACATTCTTTTAACCAAGACATTCAACAAGGTTGTCTTTTGAAATGTTGACAGTGCAGTGATTTAAAGTCATTTTGAGGCAGAAAATGTGTTAGGTTACAAGGAAGGAGCTGCAATCATTTTTTGGCAGGTGAAAATGCCTACTTTGTGTTGTAATGGTCCTTTAAAATAATTTCAAGCTGTCCTTTGAGCTCTAGTGTTTATATTATGAAGCTTATGAATGAGATATACTATGCCTTCAATCAGTTTTTGAGATGTGAAAACTGATTGAAAACTGCAAAACACATCCAAACATGGGAAGCAAATGCTATGTAGGGCCCAGATCAGATAAAAACAATGCAGAGTCACGAGGATCATTACAAAAGTTATCATATCTTTATTGAAAACCCACCAATAAATCATATTCATTATTGTCTAATTTCCAAAGACAGGGCTAAACAAAGTCATCAGACATACCAAGCACAGACGTGTCTATCACGTAATTGCCATGTCTGATTTCGCTACAAACTACCCTTCTTTTGGCCACAGTTGTAATAATTATGTAACAACAAACGTTAAACTTTCGAAGACACGTGCCTTTGCTATAATTACATTATAACACAGTTGTGTGTATCTGAATATTATGCCGTTTAATCCAGAGAAAAGCAGACGTTTTTGCGCTACCGCTCAACGGGCTGCTGTGCGCGCTCCCGCGGCCAGAAATCAGATTCTGGCAGACAATCACTTTTTGGCACGACACCTTTCCTCTTATCTGGTTGCTAATGAAGTTAACAATCTCAGCAGGATCACTTAATCGTTGCCTGTGAAGTTGTAACCTGGCTAGTCTTCTCCTTAAATGACGAGGACTAATCTGAATACCATCTCTAACAGAAAGGCACAATGCAATTTCTGCCTGTGTTAGACCTTGACTGAAGTACATCCTGATGCGTTGATCAATAATGTGATCTGCCATTTTCACCTCCCTGGGACACACCTGGACCAGACAGTGGCAACTCTTGCAGGCTGAAATCAGGACGATCACATTAACCAGCGCGCAATCATCAGACTTGAAAATTATCCCACGAAAAACAAGTCTTTCTGTTATATCGAGATAACGAAATAATTAATTCGTTATCACGAGAAAACGATCTTTGTTATATCGAGATAACGAGATAAGTCGCTATCACGAGATAACAGTGCATAAAAAAATAAAAATCCATGGCCGTTCTCGGCTTCTGTACAAAAGGATTAATGTTGGTGTGCAAGAAAAAATAGTTAAATGGAACTTGAGGAATGTTATGAATCATGTTATAAACTTATATAATTGTTATTTGAAACTGTGCTCATGTTTCATGTCGACAGATGACTGAAATAAAGTCACAATGTGACTGAATGTCTGTTGTTGGCCTTGATGCAGGTCTACAAAATGTTTGCTGGGCACAGGCTGAGTGTGTTTGGAACTCCAGGCTGATTGTAATAAATACTATTAACAGACTGATGTCACAATGTTTTAGAAAGAATCTACCTCAGTGGTCTAATCCAACAACCTCATGACACTGTGATGCTTTGCAGACACTTTATTACACAAATAACAGTTACTGAAAATAGTACTCTTGCAGCAAAACCAGTGTGTCACAACAAATATCAGATAGCTCACGTGACTGCAACATCGGGAATGCAATTTATATGGCATGCCGTTATAGAAATCATTCATTCAAACTTTAGAACAAACTTCAGGTCTGAGAATATAGGATGAAATTTAAAGATAGAGAATGAAAGATGCAGCAAATGAAATGAAACCTGAGGATACAGAATAAAACTGACTATTCTTACTGGACAAACGCCCACCATCTTTATGTTTCCTCTGTCTGTGTATTCTGACACAGCCACACAGGGAATACAGTGTGCTGTGAATTAGTATTTGTTAATGAAATTAAGGAAAGTTTTTCCTTGCCATTGTCTCCAAGTGCTTGCTCATGGTGGAATTGTTGGTCTCTGTAAATAATATTATAAAGAGAACGGTCTAGACCTGCTCTGTATGGAAAGTGTCATAAGATAACTTTTATGTTTTGTAGTGACATAAAAAAATAAACTGAATTGAATCAATGGACATTAATCGTTGCATTGTTGTTAAGGCTACTTGTCTGTCAATTCTTTGTTGTCAACAGATTTCACTGAATAACTTTGATTGACAACCCATGACCAGTACGGTAAGTTTGACTGAACACTTTTCCTACCACATTCTCAGTTTTTAATTCATTCTTCTCATAAATTAGTAATTGATCAAATGAAATGTAATCAATTACTAATTAATACATTACAAGTAAAATCTCAAGCAATGTTTTGTATGTAGCTACAGAAAAGGTGAGCATGATTTAGAAATCTGAGATTTTTTGGAAATTCTTTGCATTAAATGGTGCCTTACTGATCCAGATGACTTGACTTCGTAGTTAAGAAAAGAAAATACCAATAAACATTTTTTGTCTAAATCCTGATCATTGCATCATTTTATACTGTGTATAAAAAAATAGAATTAAAATATGCAGATCCATTAAAATGTAGCAATTTAAAGTACCACATCAACTATTTTGCATGTTTTAGCCCATTTGCTACAATGTGTGTATTATACATACACAAATAGATTTTAAATGCAGCTGCTGTATTTTAGGTATTTATTATTTGTTTAATGTATTTTTTCTACTGTTTGAGGTATCAGTTCGTTTCCAGTCTTTTCCAAATGACTCGTGTAATTCATCACAGGTAATATCAAATATATATATGACATGAGTGTCAGTATTATAGTGCTGAAGCAATAAGTCGATTAATCAATTTCAATTCAAAAGGAAGTTTATCTTTAACTATTTTATTCAAGCTCATTATCAGTTAAGCTAAAATAAATAAATAAATCACTTGTTCCACCTTCTTAAATATTATATTTGTTAGTTTTCTCCGTTATGTTTGATAATCATTAGTATCTTCGGGTTTGGACTGTTGTCAACATGGATATTTTGAAATATCTTCTGATATTTTTGATCAAGTCACTGAGAAATTGCCAGATTAATAGATTAACTATAATAGGTGATGCCATGCAACCTTTTCAAATCACTCTACATTTAAAATGCATTACTGAACACATAACGTTCACCGCTCAAGTCATTTTAGTGCAGTATGCATCTACAAATGGAGGAAAATATAAATGATTTGTAAATATTAGGTAAGAAGCTGAAAACTTGCAAACAGTGATGATGTGGTTCCTTTAAGTTACAACACATAAAATGGACGTAGCAACTGTTTCTCAATTCATGCTGTTTCTCTGCTCTGAAAGTTAGTAAGTTTAATATCATAAAAGTTACAGTGCTTGAGACTTGGCTGTTAAACAATATTCGATTGGCATTTACACACACACACACACAGAGAGAGAGAGAGAGAGAGAGAGAGAGAGAGAGAGAGAGAGAGCAATGCAATCATACATAAATATACCTATATGTGTAATAATATCCATTCCATTCACTTGTAAGAGAAATCAACATAGTACAAGCTCTACTAGCAGCAGCTGTTTTCATCATGTTTGGTAATGGCAGGTACTAAAAACAGGCAAAACACATGTAAAAAGGCACAAAATGATATTAATCATATAAAGTGAAATGTCTGAATTGAAACATGGACCAAACAGTTATGCTGAAATAATGCTATGTGTGTAGTTTTACTACATGGAAGAGATTAATGCAAGAAAGGATGCACCTTTTCATCAAAACTGAACTCAATGTACTGTAAACTACTGTATATCAGCACTGTTAAACTATTCAAGGGAGTTTTATTTCCAATTTCAATTCCAACTCAGAGATTGAAATGTCATGAAGAACACTATTTGAGTCCAGTTCTGACTCAACAGAATCAAAATACTGAACAGTAAAATAAACAGTGACTTAAGAGGTGACAACAGCAGTTTAAGGGTTTTTATAGCACTCTGTTAATGGAGCAAGCACAGTGACCAGCACAAAGCAGCAGTTCTCGGGTATCCCCAAGTTCACAGCAGCATATTTAAAAGGATGAAGACTAAATGTAGGCAGACAGAGAGCAGCACAACGTGCAATCATCAGGCTACAGGCTACACCTCTGTAATACACATCCATTACACCATGAAGAAACGTGCATTTGAACTGATGACATTTACAGCAGCACATAGTGCAACAGAGTTGAAGGTAGATCAGAGGGTGTGATTAATAACTACGCTCTCTCTTGTTGTCTGGAAGGTGGAGAAAGCGTTGACTTCACATGTGAACCTAGCTTCGCTGATCTGCAGCTACAGGCAGATGGTGTGTCCCCCCCCCCCCAAGATAATTACTACAACTGTTCATCATCAGTCTCATTATATTGTATAAAATGCCACTAAAAACAGAGTTGATGCACTGATGCATTCATGAGCTGCTGTAATCTGGTGTCTCCGTTTTTAACAGTGAGAATACAACTGACAACACAGCCAACATCAACATACAGTATGTCCTGCTGCCTAGAGATTTTCATTAAACTGCTGTGCATAAAAGGATACTATGAGATAAGATCAGAAGAATGACCCATTGGTTTACTGATGTTCCATCAAGTTCATTTCAGGTGTTTGGACCACATTAAACTAGAAGTAACCTTTATGAGATCAATTAGATTCTCTCAAAGTTTTTAGGAAGTGTTCTGAGAAGTCTGTTCTGGAACCAACTTCTTCCAAATACCACAGACCACCACTTCCACCTATTTGCACCTCTCTGACCTTTGACCTTTGCACTGTACCAAACTGTTACAGTGCTGCTTGTGCTGGCCATAGTACCACGATACAGAGCATTTAAGGTTTTTAAGGTTCAGTCACAGACGTTTGGTTGATTTTCTTCTACAAAAATCAATGGTTCCTAATTTTAAGAAAATTCCTGAAACAAGGGTATGAATAAAAAGTTGAATTATCTCATCCCCTTGGCAGATTTGTTCTTGTTTTAAGGCTGACTATAGACATTTTCAAACGTTTGTCTGGGGATGTGCTGATCATTTCCTTAAATGTCTGATTTGGGGGAAATAAATCTTATATAGTGATATATGTAAATTGTGTCACTACGGCTGTATCAGAAACAAGGGTCAATTAAATAAAGATTTAAATTATTTTTGAAATTCTGCCAAATTATTTTTATATACAGTATATTTTTAAATATATAAACAATACGATTTGGCAGCTAACACAACAGTTACACAAGTGATGAATAACATACATCTTAGCAATTTAAGCAAAGGTCCCACAGCGTCTAAGAAGAGGATTGAGGAGGTGGCACAGCAGAGTACTCCTCATTCTCAGAGTCGCTACTGTCCTCATCGTTCCTCTCCTGGTCACTGCCTTCAGTACTCAGTTGGTCAAAGCCCTGACGACTGTAACCTTTATGGGATGCAAAGAAGTTCCCCAGGTTCAGGCTGCCCACTGCTTTACCTGGACAAAGGGAAAACAGCAGAGATGTCAGAATCATGTTGATTATCTACAGTTTTTCAAAAGACCAATGTTTCCTTTAAGTAAAATGTTTAACTCAAATATTCAAACTGGCCTTGCAACAGTACAGAATTTTATCAATGATTACTTATTTGTTCATTGTGAAGCATGTGTTTTAACTACTTCATACTATTTGATAGTTTAAGATAGAGGTGTCCCTAGTATCTGGGTCGATCTCTGGATCTGCGTGGGGTTAAATAAAGCCGAGTAAAATCAGACTCTTTCTTTACTCTGCTGTGTTTTGTCCACCACAGTGTCAACAATGTGAACATTCTGCTGCATATACAAATGAATAGTTTGAGTGTTTGGATGTGAACCATTACTTAGCCGTTGTGAGTGACTCAGTTGTGATACAGAAATTGGTTGAAAACAGAGATTCACAAAACACTGATGCTAACAAATCCGTTATATCTCCTTCACTCTTGTTAGCATATGTCTGTGATGCTGACATTGACTGCTTAAAGTAAGCCTGGCTACTTTTTAGGTTACTTTTCACCACTGGTTATCACTGTTCAGATGTTATTTTCTTCATGGTAAAATATAAAATATATTGTATTACAAAGTGTGTACGTGATCATTGATTGCATAAGCTCTGTCAATAGTTTTCATTTTTTATAGTACATAAATAATACAACACCAATACTATTCTGTAAATTTGAGGTGCATTGGCCCACTTTTATATAGAAAAAACTTTGAAGTCGAGTTTAAATAATGTATTATTAATTTAATCATTTAAAGCAGTATGTAATGACTTATTTCATTTTTCATGTCAAATGATTTACCTCTTATTTTTCCCAAGATTCCTCCCACAGAGCTGGGTTCAGTTTTCACCTCACATCGGTCTGCAAACAAAGAATATTGAACAACATTTAGCTGAAGAGTACCAAAGACAATGAGCAGAGCAGTGTGAACTGTTTTTAGCATGTGGGTCCTTAAAATGTATGACATGTACAAATCTTGTTGGGTTTGTCTGGAAACAATACACACATTTTCATATGTAAAGTAGTTACAGGCACAGTGTGTAGCATTCAATGGCATCCAGCTGAAAAGTTGCAGATTGCAACCATACTGTTTTATTTATAATTTTATGTTTAAATCATGTTATATGGATTAACAGGTTGAAATGTAACTTTCCATTCCATGACTTTCTCTGTTGCCTCTGGTCTTGTTTCTATGTAAAAGACTTTTTCACGTTTACGTTTATGTGTGCTCCCTCGTGCTTTCTCTCTCTGCTTCTCAATGTGAAAATCAACAGTGTGCTAACTAACTAGCTTAGCTAGACTCCAGACTCCTGAAGTGATCTGGCTGGTAGATTGACTGGCTTGCTGTTTGTTGGTTACTTTGATGGCTGGTGTTGTGAGGTGGCCAGTCACATGCAGCATTGCTGGGTTGCAGATGGCTGGTTAACCAACTAGCTAATTGTATCTGACCAGCTGCGGATGACTAACTTGCTGTGGTTTGGCTGTGTGGCGTGCGTGTGATGTTGGTGGGTGGGACGTTACAGATGATTACTTTGTTAAATTTGATTGTAATTACTTTCCAGCATCCAGTGTTCAAAGCATTTAGTCTCTGGTATGTTACTTATGGTCAACTGCAGTTTCCTTATCGCTCAAAGGGTGCAGGGCTCAGAAAAGCCTTAAGACCTTGATGATGCTATATTATGAATGCTTTGAGTTTTTGTGGAATGCTGCTGCCATAGTGACATGAGGTGATTTGATGTTTTAACGCTGCATTTTTGAGATTGTACAGATCCTGAAAACCTCATGAAAGTAGGCACAGGTCGCAAGTAACAAATATTTATATCGTATATAGGTTGCATGGGTGTGGTAAAATGGATTGTTTTTTTGTGCATTTTGCCATGAAACAGGAAGTTGTCAATCTTCTGTAATCTGTCCAATCCGCCCCAAACTGTACATGTGTGATCAGAGTTCCTGATCACTTCTACATGGCAATATTCAGTCAAAGTCATACCACCACCTACTGCCAACATAAAGTGTTTTATAATCTGACTTACACTTACTGCTTGTTTGACCAGCCACCTCAAAAACGTTGATGGTGCCATCTTGTGAACTTGTGAGTTTTTGTTTAGTTAAATCTGCCCCAAATTTCATGTTTGGTAAGAGTTTCAACCAGAATAAATGTTCAGCCAAATATTGCATGTATTCCTAGATTTATGAAAATCATGTCCAGACATAAAAAAAGCCTCTGAACAGGCCTTCTTAAATGTACTGTGCAATTTACAGGCACTAAACAAAGTCTGAAAACAAAACAAAATCTCTCTATCTAGATTGACTGCAGATTAAGTCAGTGCAGTCTGAAGACTTTGTTAAATTGCATTTTGAGTTCTTGTTGAACAGCGTTGACCTACATACATACCCTACATACATAGGTGTGTGCAGCGCTCATTCAATGCTGCTTGCAGTTTATTTTTGGTGTTTTTCAATGTCAAAACAACCTGAACCCTCTTTTGTACACAATGGTCTCATTGCCGTACTTACTGTTATTCCTCCAGCAGATAAAGACTCCTATGGAGATGACCACAAGCAGAGGGATGAGCAGCAGAGTGGTGATAATGGCTGGAAGTACACCCTGCTCTCTGTTTGCCTTTTTGGCACTCTTGTGATCTTCCTTTTCTGCCTCTTCCTGTGGTTTGGGCTGTTGAACCACCTTTTGCATCTCTTGGATTGCTCCCGTCTTTGTCAGGTTGTGCTCTGGCCTCTCCTTAGTTTGGACAATCATCTCCATTTCTTGACAGAGAGAAATGTTTGTATGATTATGTTTCCACTTCAAAGAACTGTTTTTTCTTCACAAAGTACAGAACAGAAAGTTGTGGATCTTATCCTAGAGAATACAATTATGTTTTTTCAACAACATGTCATGTTACTTGGATTGCGGTCAGCCCCGGTGTCTTTTTTAATGCTGCATTGGTAAAGTAAGAACATTTCAGAATCAGCACACGCTGAATCTATTGTCTGTAAATCTGTGGATCTGATCTGATCTTTCTCCTGCCATGCACTGATACCTGATGAATGACCATGTCCTTGTTGATGCCGTAGCAGGTTTTGGTCTGGTGCTCATACATGGGTCTGACATGTCTATTCAACAACTGCAGTACCAACAACAAACCTTGCACTGCCATAATTTAAATGCACCTCCCACGTACATGTGCCACCAGTACCATGTTCCCACCAGTGCACTGTTAACGCATGTGTATGCTTTAACCATCTGAGGAGGGATTGGGCGGATCCGCCCAAATAGGTTAAAGTTTTACATATCTGTGAATATCTCTGAAACGGTTTATGATAGAGAGATGCCATTTTTTGCACTGTTTTTCTGAGATGTGTGGTTTGTGTCTGTCCGACATTTCCTTGTTGTTCTATGCCACCGCGTAAAAGACCAATCGAAAAATAGATGTTCGGCAGACTGAAAGCGCAGTTGACAAATGGAGAAACTTTACAGTAGAGGGTATCTATGACATATTCTAGCCAATCAAAGGTCTCTGGGGTCTTGTAGGGGAGGGACAATAGAGAGAGACAACAGCCAGCGTAGACAGCGTAGAACAGAGTGCAGGGGGCAGGGAGCACACAGGGCAGAGTGACAGAGGGCCCAAAGTGACTGCAAAGTGACAGAATAACTTCATAAATACTATTTCTATTGAATGACAGGTTCCCCTCAACTTTCTAGAGGGTCTTTGCTTTGCTAAGTGGCATGCCTGAGGAAAATGAGGCAAAAACGCATGGGACCTTTTGTATTGAAAGGGCATTATTTTATTGTTCTTCACATATTTGGTTGAAAAACTGCATATGTATGCCAGGCAAAGGGATTGAAAAATAATATTTTCATTCAAAAACTCTTCACTAGTACTGTTTGAGGTGTGATTCTGAGTAAAAAATGACAAAAATCTACTTTGCGTTTTTCGTGTATTGTAGATTTTTCACTCATACTTCCTTTTTTAGCACATTACATGAATGAGATGATATGATAGCCTTGGTTCTCCGGAATCTATAGATACCAAACACATGGTGTTCCATATACATTAAGTATTGTTTATAAGCCCAAATGTTAAAGAAGTAAAAACGAGCTGGAAATGGCTTAGTCCTCGGAGGGTTAACTGACTGAGCACTGTTGTGGAGAATTCTACTAATAAATGATCAGTTCAGTCCGTGGAGAGGCAGTTCACAGGAGTCAAAGACATGTAGAATGGAGGATTTATCAATACACTTGTCATGACATGATGCAGCCTCAGTTCCTCTCTGGCTTGTCTATATGCCCTCAGAGAGTGACACAACTATTCTATCTCAATAAATGCTCATTAATCAACAAACAAGGAAATACGTTTATCCTTATTGGTCCAACGTTGTTATCTGACTCTGTAGATGAGTTGAGACAGCCCTATCCTCTAACCTTGGTTACCATAGTAATGATCAGAACAATGTCTGCTTTCCGAAACAGAAACACACAGCTGCTCTGTGTCTCAAGAAGAGAAGTCAGTGTTTAACACTGTGCCTGCACTCAAAAAAGATTTTAGGCCAAAATGCAGAACTTCTGCATTTCAATTACATAGAAAATTTCCATCCATTTGAATGACATCGTTTTAATATAAATTATTAAATTAAAAAAAAATTAAAATTAAAATTAAAATTAAAATTAAATAAACTTAATGTGAAGCAAGTAATAAGATTTATGTAATAGTACTAATAAACTCAAAATGACTGCATTCATTTTCACTGTTGGGTTTGGGCAAACAAATTGTCTTTATTAAAATTGAATGCATAAACCTGGTTACTACTACACTACTGTGTAGTGGAAGCACATTGAGTTATTAAAACTATGTAATTCAAATGGATGGAAATTTTCTGTGTAATTGAAATGCAAAAGTCCTGAATTTTGGCCAAAAAATGTTTTTGAGTGCAGGAAAATGTTGGAACATGGTGAGGTGCGTTGCATCATTTAATGCCTGCAGCACACACTAGATGCATCAAACAGACAAAAAAAATCTCAATGTACAGCATCCAGGATGTGCTAACAGTTACAGGGGTTGTAATGTCTGTCACATGCCGCCAGTGTGTGTTGCTTTGTAGTGTCAGCAAATATCAACAGCAGCAGCAACACGCTGGAGCCTCAACAGCAAAGAGACGTTTCATTATCATGATGAATATACAGTACGAAATGGTAAAAGTCAACAATACTCACCCTCAAGTTCTTGAACCTCAATTCCAGCTTTCTTCACAGAGCGATGTGACTCTGGAAAATAAAAATAAAAAAGTGTATTTTTCAGTGGAGTAGTGGATACAGGTTACCAACAGCAAACTTCAATTACAGGTAGAAAATTCAGCTGCAAAACCATAACAAAAACATTTCTGTATTCACACCAAGAGAAGAGTAAAAGTAAATCAAATTGTTTAATAATTTAATTAATTAATGCATACACATCATGAACATGCAAACATTTAGTAGTTTTATTATTATATTATTAGTTCTATTATTCATTGTAGCTTACTCTCAGTGGTAAACTTGAAGACTGATTTACTGCCTGCATCCCCGACAAAGACGCTGCCATCCCTGGTTGCAACTATGTCATGAGGCATTTTAAACTCCTGTAAATAAGGGAAAACACAGCTCAATGCAAAGGACTTGGCAACAAAAATGATTCTGTCTGTCTTTTCAGAAGGTAAGGCAGCAAGCAATAAGCTCAGACCAGAGCTAAACTAGCAAACCTCAACTGATGAAAATGTCACAAACCTGAACTACAGACAATAGCAATCGTTGTTGCCACTGTTCCGACTTTTTTAAAACATATTGCTGGCATCAAATTTAAAATGATTTGATGTCATTTTCCAAAAACTATTAAATGCCTTAGTTTCAACATTTGAGATGATTTTAAGATAAAATAAAAAAAAAAATAATAATAAATTTTGACAATCCAGGAGTGCTCCTCCTGTAGGACAATCTCTTTATGACATGTTGATGTCAAAATTTTAGCTAAAGTTTGGCCCATAGATTAGAGGGCAATCTAAGATCAGTCATATCAGAGGCTCAAAGTGGCTTTGTAAAAAAACAGCACTCCAATTTCAATATATGTCAATTTGACATTTTGTCCTCATCCTCAGATGTAATTCCTGAATGTGTCCTTTCTCTAGACATAGAGAAAGCGTTTGACTGCATGGAGAGACAAATTAGGCTTCGGACCAAACTTCATTAGATGGATTAAACTATTATGTACATGTCCTACTGCTTCAAACCTCACCAATTCTCAATGGTGTCAACCTTTCAATCTTCAAAGGGGAGTTAAGGATGCCCCATAAGCCTACTACTTTTTGATCTGGCCATAGACATACTAGCAATCACGTTTTGTAGCTGCAAGGATATTTCAGGAATTTTGCGGAAAGGAATTGAACATAAAGTGTCTCTGTATGCTGAGGATATTTTACCTTTGTTGTCAAACCCAAATACCTCTTTACCTGCTGTAAAAGACCTGAAAATGCTTTTAAGTTACGGTAAAAGAGTACTTTAAAACGGTAACTGCAATGCACACAGAAAAACAAATAATTTAGTTTAGCTCCAGTCGAGAGTGGCACAAGCTCAAAAAATGTTTAGGCCAAAATGTAGGACTTATTTATTTGAACTGCATAGAAAATGACCATAATATAATACAATAATAACATATTATTAAAGTATAATTTTTGGAGTGTGTGGAAAAAGCGAGATTCAGACACATAAAATATAAATAAGTATGAGATTGTTTTACATAAAGATTTAAGACACTGGATTTGTTTAGAAGCAGAAGTGACGCAGGAATTCTACTGCAGCTATAACAGAGCACTAAGTTACATCTGCATTCATCGCATTAAATCTGACAGTTCTCAGTTTATTTACATGTTTTATTAGTACAGTTGATATCTTTTCATATGTTAATATATCCATCAAATCCAGTAAGTCCATCACTGCAGTCATTTTCGCTGTGTACACAAGCTAGCTAACATGCATGTTGTTCTATATCAGTTAAATGTAGCCAGTTAGCTATGTTTGTCATTAAACAAGATTTCACATCTTAATAATTAAGAGTTATTAAATAAAAACAGTCGACAGACTTGTGATAGCCTCATAAGCCTCTGACCAGTTAGCTATCTCTCTTCATGTCCTGTAACCGCAGACTACATGTTGAGCTTCAGCCACAGACTGTGTGCACTGATATCTCCACGCTGACTCAGCACTTCATAATGTGAATTTCCGTTTTCGTGATAATGTTGTTGAGCTCAACAGTTGTACTATGCGCCTGGTTGCCTAGCAACATTCACTGGTTAGATGCCTTTAATTAGCACACTGCCATATCACGAGCTACAGCAAGCTATTTTTAATAGAAATTAGGTTAGACAAAGTTAGACAAGAAGTTAAAACAATGCAGATTGAGGGAGAATCAGACTGGAGCCTGATGAAGCCAATCAGTTAGCTAAACTTCCAATAAAATAAAAAATTGGATGACCTGCAACTTTCTAATGTTAAATTCAGACAAAACTGAAGTTCTTTGCATTGGCTACCTGTAATATCAATAATAGAATTTAAAAGCCTACTGCTTACATACAAAGCTCTTTGTGGTCAGGCACCATCATATCTTAAAGAGCTCATAGTACCTTACTACCACACAGATCTATTTGTGTCTCACAGATAGATCTGCTAAGTGGCGAACTTTGTACTGAATAAAAGCTGCAGATTTACTGTTTAATGTGTGATGGATCATTGTGTGTGTGTGTGTGTGTGTATTTACCTTTTTCTCTGGGCTGAAGGTATCCAATATCTCCTTAGTTGAATAATTTATTACAAAACCTGAGAGTGGAACTGACCGATACACAGAGGCCCCATTTACTGCAAAGATCAAGCCATCTGCACGAATGTGCGCACACACACACACACACACACACACACACGCACACACACGCACACACACACAAATTATCGTTAAGCACTTATGATAATACAATGTAAATGAAATGCAAAGTGTATTCTAGCATTCCAGTCTGGATATCTTGCTCAGATGAATGTCTCAGCTCAGTCAGTGAACTCACCTCCAGCAGGGCTAAAGGTGATGGCAAAAACTTTTCCTCCAAACTCGTCTTTCTTAATTTCCTTGACAAACTCTCCAGTTTCAGCGATGAAGCACTGGATACGTCCATTCTCTCTGTCAGCCACACAAACTTCCTGTCTTTCAGGAAGGAACACCAGGCTATGGGGGATCTGGAACGGTATGCGCCTCCTCCTGTCTGATGAGCCTTCAGTTAGAAGAAAAAGACAAGGTGGCTGAATATGTGCACATTGTGTCCACTGGTGCACAGGGGGCAGTGATGTGTAAACCTACTGAATTAGCACATTATTAATAAATCAGTTCATCTATGAAGGTTTATGATTTATAGCATAAGCGCGCCTTCAGACAGGAACAGGGAAGCCGGACGTCGGCGGCGTTTTTCAATTCATTTCAGTGGGGGTAGTGCTTTTCCGCACCGGCAGCCCGCAACACAGGGGTTGCCGCAAAAAACGTCGCCGGCGTCCGGGAGAGAAGTTGAGCCAGATTCAACTTTTGGGAAAACGGAGCCCCACGTCAATCAGATCGGTCAAACCTCCACAGACAGCCTGAAATGTCTCTGAAGCAGAGACTATCCAGGTGGATGGACTAAACTCTGATAATCTACCTGTGTGTGTTCAGACTTTGTTTATTTTCATGTGAGAGAGAGGCGGCCTCGATAAAGCTGTTATTAATCAGAGAAATAAAAAGTTGTTTCCTGATTGTTTCACAGCGGTTACATTCAGCAGGTATAGACACGCCCACGGCAACACACCTCAGCTCCCCTCATCCCCCCACCACCGCACTCCCCCACCACCGGTTGCCGGTTTCCCTGATCCTGTCTGAATACGCGCTAACTGAAAAAAAATCTAGAATTAAAGCAGGACTCTTATTCTCACTCACAAGTTTCAAGACACTGCAAGACCTGCTGTGTGTTTGTGTTCAATTCCTACCTGCACCCCACTGAGACAGGTATTTGCCATCAGCAGAGAATTTCAGTATCCTAGCATTGCAGTAGCCATCAGACACAAAGATGTTCCCTGTGCCAGAGTCCACAGCCACATCAGTGGGCTGGCAGAAGTGGTTAATGTCACTTCCTGGTGTAAAAGCCTCTCCCAGTGCCAGCAAGGTTTTATCTCTTCCGTCACCGCTTACTTTCAACACCTGATGAGAACAAAAAAGAGACTCTGAATACTTGAGGTTTAGACAAGCTGCTCTCAAATGACTTCCAATAGCTTTTTACAAATCATTTACAAATGTAATTAAATTGTAAATGATTAGTTCATCATTAACAGACCATCTTCTAAACATCTGATTTTATTGGGCCGGTTATTATTAAAGGGGACTTATTCCCAGCTCCATATTTTTATTCTAGGACTTTTTATCACTACCAACAAGCAGCAAGCTCCGAGGTGGGGAAATTAAGCCAATACAGAAGTGCCAACAACTGCAGTTCCTCAAGTGTCCACCTGACGCTGGCTACCAAATGAGTCAGTCCCCGCAAAGGCCCCATGTCCAACTTCACAGGAGAAATAAACATGTTAACTCCATTTCCCTGTTCATGACAACTACTGAGTCTACTGAATTTTATGGACTCAAGTCTTTGAGTCACTCACTAAACAGATCCACATCTTACAAGTCCTTTGAGTCACTTGAGTCAGTATGTCCATAAGCATATAAATTCTACCAGTAGAACACAAGCCACACTCAGTCCATAAATATTGATGACAGATTATGCTAACGCATAATGCTGCAATTAAAATGCCCCTCTCACAGTGTTTAGACTATATTAGCTTGGCCTCTAAAGTTTATATTCTATAAAGTATATAAGTCTATATTGTGTTAAAGTGCGGCGAATAAGAGCATTATTATTTACGACATATAATGCTGCTGTTAAAATTACGTTAATTAAGTTATGCTACTGTACCTCTAGTACAGGAGCTTTAGAAGCTTTTGCTCTGAGCTCCCAGTCCGGGATGGCAAGCTACATAGCTAAGCTGAGCTAACTAGCTAATAGTAGCCTACTTTAGGAAGAAATAAAGCTATCGCTCCATCAGGAAACTTAGTAAATCACAGAGCAGCCGCAAGACACTTTAATATGTCTAACAGAAATTGTAAACAACTTCCACTAATGAACTGACTGAGTGGATGGATGGCCATATCTCCACACTTTGTGTGTGTGCTCAACTATGCTGTGCCTGAAGCAGAGGACCATATAAAGAAACTTAAAGAAACTTAGTTAAGCTCCTCATGAAAGTAGAAAAAAGGCTGCATTCAGAGCAGTCTGAAGCCTGAGTTTCCTGCTCACAGGGATTACTTTTACATTTGTTTATTATTTTTGGCCACATTTAATATAAACATCCAACAATGCAGAATGATACATGGTATAGGTCACAATAGGTCCACTTTAAACACACTCAGTTGGCTATGCCACCTCCAGCTTACCTGATGAAGAGCCACATCAGTAACCCAGTAATTATTCTCCTTGTCTATAGTTATTCCATGAGGCAAGTAAAACCTGCAACATCAGAGAAATGCATTATTACAAGATGAGTTTTCTTTCAAGTTGTACTGCAGGATGTTCATCACGTACAACTAGAACTTACATATTTCTCCCAGAAGCCTTCAGGATGTTGCCTTTGGCCGGGTCCACAACCAAAATAGTGGACTGCTGAATAGGACCCAGGGATCTCTGCTGGTATCGAGCCTGGCTGTTAAAAGAGCTGAAAAAAAAGTTGTGACTTTTTATATTAAATTGATTCTGCTTTTTGAGTTCTTATTCTTAAATCTATCCTGCCATCATTCATATTCATATTAACTACATTGATATGAACCTGCAGCTAACTGCTCTGCAGCCATCTGCTGACTATCAGTAGTAACCAAAGATAAACTGAAGGAGGCAAACAAAGACAACAGTAGTGTGAGAAAAGTTCACTAATAAGTGCATGGGCAGACATTTTACTGGGAAAATGAGTTTTCCCCTCAACATAACATTGTGAACATATTTTAAATAATAGAATATGCATTGAAAGCACTTGTTATTATTATTATTATTATAACCTTTATTTAACCAGGCTTGTCCCATTGAGATCCAAGATCTCTTTTGCAAGAGAGACCTGGCCAAGAATGGCAGCACATAAAGTTTCAACACATAATCACATTGATCAAATACATATATATACAAATAACAATTGAATTTTCAAAATTAGTTAAAAGATTTTGCAAGATTAGGCAAACATTTGCACTCAAATAAAACATTTACACTCCTGAAGCCTGGATGTAATGGAATTTATCATGGATTTGAATACATTCAGAGATACCAGACTTTGGAGTTTGAGCTCTGATTGCAAGATGTTCCATGTATTCAGAGCAGAAAATCTAAAAGCTTTCTTCCCCATTTCTGTTCTGACCTTAGGAACAGTAAAATGATAAAAGTCCTGGGAGCGGAGACTATAGGCCCTATTATTAAAGATTAGAAGGGATGATAAATAAGATGGAGTCATCTGAAGAATAGCCTTATAAATCAACTCGTACCAATGGCCGAGCCGGCGCACATATAAAGATGGCCAATTTACTTTACTGTATAAGACACAATAATGAGTTAGAGCTCCACAGTTTGTAATAAACCTCAGAGCACCATGATACACACTATCCAGCATGTAGAGGCATTGAGCGGAGGCATTCATATTCATATTCATACTTGTGACAATTATAGATAGTAAGATCTTATTATTGAATTTATTTTTGTTCATATGCCTTGGCGAGATTATCAGCCATTGTCTACGAGCAATTAGATAGCAACAAGAAATGTGGGCTGTTTGCAGTGATTATATGCCAAGCAGCAGGAGTGAGCTCTCCAGATGAACAAAGTATGTTTAATTATTTCAGTTTTTCAGTTTCAGGGGCTGACAAAACATAAACAAAAGACCAAAAATGATATATCATGAGTGAAAGTGACTTACTCCTCCCCCCAGTGGTGGTCACCTCTGTGGAAAATGACCAGGTTAGAATTTGTGTCAAGGGCGAGTCCTGACACCTGACCAAGCTGGAGAGAACTCTGTGGCCATGCCAAGACTTGCTCCAAATGGAAATCTACAGCACACAGATAGATATAGACACACAAACACACACATATACAAACAAACAACAAACCAGTGAGTTAAGGTATTGTCAACATGCTGTCAAAGATGATCACTGGCATTCTGTAACTGCTAATAAAAGATGATGCTTCACATAGACGAAGAAGTTTTCTTTAAAACTTACATTTACATTTTTACACAAACAGCCTGTGGAACTTCAAAGACAAAAAAAGTTAATTATAAAATGGAAATAAAGCCACCAAGAAAACAAAGGATATAAAATCAAAGGAAATATATGGAAAAAAAAATTGTGTGGTGGTGTGAACTTTTTTCAGCTTCTAAAGTAAGACATGCCAAAACAAGTTTGAGAATCACTGGTATACAGTAAGATTCAGTTTTTATTTGAACATGATTTAAGTGTTCATGAATGTGATAGCTTGGGGGAAAACACTTGTCATGTGTCTGGTTGTTTTGGTGTACTTTTTGTCGTAGCGCTTACAAGAGTGGAGTAGTTGTGACAAACTATGTCCAGGGTGTGAGGGGTCTGCTGATTTATCCCTGCCTTCCTGACTCAGTAAGTGTACGAGTCGTAACACTTGGCATTGCTGGTGCCAACGAGTCGTTGGCACCAGCAATCTTATCATTGTTGTAGTCTGTTCCTGCCTCATTTGGTGGTCAGTCCTACCCAGACAGTGATTAATTGAGCAAACATTGAAAACGTGCATAAATGCAGTTGCTGAAACATAGTAGTGACAAGATATTGTGATGTGACAATAAACAAAAGATAAATGGAAAATATGCAAATCCCACTACTCAGTAAGTCATTTTAGCAGACAGCAGACATCAGCTTGATGCTTCTGTTAAGAGTACTACATGGATAGGCTTAACAAGAGATGAATCGACTGTTATAAGAGAGAATGCCCAGCTCTTAGTGTGTGTGAAATTTTCCCATGCAGAAAGGAATGACTTCTGTGAGGACCTGTTCACAGGGCATCTTCATCCCATCAACATAAACAAGAGAAGTCCTCACAGAAGCTGATGTAGATCAATAAGATGGCTCATCACACATTGAGGGTGCTAAACGGACATGCAGACTTGCAGACCTGCAGACTGTATAACTCAGCAGTGCCTCAGACAAACAAAACACTATTCAAGAGTGACCAATGAGCACCTACATGCATGTTTGAGAATGGCAACTAGTACTGTCCATGTTCCTTTTTATAAACCATATTTCTACTCTTTGTATTTTCAAACCAATAATTTAACTTTTTAGCTATCTTTGCCATGTATATCCTCATTACAACTGTCTGCTGCCCAGGACACACCTCTACTTATCTGTGAGGGCTACCTCACTGAACTGCTGCACTGATGTCTACACTGTGTTGCTGCTACTACAGTGCTGCTGCCAGACAAATATTTCACAGTAAACTCATATGCAAATCAATTAAGCTTATCTATCCACAGGAACACTGCAGAGCTTTTATACTGCTATAGATACACAGTGTCCCGCATGAGCATAAGAACTAATCATGCAGGCAGTGTAACTTCTCTAACTCTGTTAACATGAGCATGGAAATGAAAGCAAGAGGTTCCATCACACACACACACACACACACACACACACACACACACACACACACACACACACACACACACACGCTGATAGGCCTTGTGTAAAGGGAACTATTTTGCCTTTACAGACGTGTTTTGACAAGACGTAAACATGGAAGAGTTGCACTTGGATGTGGAAAGTGCAAGAGCAAAGGGTCACTGGCACACTTCCAGTGTCACTGCAGATGGATCCCAGGCAAGGACACGCACATAACATCATACCATAATGCATAATACATAAGATGTTTTTCTCCATCACTACAACTTACTCTGTTGCCTGCAAATTTGCTATTACATTGTAAATTAACACTGAAGACATCAAAACTACTTAATAATACATAAAAAAAAAAAATGATGTGGTAGACAAAAAAGTGTTAACAAAGAAAAATATGTATGTTCATAATAATTTTAGTCTGATGATCTATTGCAATGAACTTAAATAAAATAAAAATGCTGTTTACTGACTTTCTAATTCTAAAATAACATTTACATAGTGTGTTCTCATTCTTAGTGCACTCACACTGTTTGGTCATGGATTTTCTTTTGCAAATTCTAGGATTGGTCATTTTGTTCTGGACCATTGTATGCCTGTGCATGTAAACACATCATCAACCCACACATTCATTAAGGTTCCCAGTAGAATAATTGACCACTGGTAGTGCCATGCAGCACATTCCTGCCAATGGTTTCATACTATTACACTGATCTACAAGTGGCAGTATTGTGCTAAGAGGCAAAGATAAAGAAGAATGTCATCTATGTTGTAAACCAGGCATAAACCAAACAAGATTCAATCTCACATTCATTTTGATGGTGTTTTAGGTTTTGATCAGTAACACTAAATGTCAAACTAACTTTTATTGGTGTACAACACAACTGTGCAGCACCTTTAAAACAAGCAAACCCATCGCACTCAAAGAACACAAGTGTCAGCTGTTACATGGGGCAGATAAATGACTTAAATAATAAAATAGCACAGTGTGCCATTTTAAGTAACACATCCATGAAGGACAGCAAAGAAATACATAAGGAGAGAGGGGACATAAATGAGGAGGAAGCACAAGATGCAGACAGTGAGAAAGAAAGAGACGGTGTTTTTCTCATAGTAAGTGTGTGTATATATTACAATGCTCTCAGACGCCTACATATAGAACTAATTTCAGAGCATTATAATTTGAAAAACTGAAAACAGTGGTGTGTACAAAACGTGTACTGTGTGTGTGTGTTAAGAATACTGGACCACACAAAGAAAAAAAGAGGATGTTTTCAGCACTGATAATGAGAATACAGTAACATTCAGGACCCACCTTGCCCTTCAACTAGCAGCTTGCTTCTCAGCGGTTTGGCTGTGGCCTCAAGCTGATGGAATTTGTGGACTCTGTCCCTCACCAAAACAGGATGCTCCCAGGTTTGGTAGGCTAGTCTGGCACTGGAAGAGCCAAGACCTTTCTTTTGCATTAAGCTATCAATCTGCGCCACCAACTCAGCCTGGGTTGATTTGCTGGGGTTGTACTTATGAATGTGTACTATGTCCTTGCTCTGCCCTAGAAGCTTGGACATAAGACAATAGAGACAACCTGCACAGACAGAAAAGGACAGGAAAGGAACGTGCAAATAAAAGACAAGGAGACTGTAAGCTACAGGTAACATCTTGCTACACAGGACAATATTAATTGTCCACTACATAGCCTTTAGTTGTACACACCGCCTAGTAGAAAATTTGGCTGAGCTGTGGGTAAATTCAGTCGAGATATTGAAGAGTTAGTCTAAAGAATGAAAGGTGTTAGCCAGCAGGAAATCAACAGAGTGAAGAATGGACAGGAATAACCAGTGTCACACAGTTTAGTGCTGGCCACTGAATAAACTGTGCAACTTATCAGTCATCTGAAAGAATACAATTTTTTTTTCTCTTGTAATATGTAATACTGAAAAAGTCAGCCAATAATTTATTATTAATTAATTATTATAATTATATAATATTTTTATTAATTGAGTGTGCCTGCAAGGCACACTATTCAGTGTGGATGCCCACTTCTGTACGTTTTTTGGCACCTAACTACTCCCACAAATCCTGTCCTACCATAGGCGTAATTTATGGGTGGCAACCCACCCAATAATCCAAACCAGCCACCACAACCAACCCAATATCATATCATAATTATTGATAATGAATGTTAAGTATTATAAACACGACAATGTGGTAGATTTTCTCAATTTAGCAGTAAAAAATAGTGACGTTTGTCTGCGCCCCCTCCCGTTCTGAGATTTGGTTTTGCCCACCTTAGACCTGTGTGTGCGTCCCGCCTCCAGTGTCTCCCCGTGTATATGAAGCATCCATGGTGATATGAAGACAGCACGAGAGAAAAAGAAAGCCCAACCAACAATTTTAAGTTGTTGGTTGGGCAAAAGAATGAAAATATCTTCCCAACAGGAGGTAAGCTACTGCTAGGGCTCCAGTGCCACCACTCACGAGTCAAATAATATTAACTGAACAAAAGTTAGTCCTACTTTCTGCTGTGCTGTGTCTTAGCTAGTTAGCTAGATTCGCTATTCAGTTAACAGGCGACTTTGTCATCATATTAACCATTTAATTAAGAGGTCGCCGGCATCTAGCAACGTAATTCTTATTTTTTCAATGAAACTGGGACACTTAAAGGTACAGTGTGTAAGATTTGCTGTTCGCTAGATTCTGTAATTTCCGATTACGTTTGAACGCAACACACCTCGCTTCGGAGAAGCTACGACTTGTTCGCTCGAGCGAACAGGCGGCCCCTGAAGGCTAGCGTTAGCAAGCTGGTCTGCATGCTAATAAAAGCTAATATTAGCGACGTAAAGCTAAAAAAATAATATATTATCAGAGTTTAGTCTGATAGTGAGATAGCATTAGCAGACAAGTTTTTCTTTCCGTTGGTGCTCAGAAAATGGATAAATAAACTGGTAAGAAAGAGGGGGGTCAAGGCCAGGTGAGTGGGGCTAAGCCACCGGGGAGACCCGGGGGAGGAGGCGCTGCAAAGTGTCCTGGTGAAGAGGTCAGCCGCTGTGGACGCAGCGACACCAGAGCAGGAGGAGGAGGGGGAGGCCTAACGGGCTGAAGAGCAGTGACGGAGGTAAGTTTATAAACTTTATGTAAAGTTATTATAATCTGACCAACATCAATAAAACACGTAGCAGCTCCGTGCTTTGTCACGGTAACGTTAGTTTGCAGTTTGATGTGTTGTCATGGTTACACTTTGATTGACATCATTGTTCGCAGACAGCTGATCTCCGTAATGTTACCCCGACCTGTCTGACCAAACAGTGAAGCTAAAGTCTAGTTTACATAAATCCTGCAGCAGTTACATATTTATCACTGACACAGGAAAATATTACTATGAAATATTACAACGCTTTCAAACAACAGTTTTCATTTCTATTAGCGGTAACTGAGGTGTGTATCTATAAACTTATTGTATCGTTATTATATTCTGACCTGGTCTGCATCATATAGCAGCTCTGTGCTTTACATGTAAAATATTACTGTATCATGCTGTAAAGTGTCATTGCTTGGAAAACGTTACAAAATGATTATATAATTATCATGATGACATCATGCAGTGATATTTACACATTTTTTATACATGCTGATCAAACGCTGATCAGCCTACAAACTAATCTGTAGTATCACATTTCAAACATAATGTCATGAAACTTATAAAGCCTCATATTTGTTTTTCTGTGTTTTTGTCTTCAGAGACTTGAAGAGATGAACCTGGAGGAGCACAGTGAGCTCACGACCAAGCTGCTGGAGAGGCAGACAGGGCCTCTGATGATGCACCAGCACAGACATTATATACACACACATATTTAGTCTAGAATTATAATGTTGAAATATGTTGGTGTTCATGAACAGTCATTAATAAAAGATGATCAACAGATGTATTTGCTGTATTTATTTCAATGATATACATATGAACATGTACTTCCCAGCAATGTCATTATGTTACCACTACAGGTTATAGTGGCTTGTATTGTGTATATTTATATGTATATTTACATAACAGGGCAGCTGCAGCCTAATTTACAAGTTCAACCCAAAAACAGCTAATGTGAAAAACAACAAGACTTTGTAGATATATTTCTTCTTTTAGATTGGCTGTTCATTTCAGTCTCAACGTAAAATATGAATTGCTGGCCACGATCATATAAACAACTTTTTTGAGCAGTAAAAACTGAGTGTATCGGTGTGCTGCAGCTCTTTCATTCTATGATCCTGACAGACATGAGCACCATGATTCAGAGATGTACTGTTGGAAGAAGCCCGGTGAACTTCTGCGTGGATCTTTCCAAATCAGCAGCTGCAGGAAACTGGTCCTGTTGAAGACAGTGACATCACACATAAAGTTCATTTGCTTTATTATAGTTCTCTACAGTTATTTGAACATAATGCCATTTTACTGTGTGTGTGTCACTTACCTCGCCCTCTCCTGACTTGGTGCTGGTGTTCAGGGCGCCACACCGAGCCCTCTGCAGTCATCTGTTTTTTCAGGTTTCAGGGTGTATACGCTGCATTTTCTGGCATTTCTCTTGTACAGCCTTCTGTACTGTAATTACACAAATTTCAATCATTGATTATCAGTTATTCATTATAACTAATAACCTAGACTGCACATGTAAAGAATACATAAGATTGATTATAAACAGATTTGTGTGACAGTTCTGTAAATGGGAATATGTCAGCTGATCAAAGTGAATCAAACTGTTTTTAGTATGTATTGAACTCACTGACAGTATAAATATATATGTATATATATTATAAACTTATTGCAATATTACTATATTCTGACCATGTCAGAGTAGTATAGCAGATCTGTGCTTTACATTACAATGTTACTGTAATGTTACTCGTCGTTTTCACGTCTTTAGACTTGTTGATCAGACACTGGTCAGCCTACAAGCTAATCTACAGTAATACGTGTGTGACGGTAGAAAAAGCACTAAAACAAATACACTGCATGTTTCTGTAAAATAGCTGAGAAAGCAAACAATGCTGTGCACTACACCGGGTTTACATTTCATCATTTCGTTACACTAAATAAACATTTTCCACCAGGACTGTAAAATATCATCTCTGTGTCTGACTGACGTTAGCTTCTATCACGTTACACTCAGCTGATCTCCGTAACATCACGGCATAATTGCTGTCCAAATAACAAAAGCTAAACGCGACAGACACAGAGAGACATTACTCTTGGTGATTATGCTCTGGCTAAAGCTTTCAAACAACAGCTTAATTTACACACATAACTTTAGTCTGAATTACCTTTCCAGATGAAAACAGAAAACTTAAGCGTTTTTCGGCGTCACGTTGAAAACATTAATCCGTCATCAGTGATATCCGTGAGAGAAAGTCCACAGCAATGTTTATCCGTGTTTTCTGCCATCCTCAGTCCCGATTTCGTTTTTCTTCTTCGTGTTTTCTCTTCTTTGATGCACAGACTCCTGCTCTCTTGGCCCTTCTTGTGCTAAATAATAAATGTGTTCCTCAATTTGTCTAAATGTAACTTCTCAAACTAACAAAACACAACAAAGTTAGCCGTTAGCGACTAGTAAACACGGCTTCCTCCGCCTCTACATCACATCCGTCTTTTTCTTCGCTTGGCAAAGTAGCGGCGAATCGCTACTGTGCAGCGCAAGATGTCAGCCTTCATGTAGGGGGACCCGCGGTATATGTACATAAAAAGGCGAAATCTAAAGTAATAAAAACGGAACGACTCGTTTCATAGGGCCACTATATAGCACTAACAACATAGTTATATGTATTATATTCCATTTCTGTTAATAAATCACCATAAATATTACACACTGTACCTTTAAAGCTTTCCATTGAGCCCATCGGTGTGTCCAATAGGAGACCCGTGCGCCGTCACATGATGGGCTAAAAGCCAATAGGAGAGCTTTGTGCGGTCGCTTTATCAGCCAAAAATTGTCTATATACATGACGATGATTGTTCCGTGACCATATATGATCACTACTATCGGCGGTATCAGCTGTAAATCCTAATAAATAATGTATAAACAGCCATTTATGCATTTAACACAAGCTGAGAGCAGTAAATGTGTTTGAGATGAAGGAGAACCCGTGTTTAGTGCAGGAAACATGACAAAAAATGTCTGTAGCTCATGTAAATGTCTGGGCTGTGCAGTGCCTCTCTGCCTCACTTCACACACACACATACTATTTTCATGACACACATACCAGGCGAGTGCATTTCTGCAAATAATGTAAATAATATATTTTATATCATAGTTATAGCCTTGATTATTTCCCCCTGATCCCTAAGCCTAGAGATAGCCTAAGATCCTAAAGAACAGCTGTGTAACATTTAGAAAGAAATTCATAATCATTTTCTGTGTGTTTCCATAAATATGTGTGAAATAAATTTTGGTTTTTATTTTCCTTTCTATAACTGGTCATATGACTTTTTCTATATTCATATGACACCACTACAGCATGAATATTCTGAAAGCCCAGGTTGTTCTGAAAAAAGGATGTAAAATATTGTACCTCACAGGGCTGAGGTTTAACAAGCATTCTTACACAAGGAGACCAGGCGAGAGGAAAATAGAAGAATATGCCATAGTTAACAGGGTTGGTGGTTAATCCGAAGCTTTACCCTCCCCCAAAAGTTTATGTTTTGTTTTATATAAGATCAGTGAAGGTGAAAAAACAAGTTACCACTTTCATGATGGTTTGAAATTATAATGAGTAATCATTTGATGTACTGTTTTAATGTGTATCAGATCAAAGAAGGTGAAGAGAGACAGGCTGAGAGCAGCGAGAGAGAGGTTTCAGATGAGCAGGTAGGAATGGTATGCTCTGACAAGGCACAATTTAAATACAAAAAGTCAAAAAAGCAACATCGACATGATATCCTTATCATTATTTCCTGTCATGTTCACAAAACACTCCCCTGTGGTTTCTGACAATAAATAGAATCCAATGAATTTCTCATGAAGAATTAAAATGATCAACATATCTGAAACACTCTGTGAAAGTAGCAGCAAAAGCAGGGAAGACAGAAGGATCAGACAGTACGTTTACATGCAGCAAAAAATTCAAATTTCTGATCATATCAGACATAGTTTGGACTTTTAAAATGCTTGTAAACACCTTAGTCCGACCTACTTCGGACCTACTTCGGACCATAACGGACATCTCAAAATCTGATAAGAACACCTAGATAATTTCTTTCATAGTCGGCATTTTAACACCACGTATTGTCAAGAAAGTTGAGATCCCTGATTCACTAAACCAGCAGAAAGGTGATATGAGACTCTCATCAGGCCCTAAAAGTGGAAAGTAAAAAATTTCATCATCAGGCCTGAAAGCAGAAAATAAGGAACCTAACATCGACAGTGAAAGGTGGTGCAACAGGATACCTGTGACGCTCCGTCTGAGTGAGGCATGAGCGGAGACGGTGGCAGTGGGAAGTTACACAATAGGATACCTGGGGACTCTCCATCGGTGTGAGGCATGTGCAGAGAGTAATAGCTAAGCGGTACAATGATTGAAGTTAATTCGGTATTAAGAAATGAGGTGTTAGGATAAATGTGATAATGAATGGAAACATGATATGATTTTAACTGATTATTTGATTATTAATAGTTATGAATGCATGAGAATGTTAGAAACTAGGACAAAGGTAAATCATGATGAAATGTTGATTGAGTAACTTGATGGTAGAGTGAAGTGTGACATCTTGACCAAAAAAGGAGAGAGGTGAGAAGGGAAGTGCACTACACAGAGAGGATGCAGCAGGATGGATCAGAGAAAGGGGGGGAAATCATATAGTAGGAAGAAGTATAAAAGACAACTCCCCAGGGGGATCGGGGTTAGTCCTCGGCCAGCACTCGGGTTCAAGGCATGCTGATTGATCAACCACATCGGGGCATTGCAAGTATCCACAGTCAAAGAGAGAGTGCTGTGCTAAGAGGGCTAGCCATTGCCACCTGGCTGTGGGACATTAATCTGGCCGAAGAGGATTCACCGTTTGTTCATCCTGCCATCAAGGCCGAAGACTGGTCAGTTATCAACCTGGCAGAAGAAGGATTATTTCACCTTTACCTTTCTCCCATCCTGTCAGCAACGGCTAAGGTCTGAACAGGGACTCTCCAGACTTTGGACAGGGTCAAGGAGTTTCAACAGCAACTAATAAGGTTGGCAGTCAAGGAAGGACCATACAGGCCCCGTGCACCACTTCCCTCTCTCTCCAAATTGAACAACTGATCATCCAAACTACAGTCTTCACACCATTGTTAGAAATTAAATATCTTCTCAGTATTAGAGATAAGATTGAGTATCATTAGTGGAAGTAACCAATCAATTTTGAATCAAATGATGCTGTAGGCCCGCCCTTGCTTAATTTTGCAATAAATATTTCAAATTCAGTTAAAGATTAAATTGTGGACACTGAATTTATGGTGTAATTATTAATTTTATGGTATACCTAATTATTAAAAATAATTAGGGTGTAATTATCAGGTATAGTGTGTTCAACATCTTTGAAGGTTCTAACAGGTTACTCTAGCCCACGAAATTAACAGACCCTTGGAGCTTACTGTCCAAGCTACTAAAAAATATCCTAGCAACCACACCAAGTGCCACGATCATTTAGAGGAGAGCTGCCGTTAATGGGCGTGGCTAGTGTAGTATTTGGCCCTGGGGCTATTCGGTCAGGTGCTATGCTAGAGTAAGCAGGGTAGACGTCCGGATGAAGGCAGTTAGAAGCTAGGCGTGTCTCCTTGCCACCAGCTTAAACAGTCCTCTGACTTGACCCGACAGGGTAATACCCACGGGCTTGAGGATCGGACCCTTTAAACGGAGAGCTGGACCAGTACCACCTGTACAGGGGTAACTCTGGATCGAACAGTATACTCAGCCATCATAT
Organism: Sciaenops ocellatus; assembly: GCA_033000465.1. NCBI lineage: Eukaryota > Metazoa > Chordata > Actinopteri > Sciaenidae > Sciaenops > Sciaenops ocellatus. The sequence continues at coordinate 512,480 of CP136874.1, read as the reverse complement.
ATAAATCGAATTTTGCATTCTGCGCATGCTCCTGAATTTCCGCTGGGGCTTTCACCCGGAAGTGAAAGGAGACGTCGTATTAAAAAGTGGTGCTGTTGCCGGAAAAGGTCAATCGATACCATGGCTTCAACAACACACTTCTGGACGGACGAGGAGACCCGGTTCATGCTCAACCAAGTACAAGAGTTGAACATCTTAAAATTTATGGATGGGCACAAAACAAGGAACGCAGATCTTTTCAAAAAGATTTCCAAAACCATGGCAGAAGCAGGCTTCATCAGGACGCCGGAGCAGATCACAATCAAATGGAAGAACATAAGGAAGGCATACAATGGCGCCAAGCTGAACAACTCAAGAAGTGGACAGCAGCGGGTCAGTTGTCCGTTCTACGACCTTTTGGATGATCTGCTAGGGAGGCGACCTTTGTCCCAAGCTGGACAACACGGTGGATATCGGTTTCGAGGCAGCTGACCAAGGTGAATTGCTAACTTAGTTGCTATAATCTCATCTTGAGCCTACCTAGATGCCTCATGCTAGGTGGCCTATTGTTCAATGAACTTTTGTATCCCTCCAGCGGGCAGGGGGTGGGGGGTTATTCAATGCAACTTCTCAGGTAATGTTTGACTACCAATAACATATAACGTACAAGTTTATTAAACATAAAGTAGAAATTATCACCCAGTTTAATGAAAGTAGTCATGATAATACTTGCAAAGAATGTAATATGGAACCAATAATGTGATTATTCAGACTACTAGACAAAATAAATCCATATTTCTGATATAAAAACATTGTTTAAATCATTTGTGATTTTTGTAACCCTCTGTAGAAGCAGCAACAGAGTTGGGGGAAGACACAACAACAGAGATGGGGGAAGAAACAACAACGGAGATGGGGGATGACTCTCCTTGGTCAACTGAAAGCACAAAGAGCAGTTCCCCACTGCAGAGGAACTCTGAGTCACCAGGTAAGTTCTGCAATATTCTGGCTGCACCAACCAATGCTACTTTCTGATTAAACATATACCCACGCCAGGACATGTAATAAGTTTTACACCAATTCTTTCTTCAGGGACAAGTGCCCAGCAGCCCCGTCGGAGGCGGCAGGGGCATACAGGAGATGTCGCTCTAATATGCCAACAGATGGGTGAAATGAGGGAGTTTTGGAGACAGCAGGCCCACAAACTCCACCCCACAACCAGATGCCTACTCAGGGTATCATGCCCACCCAGGGCCATCAAGCCCCATCTACCGTGACATCTAGATGTTAACAATTTTTGTTAAAGAAAAAAAAAAATTAAAAAATTGTTTTTATAAAACAAATCCTATGTTAAAATATTTTGTTTTTTTATACACCTTTTTAATTTGTTTATAATAAATGTAAAACACAAATGTCTAGCTCTTGACAATCACCCTCTAACTAAGCCTTGTGTGTTCAAAATTCATTGTTGTAAATAGTTTGTAAAATTGTTTGTTTTTGTTAAGAGTTAAAAGGAGTATAACCTTTTTTAATTTGTTTATAATAAAAGTTAAACACATAACTACAAATGAAATGTCTTTATTCGTGGCATGAAAGATAAAATGAAAATGAAAATCACTTCGCTTGAGCAACACTCGCCAGCGTGACTTCAGTCTCCTGAAGGTGATCTCGACAGTGGTCCTTGCAGAGCTTAAGTACACATTAAATCACTCCTGCTCAGGGGTGATGCGTGGGGAATGGGTGTACCCTTTGATTGGAGGACATAAGAAGGCCGTCCTTTACGATTGGCAAAGTCCTTATAGCCATCACTTGGTGGTAAAACAGGAATGTGGGTGCCGTCGATGCAACCGATTATCTGGGGGATGTTGGACTTTTGTTCGAACCGGCGAGCTATGGCGATGGCTTCCTCTGCAGTGGGCACTTTGATGAAGTTTTAGATGACCGACAAAACCATCCCTTTGCAAAAAATGTACACAAACTTCTTCACTGTTGACGTGTGCACACAGAACTGGTTTGCCACAACCCTGTACTCAGAACAACTGGCTAGTTTGTAAAGCACAATGGCAACCCTCATCTGAAGTGGTACCGGTGCCTGAACGGTCACATCCTCAGGCTTCATAATACCTGACATCAAGCCACATAACTTGTCGAAGGTCCTGCGGGTCATTCGAAAGTTCTCTTTCCACTCCTCGTCGCTAAATTCCTTCAAGACCACTTGCTCCCACCAGTCTTTGCTCCCGCATCCAGCATGAACGTTGAGACCTTCTTTGTAGCAGAGAGGCTCCAGCGTTCATCAACAAATTGGCGCTCTCTATGTCCCCTTGCCGTATCATAAGCCGCCGGCGTCCTTCTTCTGCCATCACTGCAGCCAAAAGATCCGTCGTTCTTTTTATATACGCCATCTTTGTTTGAATGCCGCCAGATAGTTTGTTGTTGCTGATAAGTAGAGGTCAACCGGAAGTGGCTCTTTGTTGAGAGGGCTACAGCGCCACATAGCGTAATGGAGTCAGCCATGCTCCGGCCATTTATCCGATTCTCTGAACGGCATGTATACTCAGACAAATGATCCGGTCTTATGCATGTCTTTATCTGATACCATCAGAAATTCGAATTGTTTGCTGCATGTAAACGTACTGACTGAGGGAGAGAAGGCACAGGTGACCAGGTAATGAGGTCAAAGAGTTAACATGTTGTTGTTAAGCAGGCTAAAAACATAGGTGTGATCGTGTGATTTTCCTCACAGAGAGAGACAGGCTGAGAGCAGCGTTCCAGTCTGTGAACTGAAGGACCAGAGAGAGAGAGAAGGCACAGGTGACCAAGTAATAAGGTCAAAGAGTTAAAATGTTGTTGTTAAGCACGCTAAAAACATACAGTTTTAGTTATCCATAGGTGTGATCGTGTGATTTTCCTCACAGACAGAGACAGGCTGAGAGCAGCGTTCCAGTCTGTGGAGAGGTTTCAGATGAGCAGGTAAAAATGATCATGCTCTGACAAGGTCATGCTCTGAATGAAAAAAAATCAATAGTGTACTTAAACTCAATTTTCTTTCTCTCATTACTATTAGTTCTATTTAGCTAAAAGTTAGCTATGTAATTGGAGTTACTTAACAGACAGATCTTGTTTTTATCATTTCTCTATAAGATGACTGAGCCACATGAGCTGAATACAGACAACAGGGACAGACAAGTCGATGATTCAGATATTACCACCTGTACCAAGCCTGCACAACCTCATCCCAAGTTTATTGTTGTGAGGAATCGAGCCAACTGTGTTTTATCCTTTCAACAAAGTTGGTTTGTAAAATTTCCATGGCTGCACTACAGCGCCACTTTAAAAGGGGTTTTATGTTTCCACTGTGCCAAAATCTATTCCAAAAAGTCACCATTTACTAGCAAGTCAGACCCTGCCTTTGTCAGTACAGGGTTTAGAAACTGAAAAAGAGCAGTTGAGAAGTTTTCAATTCATGCAAAGAGCCACTCACATGTCCATGCAGTGATCGTATATGCTCATGAAGGGAACACTGTAGCTTCACAACTGTCCTCAGTTGTAGCCAGGCAACAAGACGAAGCCAGGCAGGCACTGCTTAAGATTGTTGGTTCCATCAAATATTTAGCCCGACAAGGGTTAGCTTTAAGAGGTCATGCTCAGGGAATGGGAAACCTGTTCCAGCTTCTTAAAGACAAAGCAGAAGATGATCCAGCCTTTCAAAAATGGTTGGAGACACATAAGCAGGATTACACCAGTCCGCTCATACAGAATGAGATTCTCAGCCAAATGAGCAATGACATCATTAGAGGAATAGCTGATACCATTCGATGTCTTCCTGTCACTCAGTTCGCTTTAGTTGTAGATGGAACACAAGATATCTCAGGCAAAGAACAAAAGTCAGTGTGTCTCAGATATGTCGACCATGACTTAATTCCTCATGAGGAATTCATTGGATTCTATTCTGTGACAGAAACCACAGGGGAGTGTCTTGCAAACATGGCATTAGACGTACTTTGCAGGTTAAACTTGCCTCTGTCAGCATTATGTGGGCAGAGGTATAATGGTGCTGCCAATATGTCTGGCAAGTACTCAGGTGCACAGGCTCTGATTAGACAGAAACAGCCCCTAGCTGCATACGTGCACTGTGGAGCACATTGTGTAAACTTGGTCACACAAAAGGCCTACACAGCTTCAAAAATGGTGAAAGATGCACTTGACTGGGTTCATCAGTTGGGAACCTTATGTGGACTTTCTGGTAAATATAAAGAGATGTTTCATCACATTGCTACATCTGATCATGGTACCTACACTGCTCTGAACTCTCTGCCAAACTAGATGGACTGTGAGACAAAGTGCCATCCAGTCTGTGCTCACACAGTATGACTCTGTCCTCATGTCCCTGGGGGAGATGGCAGATAACAGTTCACCTAGTGCAGCTACTGCTAATGGTCTGCAACAACAATTCAGTAAAGGCAACACTGTGCTGGGTCTTGTGGTAGCAGAAGCTGTGATTGGAGAACTAGAATGTCTGAACACTTCTCTCCAAAGAAAAACACAGACCATCTCTGGTATGCACAGGGCTGTTGGTTGTGTCCAATCAACTCTGAGAAGCAAAATAAATGATGATGCTTTTCAAAGCCTTTTTGAGAGGGCATCTTACATGGTGGAGTCTTTAGACTTAGAGCCCATTACAGTTCCACAAATTAGAAAACCACCCAAGCACTTACACGGAGAAGCAGATGCATACAGGGCCAAAACTCCCATGGAACACTACAGAGTAGAGTATTATAAGGTGCCTGACTCACAGCCAGCAGACAGATTTCAGCAGGATGGTCTACTGACCCTGCAGAAACTAGAAAACACCCTGCTCACTGGGAAAATTGATTCTGTGGTGGATGAATATCCAGAAATTAACACCCAATTGCTTGCAGTTCAACTACCCATATTCCTACCCATGCAGTTGCAGCACAGATGCTGCAGAGATTCTTACAGGTTTGCCAGTAGAAGTGTGTGGTTTATTCACTGAGGTCGAAACTCTGGTCAGGTTGCTCCTTGTTGTACCAGTCTCATCCTCTGAAGCAGAGAGGAGCTTTAGTGCTCTTAGAAGGTTGAAGACTTGGCTACGTTCAACCATGACACAAAAAAGGCAGAACCATGTAGCAGTTTGCCATATCCACCAAGATAAGTTGGATCTCTTAGACAGAAAGTCAGTCTGCAAACAGTTCATTTCTGTTTCACAGGGACGTAAACACATTTTTGGTGATTTTACTTAAGCAAAGAATAGAACAGCCTCAACAGTTAGCAAGTTCAGAAAATGACAACATTTTGCTGCAATGTAAAGTTCAGTCCAGTATACAATCCTGTTTGATTGTAAGGTGTGTTGTGTTGGAAAGTTGTCTTATATGTTGCTTTAAATTTTATGGTTAAAACTTTTGATTGTTGTGAATGTGATTTATGCTATATTTTCACTATTCTTCTGATCTGTCTCTCTACCTGAGCGGCTTATGCAGCCTGTGTGTGTTTATGTGTATTTACTTGAGCAAATAAATGAAGTTTATGTTCGTAATATTTTATATATATATATATATATATATATATATATATATATATATATATACGGTTAAAGATTTTCTCATGCGGGACATGTCCTCAGACCTGCTTCACAGGCGGAAATCTCAACCCCCCCAATGTTTAACTCAAAGTTACGCCCTTGTGTCCTACAAAGTCCTACAGTCCTAAAAATTATATCACCAGATGCAGCTCATTCAGGACATTCCGGCTATTACTTTACAAATCTCTACTATTAATAATGTACAAATTATTCCACATTTTCTACAAATTTCCCACCATTAGAATGCATTGGAAATCCTCAAATCTCTCAACAAACCTCCTCCAACTTTAAACGACTACTATTACTGCATACTTTGTCCTACAGACTTCATTCAAACTACAAATTGTACATATGATCCTCAACTATTAAACCTGTACCCAACTTCACAAAATCTTTTACCGTTTTTTAACTATCCAAGCTTAAAGTTGAGCAGGTTTTTACTCCAAATATGCATTTATAATGGGTGTTGCGCCTGCTAGAGTGGGCGACGTCAGAGCTAGAGTGAAGGAGCAGCGAAAAAGTCCGTCAAAAAAAAAAAAAAAAAACAGACAAGCCTCTCCTGGCCACAAATTTCACGCTACAGACATGATTTACCACTCAAAACGTAGGAAAACTCGCTACATACGCATTGATGCCACTACTGAAGCTGTCAGTAGTGGCGGTTTGAGCTTAAAAACACCAGCTAGTCCCTGCCAACACCCATGTTTGAAAGGAGGGATTTTTCTGCACGGAAGCAGACAAACCAGTTTCTCTCCATCGTGCTGACAGTCCATTCCGTACCGGTAGACACACAATTTTAGACCTACACGATCAGGAAAGCCTCGTGCCACTAGGAGTGAAGTCGTTTCAGTGATGGTTACAAAGGTTTGGCCGCTACATGCCTTTTTCTGTCGGTAGTTTCTGCCATTATCAGCCGTGCTCTCTCCCTCTGCGCAGCACTAACAGTCAGTCTGACACACACACACACACGCGCTGCTCTAATTAGGGGCCGGCAGATGGCGATGGTTGCTTGGCAACCTCAAGTCTGCACTGACACAAGCCAGAGGGAGCAGAGAGGGGGCTATTTTCACTGTTTTTAATACATTACTCTACTTTTTCCAGCAGATCTCACACTTTGTTATAATATCCTACAAATTTATACAAGATTTCCAAATATTCTACAATTTTATCTTTTCATACAAATTTCCACAGATGCATCGGGCATTTCAGCAGAGGACATCCACACTGTATTTCTGCAGGAAATGCAAATATACTAGTTACTATTCCCCATACCTATTATTCTTACGTATCCCAGGAATTTCGGCACGCTACTCCTCCCGCAGTTTTGATTGCACATACACAAAAAAAGGTATCAAAATGACCGGCTTGGCCGAGAATGGTGTGCTATGTCTTTTCTAAGTGTTTCGCAGAACGGTTTTGCCAAAAATCGCCAAAATCATGCCAAAAAAATTAATGGGTGTGTACTGGTAGAATGTTCGCGAGCTAGAGTGTGTGACATCATCGCTAGAGTGGAGAGGGAAAGAAAAATTTGTCGAAAAATAAATGAACCCCGATGGGGTTGCAGTGATATCACTGCTGAAGCTGTCAGACTTATAGTTTTGGCGGGAGACGCACTGATTCGCAGCAACACGCGTCCACCGCCCCATCTACTCCCATGTAAATTGAAGAGGAGAAATTTCCCAAAGGATCACGAGGCACCTGTTCATTCTCTATCTATCTCTACTGTCTATCTGTCACATTTTTAAGCACTGAAACTCAGCATTCCTATGGTCAACAAGATAAGGATGCTCACAGTCATTTCGGCTTTTGGATACGCCACACCGTTTGGCATTTGTGGCCACCTGTTCGAGGGGGTTCATTTAGAGATTTTCTGAATCTCTCAGGGATCAGAGGGAGAGAGCACGTGCACACAGCTGCGCTTGATTGCTCTGGGCGGCACCTGACCCTGGTTGCTCGGCAACCACAAGCCTGACTGTGTGAAACAAGCACGCACACACACACACACTGACAGCTACTTAATGTATGGGCATGACGGGGCCAGAGTCAGGCACACTCAAAATTTCTAGTTAAAAATTGTAATTCTCTGAAACAATTAACATTCTTATTGTTGCTTTTTTCACACTGATGCAAAAAGAGATATTCAAAAAAAAATCTTTATTTATTTATCAGGCTTATATGTGCAAAACAGTTCAGCAAGAATAACAAAATAACTGTTGACCTTATTAATAACTGACCTTATTCCCCTTATAGCTATAACCTACTAACTGAGTATGGAACTAACCCCTGCAAGCCTGAATGATGACTGTGCAGATGAGCCAAGAAGGCAGCCAGAGCAGTGTGAGACATTTTAATTCACAGTACTTTTTTTTTAAAGGATGTATTTTTACATATTTGATATTATCTATATGTCGATATATTTTTCTTTTTACAAACTTTTTACACTGCATACCACCACAAAAAATACTAGGTTCTTTACTATTTTTACTATTTTACTTTGGTGGTTACCAAGTAGCCGACCCTATTCAACTCTGGACAGTTCACGCAGGAGGCAGGTCTCAATGCTCTCACACTTACACTTTGCCTTCCTAATAGTTCCTGTTTTCGGCCATGATTGCAGTGTTTTATTTTTGCTTACATTTTCCACAAAAGGCTTCTTTTTCTGTGGCATTGTGATAAAACTGCACATTTTAAGAGTTTTATAGTGACCAGCCCGAGAAAGACATTCTGTCAGCTGGACAGAATATATCTTGAGATTATTTTGAATGAGTTGGACTGCAGACTGAAAGAAAAGCAGCCGACAAGTGCTCGGCATAAATGGGAACATGGGAAAAGAGTGTGTGAAGCTGTCATCAAAGCTAAAAAGTCTAAAATATAAAACAGATTCTACTTAGTTTACACGTTTTATGTTTACACATTATTCCATATGTGCTATTTCACAGTTTTGATGTCTTCAGTGTATCTACAATGTAGAAAGTAACAAAACTAAGAGATATGAGAAGGTGTGTCCAGATTTTGACTGGTGCTGTAGCAGCTGAACAGTGTTGGCTTACAGTTTGACCATCTTTGTCCATTTTCAATGTATCCTGGCAGGAAACCATAATGCTTCAACACAGTTGATCTAAATGTCATAGAAAGATCCGCCAGCTCTGGTAGCTCATTTGTCTTCCCCATTCAGATGCTATTTTCAATTTGGACTGCACTACCAATTCGAACTGCTAGATGTGAGTGTTACATATAATATTACACACTGCTCCTTTAACTACTGAAATCGAAATAAGGTAGCAACTGGCTGGAGGGAGATCACCAGGGTATCTGAAAGCTTCTGATAATGACCATCACTAAGATATATTATAAGTGGTACTAAACAGAACAAACAGCAAGAATTCATTCATCTTTTACTTGAGTGATCATGTCTCCAGTCTGATTTTGAATGCATAGCATCTGAGCTGTATGTGGTTTGTTAACATAGCATAACAGAGGTGCATATTCAACAGATTTACTGTGGACAGACACTAAGTTCTGCACGTGTTTTTACAGTAACTGTTTGGGTCACATGGCACTCCAAGTGAGTTGCATCCCAAAACTAACCTCTTGTACGTATTGGTTTGAATACACCACTGTGTTAGTTTGAAATGATAGGTAATGAGAAGAAAAGTAAACAGTACATGGACAGTCAGCACAGCACAATAGCAGTGTCATTTGCAGGCATCTTTATTCATTACGTATTGACAAGTAAGTGAATGGTAAATGGTAAATGGACTGTACTTATATAGTACTGCTGCTATGGCAGCATGTGTGACAGCTACAGATGAGGGTGGAGAGTAAAGGAAGAAAACTCATTCACACACTTAAACCCACCAATTTCAGATTAAGTATATTGGCTTCGGGCCAAGCCAGAACATAAGGACTATAAGCAATTGATTGAGAAAAAAATGCAACTGGAATTTCTGACAAACTGTCACAGTGTATCTTTTGCTACATAGTGTCCTTTTGTAACTGCTTCATCAACTGCTCCACCCTGTGGTCAAACTGTGTAGCACCAAAACCCAAAGAGCCACAGCTGTGTGCTGCTTCTGTGGGTAACTTTTGATCTCACGATGAGATCTTGGCACCAGGCATTATCAAGGCCAGTTCGGGCCTGCAACTGGCCAGTTGCCAACCAGATGTTAGCACTCCACTAGGGAAAACTCAGTGTATGTTTATTTGGTGGTCCTTTCAATAAGCTAAGGTGCACGACAAAGATGTGTTCATGTTTGTAAGTTAAATAAGCAGGAGAACTTTAATAGGCAAACTAATGTGTGGCTCTTGTGAGGCTGGCATCTGCCCTGCCTATGACAAAACACTGCTTAATGTACCTGCTATGTGTGATTGGCTGCATTGAAATAAGGTCTCCTCCTACACAGACGGACACTTCATGGTATTCTGTCCAAATAATGCAAAGTATAATTATAGTATAATATCTGCAAAAACATGTACTCTTAAAGTCAACTGTTGTTCACTGTGAATTGACTAGACACACATGCAGTGCTGACCGACAGTCACTAGTAACTTACTACAGAAAACTGGGACCAAGACGGAAATAACAGACTGAATAATACAGCAGTCATGAAATTGGTTTGAATTCAGTGAGGTGAGTTCAGTCTAACTATCACTAGTGAAAAAAATTGTAGTGGAAAAAAAAAAAACTGTTCAAAGACTGGGAGGGATATAGTGTTGCAACCTAGTAGAGTATTAATAGTGGTGCAGCTCATTGTTCTTGAACTCACCCTGATCCAGAACCTGTTTTGCTTTGTTTTTATCCAACAATGATCCAGTATCTTGATGATCTTTGGGGAAAAACAAAGTTTAATTAGAGATGAACAGTTTTTTAAAATATGTAAACTACAATAAACAATACAAGACATACAGTACATGAAGATAATACCTTACAGTAACATGCACTCACAAAACAAAATACAGTTTAATGCAACATGAACCAATTGAATTCCTTTGTACCTGCTGAGTGTCCCATATGCATCCCAGAGTTCATATGACCTGGACTGACAGTGATGGGAACATTGGCCTCAGCTGGAATATGCTGAAACAGCTCTCTGGAACCAGTCTCCATGCAGTTCATGTAGGGGATGGCATGTTTGCTGTCCATGTAGTACATTATATAGAAGTTGCACATTTCATCATCAGAGGTACCGCTGCAGACAAAACAGAGATAAATACATCATACACTATATGCAAAAATGCATGTATCACTCAAAGTGGATTTCCTGGATCGTGTTTTACCATCTCCTGATAATCAAATCAAATCAAATTTTGTTTGTATAGCCCAAATTCACAAAACACATTTTGCCTCGAAGGGCTGATAACTGAAACAACTTCACCTAAGTAATGAAACATCCACAAAAATTTGAAATGTTGTTTAGACTCTGAAGACATCACAGATCACATTTTGATTGAAAGCTCCCTCATGAGTTCTTGCAAAGAAGCTAAGCAATGTACTGCTGTGGAAGCAAAACACAAAAACACACACACAAAAAAAATCTATATCAGTTTAAAGACTGTGTAAAGTGAATTCAGTCATTTTCTTCTAAACACATTAAATAGGTCATAAATGTATTTCTCAACAATGTGCAAAAAGCATTTCAACCATTTAGATTTGAATTGTGGAGCTAGGCTTCACAAACTGTGTTTCAACATTTCTGTGTCAGGATTTAGTGGGCGGGTCTGAAAATTACCGCTGCTTTACGTAACGCAACGGTGATAAGCATAAACCCACCCCTGCTGTTGTAGCGGTATAAATACATTCAGCACAACACCCCCTCTCCATCAGCGATTATTATTGATCATCATCGTTGATTATCGTCATTACTTCAGTGGATTTTGGGTCACGAAGGAAGTCAAGCACGTATTTTATTCATCTCCCATTCACCGTTCATCCCAGTAGTAAGGCGTCTTGAAATTGAAGCACCTCGTCACAAGCCCCGGGATACTTAGTCACTCACTGGAGCACTTATCATTACCTGTTCACCTGCTCACTGAACACACGTATTGTCTGCTGTTGTCTAGAATCCAGGCATTTCTCCCTTCTCCAGGAGAAGGCTGTAGCTCAACCTACTCATTAGTGGTTATTTCTAGAAACCACAAATTTAACTGAATTTTAATCTTTGACTAAGCCTATTTAAACTAATATCATAAGTGTCATCCTTCAATATCTTAATCTGGTTTTAGATCGTTCTCCTTTTTATTCATCTATTTATTTTTATTACCGTTTATTTTTTAAGAACCTAACATTTTACCCAAACACTTACCGCAACGTGTTTAATTAGTCCTATCCATATCTACGCTTACAAAATGGCAGCAAAACATCGCTCCAACGCTATGACACCAGAAATTAGGAAAGCTGTGTGGTCCAAAGCCTTCAATGTTAAAACAAACCCCACCAATACAAACATGAGCCAAAATGTGCCAATTGCAGTGGAAATCATTCTGCTGCTTCCAAACATTGTCCAACATACTTATCCCAGATTCGCCCCACTCAAGCCTGGACCCAGTCTCCCTCTCAGCTCCACCCAGCTCACAAAACCTTCAGACCTCTAACACAACGCACCACCCTCCAAGATGACCTAAAGACCCTGTGTCAAGATGGAAAGCAATTTGAAGCCATCTGGAAATGTTTGGAAAAACACTTTCAATAAATACCTAAGGAAAAAGAGGAAAAGGAAGAGAAGACAAAAAATTAATAATGGGCCCATTCAGCATTATTCATATAAATATAAGAGGGATAAGGTCAAATAGGGAAGAGCTACTTCACGTTCTTCAAGAAAAAGATGTGCAAGTGGCTTCAATAAATGACAATACATTCCTCTCTCCCCTCAGTGACTTCTCTCTACCTGGATATGACATCATAAGAAACGACAGACCCCAAGGAAAACACGGAGGAGTGGCGCTGTTAATTAAAAGACCCATTGCTTACAGTGAATCATCTCATTAAGTTCTGCACAAACCCAGAACAATGAATTTGTTGCTGTAAGAATTAAACTGTCTTTAAACTCCAGCATATTCATCTTGTCCGTTTACTGTCCACCGGGTGTCACCCCCTCTCCTTACCTTTTTCAAGAAACTCTCTTAAAAGAAAAGACAGCTGTAATAATGGGAGACTTCAATGACAAACACCCAACCTTTAACATTAAAACTACAAACCAATCCAGTATTACATTACACAATATAATAGAACAGTTTGATTTATTTGTCCTAAACAACGATGAACCAACACACTTTTCTTCTTCAAACAACTCCGTAGATATTTTGGATCTCTGCCTCGTCACCCCTGATCTCACAGGCAAAGTGATCCAGTTTGCTGTCTGTCCAGATATTGGCAGCGACCATCTCCCAATACTCTCCTCATTTAATTTGGAGGCTCATACTGCTCCAGGGAAACCACAATTTGATTACAAAAAGGCAAACTGGGAGGCTTTTAAACTTTCAACGACCAATCAGAGTAGCAACCTCTCTCCTTGTGATCCCGAGCCTGCCGCTATTGATCAACGAGCACTTTTGCTTGGACAAATTCTCCTCACAGCTAGGGAAAATTCAATAAAACGTAAAGGAGATACAAAAGGTTAAAAAAATCTCCCACTCTCTCTGATGTTCCTTATAAAATCAATAAGGGAACTAAGAAGAGAGTTCATGAAAACAAGATCCACAGAGATTAAACAAAAAAATCAATCAAATACAAACACAAATCAGGAAGGAAATCAGGAGAGAGAGAGAAAAAACATGGGATAAATTTTACACAGACCTAAATAATGACCCGAATCCTAAAACATTCTGGAAAAAAGTTCACGGAAAAACGGAGAGAAAAGAAAGAAAAACAACTCTAAAGTCACAGTACTAAGACATAATGGCAAGATAATTGAGGAAGAAAAAGAAAAGGCCAATGTTTTTAAAGAACGCTTGAAAAATGTCCATTCATGCCCAGATGACCCTTTATTTGACCCAGAGTGGAAGGAGATTGTAGTACGACAGGTCAGTCTGCCTACCCATCTACCCATAACAACAAATATAGATACCAATAACCCTCTAATTAAAGCGGTCACAATAATTGAACTCCAACAACACTTCCAAAAACTCAAAGCAAAAGCCCCTGCAGAAGATGGAGTGGACAACAGACTCATCAAACAAGCAGCAATAGAATTTCTGGCTCAACTTGCAGACCTTCTTACCCTTTGCCTCCATATCAGCTACTTTCCAAAGCCCTGGAAATTAGCTCTGGTTACGATGATTCCCAAACCAAACAAAGATCCTCACTTGGCAGCAAACTATAGACCAATCAGCCTCTTGAGCAATCTGGGCAAATTACTGGAGAGAGTGCTGGTGGACAGGCTTCAAAAACACTTTGATGCCCTAGGAATCTTGGGGGTCCACCAGGCAGGTTTCAGGAGGGAAAGAAGTACAACAGACAACATCCTGAGGCTGGCAGAAGATGTACAGCGAGGATTTAACAAAAGAGAAATAACAATTGGTGTCTTTTTTGATATTGAAAAAGCATTTGATAAAATGTGGCATGAAGGACTTGTATATAGGCTGCTGGAACAGAATCTCAAACTCCCACAACAAATGGTAGTGCTTTTAAACAGCTTTTTAAATGACAGAGAAATTTCAGTAAAAGTTGGAACCTCAATCTCTACTAGATTCAGCCCAGAAGCCGGTGTACCCCAAGGTTCAGCCCTCAACCCTCTACTGTTTCTCCTTTACATTAGCGACATATATTACCCACCTAGAGGTAAGGGTCAAGTCTCCCAGTTTGCAGATGACCTCTGCTATTGGACCTCTTCAAAGAACATAAAATACGCTGCCAAAAAGCTCCAGGTGTGCATTACTGAGATGGAAGAATGGGCTAATATGTGGAGAATAAAACTAAATCCAACCAAAACACAATGTGTACTATTCACCAGACACCCACGTAAAAAAGACCAAATAAACCTCAACCTCAAACTGTATGGCAAAACTCTCCAGGTCACCTCAACAGAAAAATTTTTAGGAGTCACCTTCCAACAAAACATGCAGTGGACAGCACACATTGCTGAAGTGGAAAAAGAGGCCAGACGCAGATTAAACCATCTGAAAGTGCTCTGCAGAAAAAAGGGAGGAGCAAATCCAGAAACTGCTTCGAAGGTGTACCAGTCATATATTCGACCCTTGTTCGAATACGCAGCCCCTGCTTGGCGTGACCTAGGGAGAGCTCAACTCAGTAAACTCCAAGTCATACAAAATACTGCCATAAAGATGTGCTATAGGATACCTAAATACACAAGCAACGAATACACCCATCTACTTTCTGGTTTCAAGACATTGCAAGAAAGAATGGTCACTCTGGGAAAAAAATAACTGCACAGGGCTCAAAAAAATCCATCACTCTAGCCAATCATTGAAGAAGAAAGAACAAACCCACTCCAGTCCATTTGCACCACACCTCTGTCTGTATTATTGAAATATTGATATAGAAATTCATTTTAATATAACCATAACACATTTCAGCTACTCTAGACCATATAAAATAGGGCAACCGAAAATACCTTTGTGTCATTGGACTTTGCTTTATTATGCATTTTATTACTATGCTTTAAGATAGATGTCTTGTTTTTTAACTGCTGATATTTAATAGAATAGATGAAAAGGGGAAAAAAAAAGAAAAAACAAAGAACAAAAAAAGAAAAAACTTACTTATACGTACAGCCGTTGCTAGCTAGCTCTGCCCTCAACATCCTGAAAATGCATCTTCTCTGGATGCCAGAATGTAACAACAGCTCCATTACTTTATTTAAATTTAAAAAAAAAAACAAGTGATGAAGAAGAAGTGGAATGTGAAGGGCCATATTAATGGAGAAAATAATACAGTAATTACAGTAACGTTAGGTGACGTTGTGAACAGTAACGTGATTTTACATCGTGTACTAACATAATCACGTTAGGGTTTCTCATCATTTTCATGTGTGTTATCTAATGTCAGTGCATGTAACGTTAGACTGCTCTCATTTCCTGAGCGGAATCCAGAAGAAAATATACCGGTAACGGGACACGGGACGTCTCTTATATGCAACAGCAGCTTGTCACTATGACAGGGAATATATGCAGTCAGATCTGAGTCTACGTTTGTGGGTAACGGCGCACATGGACAAGGCACACCTGCCTAGGTGTGACCACCTGCCGGGTGCGCCGCGCTGCCGGTCCCTTGCCCCCCTGGACTTAAAGCAAGAGTGAAATATCTGTCCAACCCAAACCCGTCTCAGGCTAAAAATCTGAACCACGTGTGTGTTTCCTACGTGAGGAAGGCTATGACTGTTTTGCTTAAGGTGGAATAGAATGATTTAGTCCCTTTACAATCCAACTAGTTAAGTCAGTTGACAGCCTATTCTTGCTCAAGGGTGATCCTGAATCAGCCATTATTATCTAAAAAAACTTTATTAAGCAGGTATAACTCTGGTCAACACAACATAAAAAGAAAATGACAACATTCAATGAGAAAGAGATACTTACTTAGATCTACCCTGCAGAACTCCTGAAAAGGTGCATAAAACCTCACGGCTGAAAGCTCAACTTGGGTCTGTAGCTAACCTCAACCAACCCAAACCTCAGCAGTAACACCAGTAAAAATGTGAATGAGCAGTGCCAAACCCCATGTGCTACATATGTAGCATAGTAGTAGAGTAAACTTAAGCAAAGGAGAAAGTGAGAAATATGTATGTACACACTTTGTGTTCATAACAGAGCAAACTATCAAACATAGCAAAATAGAACAACATACCCAGGGGCATATAAATAGCAAGGTAGTAAAAAGAAAAGCAGAGATACTACAATAAATGTGACAGAAGGAGAGGAAAAAAAATACTTTGTGATACTGAATAATACTGTGTAGCTTATTTTTCCATCTAAAATGACAAATTCTTACAAATTTCTGCTGTAGATAGAAAATGATCAGATTAGGATCCTTAAGATCCCTCTGCCCCCAAAATTGATCCGGAGTTTAGCTGGAAAGTGAAGGTCGGATTCGACTCAAAAGGTGGATGACACAAGCCTTGAACACCTTTAACACTGTCCCGCAGTACTGCTGTGTGTTGTTTCCCTCAATTCCAAGTAGGTGGATGTTCTGGCTGTTATGAGAGTAGCGTTGTAGATGTGCTGAGTGTGTGTGTGTGTGCGCGTAGGGTGTGAGTGAGCGAGCGGGAGCGAGCGAGCGAGTGTGCATGAGCGAATGCGCGTGAATAGCGAGGGAGCAGGTCAGAGCAGAATTTAGTCAGTAATGAATGTACAGTGTGAGCTACAGGTGACGAGACTAAAAGGCCACGATATCACAAAGTCAACCCGGAGCTCCTGTGTTTTTGTGTTCCCACTGCTGCAAGAAGTGAAGGGGGTTAACCCCGAAGTAAGTGAGACTACACTTCGGCCCCAGCAGACGGTTTCTCCCCTGTGCTACCGGACTACGGTCCGGCAGCCGGCCAGGAATCCGGTTAACATGGCGGTGGCTGTGGCTCTCCAAATAATTTTCTACACACCTCTGACTGGAGGGTCTACTGTACTTTCCAGGGCTATGACCAATGAGCTCCAATGAGCTAATTCTAGCTTGACCACTCCATTTAGTCACCAGAAGACTGAACTAACAAGGCAGTTTAGTGTTTATAAGCTAGTAGGCTGGGAGTAGAAATTGTCTCTGTTGTTAGGTCAATTCTGAGAAAAAAGTCAAAACGCATCAATTTTTCACATGTGGCCCTAATCCTCTCCCGTGCATTACACATAGGAGTCTACTGATGTGACTGATGTGTTTTCAGGAAATAATCAGAATCACTGACTCAAGGAGCAACCTCTGTGGCTGGAAAATGAAGCCAATGCAGAAGTGCAAAAAACTGTAATACAGAACATTTCAACATTTTAAGCCCTGTATTAAATTGTCAAACAGCAGAAATAAACATGTGGCATATTCTATCAGATTTGTTAAGTGTGGCTGTTCATTCTCTTTGTCTGCTTTATTTTCACTAACCCACTCCATTCATTCTCAGCTCACTCTGCTGCTCTCTCTCCGTCTTAAGACACACCTTAAAGCAGTTAGCCCTTTTGTAATGGAGATGCAAATGATTTTAGGTTATTGCAGTTAAAAAAATCCATTAGGAGTATTGGAACTCACCCAATATAAGTCTTAGATGTTCTGCCCTCACCAGTAAACACACATCTGGCTGCAATGGTGTCACCATACTTCACATTGACCTCCTTGTTAACAGGATAGAAAGCCTGGAAAGAAAACTGGGCAGTGAGTAAACGGCACTTTACATGAAAAACTGTTGTGATCAATATATTCTTGAATTCAGATGTATAAGTTATAATATACATTTAACCTGTTAATTATCAACTCCTTAATGAACTGGGAACAACTTGGACCAGCTAATGGACAAAGATCTTATTCTTTGATCACAAATATGCAAGAGCTTTAGAGTACTACACAGAGCGTACATCCTAATAATAAAGAAACAATATAATTAACACAATCTTTAATATCTGTACATCACAATTTTTTGAAGAGTTAATGGGAGCAAAGTTTTAATTATATACGTATAAGTGTTGAAGAATTGAGCATCTTGTATATATGAGGCCTTTGGTTATACAATTCAAAATAGTACCAGCTGAAGTAAATCTGGATAATCACAAATATCTTTCTAATAACTCTAATAACCTTTGCTGCATCTATAAGAGAACTATCATGACAGTGACTAGAATTTAACCATTTGCTACTTTTGGCTACTGTGGACAACCTAAAATTGTTATTTTTTAATTACATCTCACCAAAGGACTGCAGTTGATGAATGTACACTGTCCATATAAATAGATAAATGATAAATTCATGATAAATGTGAAAACATACCTGTGGTAACTGAGGGGACTGTCTCCCAATCAGGCTCCACTTTCCATCTCTGATCCTATAGCCACTGACCACTTTGCCTGTGACAGAAACACTCATCCAGACTACCATTGATACTGATCAAAGTTCTTCTCAAATAGACTGCTGAACTGTCTGATATGACTCACCAAGTTGGTGTGTGTGGGTCCTGAAGGCAAATGGGTAGATGGGGTATGAAGTGTAATCACAGGCGATGTCTGCATTTGTAGCTAACAAAGAAGAATGAAGTGTTATACACTCACTGTGTATCTGTTCTTTACTTTATACATCTGATGCTGGGTAACTTAACAGTGCAAGACGATTTGAACTGGTTTAAATATCCACAAATAGAACAATAGAAGGCAGAAAAACTTGTTTGTTTATTGCTCATGGCTATTTGGAGTTATAATTGTATTTATTTATTATTTGATACGTCTTTGTCACTTCTTGCAGTGAATAAACATTTTAACCATTAATAGTGTATAGCTTATTTTTGCTCCGGTCTGACCCCTATTTAAAATGTTCTTGACCATCACTTTCTTTAGGAGTGGCACATTTACAGCATGTGTGTTTAAGTTTTCACAGAGGGGGTTGATCAAGTTTATACAATGATATGCTGCCATTTGTTTAAGCTATTCGTGATGGAAGATAAGCAGTACTGATCAAAACCAGAATCTGCACAGTACTTCTAGAACAAACTTGTCAGACTTATTTTCCCCAGTTTGTTCAGAAGGAAAATTTTAGATACAGATATAAACATTTCGACATGAGGAAATTCATATATTGACAAGTTAAAAACTAAAAAAAAAAAAAATACACCATACCTCTTTTTTCTGGAAGGATAACTGTGTCCACAGACATGAGCAGGTATATGCCAGCAATGAAAGGCTGCCTTTAAGGAGAACCACAGTTATACATTTCCTTCCTATTCCTTCTGTTCAAGCTCTCTTTATGTACATGCCAAGATGTTTTAATTATAGAATTCAACAGAAACGTTCATGCTTTAAGGTTAATACTTACGGTTTGGATGTCATTCTTAAGGTAAGTCCTGAGCAATCTCTATGATGATCTGCAGAACAAAAAACTAAAATAAAACTATTTTGACATCTGGATGAGTACTATAATCACCAAAGTTGAAATGGATAACATGTAAACCTGACAACATGATACAGTCCATTTCAGAACCACAACAAAGTAGATCCTCAAAGAAATGTCACGTTCAACACTTGTCAATACTGTGAACGAAAAACAGTATAAGATTCATAATGGTAGTTTTCATTATAGGGCTGTTGTATTGTATTGCATGAACTTGTACAGATGTTCCTAATAAACTGGTAAGAGCAAAAAAAAAAAACAAGCCCAGTTGTCTACAGCCATGCTAACAGTCCTTTGAGCCTGTGCTTTAAACACAGTGGAGCTTTGAGCTAAATGCTAACACATCTTAATTTAGTATCATGCTAACATTCGCCATTTAGTACATGAACTGTACCAAATTTTGCACTTATCCATCTGGTAGATGTTCGCATATTTCAAAGAATAAAAGGAAACTCTTAAGGTTGAGTCAGAAGATCATCCTCCCCAGAGATCCATCCTCTGGGCAGCGATATCAGTACCAAATTTAAACTCTTAAGGTTGAGTCAGAAGATCATCCTGCCCAGAGATCCATCCTCTGGGCAGCGATATCAGTACCAAATTTCACGGCAATTCATCCAGTAGTTGTCCAGTAGTATCTGTCTGGTAGAAAAGACAGCCTTTCTTTGAGGGAGAAATAACTGGATCAATCAATTCAATTTTGCTGAAACTCAGTAGAAACTCAATTAATTCAATCTTAGACAGTGTCCATACACAACAAAAGGTTTTAAGGATTTTTATTCCACAACTTGTCTAAAAGAACTAGAGATCTATCACAAACTTTGATCTGCTAGTGATGAATTCCACTATTCAAGGCTAACGAGGCTGCTCAAGGATGTTTTACCTCTAGTTAGCCCTTCTTTATTGGATATGATTAATCTGTCTCTATTATCAGGATATGTACCACAGTCTTTTAAAGTAGCTGTAATTAAACCTCTTCTTAAAAAGCCCACTCTAGATCCAGAGGTTTTAGCCAACTACAGACCGATATCAAACCTTCCCTTTCTCTCTTAGATACTTGAGAAAGCTGTAGCCAATCAGCTGTGTGACTTTCTCCATGAGAACAGTTTATTTGAGGATTTTCAATCAGGATTTAGAGTACATCATAGCACAGAGACCGCACTAGTCAAGGTTACAAATGACCTCCTAATGACATCAGACAAAGGACTCATCTCTGTACTTGTCCTGTTAGATCTTAGTGCCGCTGCCACAAATTGAGCTAACCCTTTCTCCCCTACTGTAGCTGTAGCAGCAGTTCTGCATTTCCTTTTCAGCAACAGTTTGCTTCAGAATGTCACCCAAACTCCAGTTAACTTGCTGCTGTTAACTATTAACTTTCATGAACCAAAAACAAAAAGATTATTACTAAAAAAGTTATCTCACTCACAGATGCCAATAACGGCAGCATCTGCCATTGCAGGTCAGTGGCAGCTGCACCACACAGAGGCAGCGGTTGAGACAGATGTTGAGAGATTAATTAAGAAAACCTTGTAAATTAATGCAGAAATCACATGATGAAAATGCTACTTCCTGCGAGTCTAAGACAACACTGACGACTGTTTTATAAAAATAAAACAGGTGCCCACAGCAGCAGCAGTTACCGTGGCAGGTCAGTGGCAGCTGAGCCTTTTGGATGTTGGGAGTCTGGGCTAGTTAAGCTCTTAACTACCCTTTGTGTTGTTACTCTCCTCATTGTCCTCCTCTGCTCTTGTATGACGTGCTAGTAACCTCTCATCCATAAATGTCAGTACTAGCATTAGGACTCACCTCTGAAAGCACTGATTTCTCCATAATGGATCTGCAGCACAAAGTAGGACATCCCTGAGTTTCTCCCAACTTTAAAACCAACGTCTGTCAACAGAGGTAAGAGGAAGACATGAAACCACATGAAACCACATGGAGATACAGAAAATAGAAAGATGACAGTCTTTATTCACTTCACAGTTACAGTGGAACTACTTTTTACTCAAGAAATAGTCCCTTTGAAAACTATGAGATGTGTGGATTATACAGAGCAACAGGGACACAATTTCCAAAAAGACATGCTACTTTTCAACAAAGTAAGCACAACAAAATAAATAAATGAATTTCTCTACAGTGTATTGGAGAAGAGATCTCAAACCTGGACAAATGAGAGTGAAACAGCTTAAGGTCAATAGGTAAATGAAAATGACTGCAGTAATTGTCAACCCTTTGAGAGACATACCCTTGGGTAATTTAGTAGGTGGTGCATTCCGAGCCCAGGCATACATAATGGAAGCTTCGTCCTCACATGTGCCTTGCACACTGCCACAGTCCCTTGAGAGAAATGACACGATCAAAACATCAAACAGCTGTTTACACTGCAGTCATCTGTGTAGTGTTTGGATGGAAAGAACTATTGTAGGCACTTCCATAACAAAAGGCCTGGTACACTAAATAAATAGGACTTCTCAGTCATGACGGTCATTGTATATGCAGAAAGGCTCGGTCAGCGCTGACTTTACTGGTCATAGTTAAAACAGTTCCACCACCAAACTGGTTTGTCAGGTAGCAGAAAGATAGAGCGGCTTGATACAATAAATTAAGTTGATATGGTGAACACGTTTACACACTCTGCAGACACAAAGCACTGTCATTCATTTGGAGTCACGTTTGTGTCCAACTGATGAATGTAAGTTCAGTATGCAAGTTCACTCTCCTTTTCACTCGTTTGTTTCTTTATCTGCTAAATGCTGCACTACATTCTTCATGTAGTCACTAACTGTGTGGCTGCGCTGCTGTTTGATGGTTTATAAGAACTTTTCAAAAACAGCTGCCTGCTACAACGCTGCATAGAGCTGTGGAGAACTGGAGAGTTGGTAATAAATCTGAACCATTGTCAATATAAAAACAAGTTGCATTTTATATATCATTAACATAATATTAACATAATAACAAGTGGATAATAGATGAAGTAGCCTTTAAAACCTAGCATGAGTCAAAAACACTTGAACAAGATATCCAGTAATGTCAGCTATCTGGATTATACTGACAAAAAAAAAAGAAAGAAAGAGGAAATGACTTTTTAAATTAGCATAGACCACAGGTACTACTACTACTACTACTACTACTACAACACCCCTTTGAGGGCCTTGTTCTGTCACACCTCAAAGCATCACCAATCCCCACCTGGACCCCCTGCAGTTTGCCTAACTGGTCCTCCAGTTCATCCTCCAGCACCTGAACGCGTCTGCCTACAGGTGGGAGACTGACCTGGTGCATCCAGAGCAACTTGGAGCTTAACACTCTAAAGACAGTGGAGGTGGCTGTGGACTTAAGAAAGAACCCACACAGGACCAAGCGCTAAACCTGGGGTGACAGGTTCAGCTGTTTTACCCTGCATTTTACCCTGCAAAGTGTCTTTGAGTACTTAGAAAAGCGCTTAAATAAAAAGTATTATGAGTCACTGCAAACTACACCTGTAGTTTAGATTTAAGAGGGCAGGAATGCCATAGAGTGACTGTGGTATGTTATTGTAGTCAAGAACAATGTTTCAGGAACTCATGCAAAGAGAAAGACAGATATCAACAATATCCAGAAACAATGCAGAATTCACTGAGCCCAAACTCATCTGAGATGCACTGATACATACATACTGTACATACTTACACAAACACATCATAGCCTATGTGTTGTATTATTAGGTCAAATAAATATTTAACATCAATTATTCCTGATACACCATGAATACAGATAATGACTCATTTCAATACTTTCAATCAAAAACGATATGATGATTAGATTTCAAGCTTTTATGTGACTTACTTTCAGACACTGTAAACACTGAAATATGACCTGGAGTTGGATCTTACCAGTAACTTCTAGTAGAGACAGGAGTCTGGCAGCCAAACAGCAGCATGTGGTGAACTGTTTCCATACTGGCATGAGGTATGAAGTCCACTGTGGAGAATAAGCTCTGTGGTTAAAACACTGAATATTTCATGAAATGTTTTAGTTACTCAACACACTTCACGTATGAACACTCAATTCACTCTGCCAATTTCCATTTCTACTGGATTTACTCTCAAGCTAATTCACACACAAAGGAAAGGGAGTGTTCCATTCTGCTTCACATCTATCAAACCCACTCTTAAGTTTAATATCGTGCAGCTTATCCTGACACCAGTCAAGTTAAAAAAAACAAAACAAAAAAAACCATGCTCCTAGGTTTACATAGGCAATCTGGGTGAGGGGCTGATATACAGTATGACATATTTCCAGTATATTTGGTCTTTTTAATCAATTTTTATTAAATTTCCAGGTATTTCCATGACTGGAAAACTCTGCTGGCATGAGCGAGCTATGTGGTTGTTTAGTCACACATTAACTTGGAATCACTCCTCACTTTGTACGGTGTTAAGTTGACTCACTCACTCAGAGGCTGCCAACTCTCACGCAATGACTGTGAGACCCACGCAATTTACCCTCTTCATATACACATCCATCAGCCTACAGATTCATATTTGTGGCTTTCCTCCTGATAGTCTGAAGAGCTCACTGCTGCACGATGCTGCTTCTGTCTCCCTGTCTGTCTGTGTCCTGTCTGTGTCCCTGTCTGTCCGTGTCCCTGTCTGCCTGTGTCCTGTCTGTCTCCCTGTCTGTCTGTGTCCTGTCTGTCTCACTCTCTGTCTGTCTCCCTGTCTGTCTGTGTCCTGTCTGTCTGTGTCCTGTCTGTGTCCCTGTCTGTCTCCCTGTCTGTCTGTGTCCTGTCCACAGTGTTATCAATTATCAATTAGATTTTGGCTGCGTCACAGAGCTGTGATGTCATTTTGAGACTCGGTTTGTAAAGTTTAGTCAACATGTGAGAACTCGTCTGACACAGAGAGCCTCATGTTGTGCGCTAAATGTGTGAAATAACAACGAGTATATCTGTGTAAACGACTTCATTCAGCGTCTCCCCCTCTCCTCTGGCACCGTGAGTTACTATGGTTACGGAGACACCCTGAAACTTTCTAATGATTCTGAATAAAATCATGAATGTAGCCTGACTGTTTCTCACTGCTGAAATCTTGTATTATAACATGAGTGTACGTGACAAATCTAAAGCCACAAATAATAGAAATAATAGCCACAGAAATATAGAATTATGTATGTTAAATTGTTCTGTGTGCAAATCATCATCATAGTTATTCTCACTCTCATTACTCAGACAGGTCCTCTGGCTAATATCTTCATTTGGCTACAAACGTGTCAGAAGTGTGTTTGTAGCCTTTAGTAAATATTCAGTTCATATGTGGTCACAGCACCTCTGACATAATAAATGAGAAAAATGTGACAAATCCAAACAAAATAGTTCAGCTAAGAAGTCCCTCTCTCTCTCTCGCTAACCCTAACCCTAACCCTCTTTTCTAGGTTGATTTTCTAGTTTAATAAAAACTAGTTTGTTTGTTTGTTGTCTGGACAAAATGATCCTGCAGGATCCACAGTTCACATACTGTTACTGTTGTTTTCTGTTTATCAGCCCTCAGAGAGTGTTAGCGGTGTGTGTGTGATTTGTTTACTGCACAAGGAGTTTGCTTCGGGCCACTAAAAGCCTAAAGCTGGCCCTGGGAAAACTCGTCTCTAATTTTCCAGGTTTTCCAGGACATATGGGAAACCTGACAGTGTTACCTTCAGAGTCAGACTGGAGAAATGTAGAATAATTATACATTCAAACATGTCAATGAAATCTTTTTACAACAATCAGATTTTTTTTAATGTGTGTTCTGGTCAAACTTGCCATATGAACAGATTTTATTTAAATCAAAAACATCACAGAGGGATTATGAAGTTATATTATATAGACAAGCTATTTTTATTCCTCCAGCTGCCATCACTTCTGCTGCAACTACAAATTCTCCTTTGACTACCTTTACTATGTCTGCTACAACTGTTGGTGCTACATTTACTAGAAATATTGCTTTTACTGCTGCTCTTACTGTGGCATCTTTTCCAACAGTATACAGTTAAGCCCCATTATTTCCCAGAAAAGTACTAGTCTATTGTAGCTACCAATGTTTTCTACATCCTCTGTTTTAAAGAGGATACACTTACCAATATATGTATCTCGATTGGTTGGCACAGGAAAGGCCATGCACAGATAAGTGTCCGACTGAAACATTAAAGAACACAACAATGTTCATGACTAAAAATGATAGTTAGTTCTGAGCAAGTCATTTGATTGGAGTCTTTCCATGATCACTGGTATCATTAATGGTCACCCTTGAATTGTAACAAAGCTCAAAGATTTCTCCATAAATAACATTTCATTTAAACTATGAATGGTTCACAGAAGAGGATGAAGGGAAGAAGCCTGGAAATTTCACTGCATACTTCCAGGTTTTCATATGACATCAGCCGATGCAGACAAATTAGATAAGAACAAAAACAAGCCAACACTGTAACATAACAGTATGGGCTTTGAACTGCATTCAGACTTGGCTACGTCTCAAAAATATTAACGTTAACTGGGCAGTGGGAACATAGACTTATAGATCAAAGCTAACATGGCACTGTTCAGGAAAATCTCAATGTGTTGCTTGGCAACAGTACAGTCCCGGTCCAGTTACAGATAGTAATAATAATAATAATAATAATAATAATAATAATAATAATAATAAAACAAACAAACAAAAAACAGTTCTATTTTGTTTCCAGTCTGCGATATGCAATCATAAGTTGAGGGTAATCAGTCATCAGCAGCCTATTACACTCTGTGTCTC
Source organism: Sciaenops ocellatus (assembly GCA_033000465.1). Lineage (NCBI taxonomy): Eukaryota > Metazoa > Chordata > Actinopteri > Sciaenidae > Sciaenops > Sciaenops ocellatus. The sequence goes on along the minus strand of CP136874.1, from coordinate 486,130 downwards.
TCACTTTGAGGGTTGCAAGGGGAGGCCTTATTCCATTCAGAAAACTGTCTGCCCATCAATAGCAGATTTTTCAGATCTGCAGGTATATAATCTAGGAAGGGTGCCCACACTTTTAAAAATAACTCATCCTTACCCTTCATAACAGCTTGTAATCTTTCATGAGGCTCTAGGTGGAAGAGTTTTGATCCAGTTTTGCAGTATGCACTTTCGAGCAACTAGAAGGAGTTTTTCAAAGAGCTTATAATGTGATGCAGTGAGATCTAAGTCCCTAGAGGGAAGGCCTAGGAGGAAAACTCCAGGGTCTGTTATGTTTTATTTTAAATATCTCACTGACTACCTTCGAAATAAGTGTCCAAAATCTGGAAATCAGTTTACATTTCCAAAAGTAATGGAAATACGTCCCCTTGGTACACAGAGGAGAAATGGAGGGATCAATTTTGTTAAAAATAACAGGAGTAATATGCAGCCAAGCCCTCAATTTTAAATGAATCTGACATGTTGCCAAGAAACAGGAAATCGTCCTACATCATGCTGAAGTATACACACTAATAAAGAGCCAAGGCAAAACAGTGTGAGAGCTCTAATGATGAATATAACCTTCATTCAGTAGAACGTTTAACAGAAACAGACTCACCCCAGTCGGGACAACACCAGGCATTCGAATATCAACAGAGAAATTGTCAGAGTTTGTTAAGACCCGCTGTTGCTTGGTCCTGGACATACAGTTGCTGGTATCTGACAAGACATTTTCCTGAGACCTTTGGGAAGAACAAAGAGACATTATGGTTTACTCATTTCTAGTCATTCACTCTGAAATGCTGCTGGAAACAGACCCACCACAAACATTTCTCCCCCTGAGAAGTGGTGGTTAACTGCTACTTATCCTCAGACAACTAAAAGACCTCACTCTGTGTGTGTGTGTGTGTGTGTGTGTGTGTGTGTGTGTGTGTATGTGTGTGTGTGTGTGTGTGTATTGACAGGCCTTCTCGTTGAATGTTTTTTTCTTTGTTTTTGATAGTATTTTGTATTTTAGTATTTTGCGTTATTAATACGTAATATATAAAAAAATGTTTTCACAGGATTCATACTGGGCAGGCTGGTGTGTGTGCAGTAAGAGACAGAGTGTGTGTGTATGGAAAAGAGAAAAGCAAGGAGAGTTTTGAGTAAACACTAAAATAAGATGGATTTGTTTTCTGCTTAATAAAAGCTGTTGACATGCACAATCCCACTTCTTGTTTTGATTCATTTATGAACTGACCTACAAGTTATGAGTAATTTTCTTATTCGCCATGTTTACTGTATGCAGCTGTAACAAGTGAATTTCCACAGTGTGGGATCAATAAGGTCTATCTTATCTTTCCAGCACGCCATCACACACCACCACAAGTAAATAGTCAACCTGTGGAAAACACTGAGATTTAGAAAACAGCTTTATAAATCTGATGAAAAGAATGTACATGCATATTTCTGTCTTTGTGACCAGTTAAAGTTGTAAATATACACAAAGGCTTAATCCTCATTGATAGATATTCTGTAAATTTGAATCAGATATAGGTCTACTTAATGATATTCTCACTATACTACTACTCTCAGTATAAACATAATTTCTAGGTTGGAGAACTGAATGGAAGAAAAATAGAGCTGTAAGCACATTAACAACTGAAACGTTCCAAAAATACATTTGACATCCTAGAGCGTATATTTCTTACCTTTTGAATCTGTAAATAGGGTTTTGTATTTCCAGGCTGTGGCTGTGACACATGAATGCTAGCACCACCACACAGACCACAGGGACTCCCATCATGCCTGCAGATGTGAAAAAGAGGGTGTCAGCACCATCCTGTAGGAAAAGACTAGGTGGGTAATCTGCATGAGAGAGTGCATGTCACACCTGTTTCTCTTGCTCAGCTTCGATGAGGAGTAAAAAATAGGAGGGAGCCAAGCTAGTATTTCTGTTGGACCTCACTCCTTTAGCATTGCAATGTATGATCGGGTCCTCTCAGAGGGTAAGACGAAAAATTCTGAACCAACGATCTGAAAAAAAGCACATACATGAAAACATGAAACCAGTAAATGCATTTACCGATCTACCTTGAGATTTTGATACAACATTCAGTCTGAAGGAGTCCAACTTGAATATCTCTGCTAATATTAGAAACAAAAGCTCTCCCAAAAGTATGAAGAACAAATTACCGTGTAGGATGGAACATTTCACAATTACACCTTTGGAAACACCTTCTTATTCAATGGTTGTTTTCTATTTTTGTTTTTATCACAATCATTCCAGGTGACGACCTCATGAAGTTCACTGAGAGAATGAAGAGTGTACAGAGCTGTCATCAAAGAAAAAGATGTCTACTTGAAGAATCTAAACATGAACACATTTGGAAACAGATCTTCAGAGTTCATCTGCGATGTAGAAAGTAACAAAAGTTATGAAGAGTAATCCTCATTAGCCCTCAATAGTTCCTGATAAGTGACATCCATGAAATAACTCTGTCAACCATTTTTTTCAAGTCAGCTGGCTAAATTATGGATTAACAAATTAACTAGTTGGCACTGCTATGGCATTCAAATTAGCTCTATGTAACTCAACAATAGCATGACATTATTATGACTGTCAACTACCTGTAACATTTAAAAACATCAACTAATAAGGGCAAGTAATGTTACATCTGCAAAGAGGTAACTCAAATAAGTTGTAGTTGTAGCTAAGACTATTAGCTAACGCTACATAAAAAGTCATTACTGGAACAAAGCAATCATAAGATTGTGGTTTTTCCAACACTGAGGATTGTCATGTTTATATCTGCTGCTTTAGCTCTGCTCATGCACTGGAGCTGCTCCTGTCTGTGGCACAGCTGGCTGTCACAGTTTACACATCATGAGAAGTATCCAATAATCAGAATGTGTTAAAGGTGGAACACTGAGTGAGACCATAGAGTGGTGACAGCATCAGTGCAGGAATAGATGACTGGTGGTTCAAGCCGTGTGTGAATGAGTGAATGAGATATAAAAAACACCTTGAGTGTTCAGAAGACTAGAAAAGGTGCTATATAAGTACAGTTCATTTACCATTACTGGTAACACCAAATTAAACCACTAGGTGTCAGACGTCAGACGTGACTCACAAATGAGAGTGTTCAACATGTTGCTGCAAATGTTTCCTAATAAAAACCTTGTTAAGAAAGTAATGGTTTGTGTCTATGGCTTTTAATTTGATGCATACTATGCTCACGCTACATGTGCTGCTAATAAGGGCAAGTAATGTTACATTTGCAATGTAGCACAAAATGCAGACAGATGTGAGAAGATGAGATCTGCTTCTGGTTTTTTTTTAATTAGCCAGTCTGCTCCATAATGATGAATGGCAGCTCAGTCAGTTTAGAACAGTTTAAGCTCATACACCTGACTGGACTGGCAAAACGAGAAACTGACCCAACCTGAGTGGCCAAGGTGAAAAGTTTAAAAGTGTAACTGTAGGCTGCTGGTCTCATATTTTAAAAAGGTGCAGTGTGTAAGATTGGGGGGCTTTATTTACAGAATAAGGCAGACATGGAATATAATATTCATAACTATGTTTTAATGCATGTATAATCACCTGAAAATCAGAATCTTTTTATTTTTGTTATTTAAAAATTCTCCTTTTATATCTAGAGTGGGAGCAGGTCCTCTTTCATGAAGGCGGCCATGTTAAAACACCGTGTTTCTACAGTAGCCCAGAACAGACAAACTAAATAGTGACTCTAGACTCAGCCTTATACGTGTTGTTTCTCCTTTACACCAGGAAGGTGTGGTGATGTGAGGAGATTGCAATGCAGTGATTACACCACTAGATGCAACTAAATCCTACACACTGGACCTTTAAGTGTTTGAGCTTTTTTTAGCTTTTTTATGATTTTTTCTTAAAAAAAAAAAAAAAAAAGCAACATCATGAAACTTTTATACCATAAACTGTCCATCAATCCCATCCATCCATCCATCCATTATCTGTTAATGCTTGTCAGTGGGGTCGGAGGCTTATCATAAACTAACAGATTTTAAAATCAATTTGATGCTAAATTGCCTTGTAATTAGGGATGCACCGAATTGAAAATTTTTGGCCGAAGCCAAATAAAAATCAAACGCTTGGCCGAATACCGAATACCGAATGTGGTTAAGTTTTTCATTTTTTTTTTTTTAAATATTGTATAAATAAAATACATTTTTAGACATGATTTTCAAACAAAATAAATGTTTATTTAATATTCTGACATTTGAATATTCCAGTAGTTTCACATTTATATTAGCCCTAAATAACTGAGTTCAGAAATATCTATTCTGTAGGCCTTCAAATAAAACCTGCATTAGAAGTGCATTCCCAAAAGAACTAAAGTGCATAAAAGTGGATAAACCCACAACAAATGAATTATTGTCCTTTTGGCACCAGTCTACTTAGTCACAGTAGGCTAATAATGTAAACAGAAGGCTCAAGTAAATTGCAATAAGTGTGCTTGTAACCTCATACACTTACACGGGTACATAACATATCCCAGACCAGAACAGATTTGTCAATAACAGTACTTCAGCTTCAAATTAAAAAGAAGGAAACTATGACATCTGAGACAACCCTTGAATTGTTTTATACAAACAAAAACATTAAAACAAACAACAGTGCCTGTATAATGTCAAGCCCCTATTGTAAAAACTTAAAGTGCAAACAACAAATGAATGATTGTCCTTTGGCATAAGTCTACTTAGCCTACTCCTTCAGGAACAGTGGCAGGTTCTTCTTTATGAACAGTAGCTTCTCTGCTTTGTCACATGTCAGTCTGTTCCTCCTCTCATCAAGGACATGAGATGCAGCACTAAACAGCCTCTCACTATCAGTGCTTGTGCATGGAGCAGCCAGGTACCTTGGAATGGAAACAACATTGTAGGTCCAGTTCACTGTTATCAAGCAATAAAGAATAAATAATAAAGAGAAAAAAAAAATCCCTTTCCCATACTATCAGCTTATTGTTTTAAATGTTACTGTACATCACCATTTCTCGTGTGCACTTTCATTGTAGTATTCCTATATTGTTTTATATTGCATTAATTACATTATACATTTTGTTTTTACCACTGTAAACCACTTTGTAAGTATGTTTTGAAAAGTGCTGTAAAACTTATTGACTGTTATTACCTGCGTGCCATCTGTGCTAAGTCAGGAAAGCGGCCTTGATTGGTCCTCCAATATGTTAGAGGATTGTCACTCCTGGGGATGGGGACTTCTGACAGGTAACAGTCCAGCTGTTGAGCAGTGGCACTCATTGTCTGCCTGGCATCTGGGTTGTTTTCCTGGAGGATCTCTTCGAAGCACAGTCGCGATGCAGAACAGGGGTTCGGAGTCTGCCTGACTAAAACGTTTGTTGACAGCTTCTAACAGTGCACTTTTAGTTGTTTTGACTCCGTGGTCCGTTTCTGCTTCTTTACTGAGAAGACGCTTGAGTGCTGCAAGTAATGGGATAACATCTGCTGCAGATGCATCAGATGAACTTATCTCCTTTGTTACCTGCTCAAACGGGGCGAGAAGAGAGAGCGTGTTCTCGATTAACACCCACTGGTATGAGGTGAAGGTAGCTGGCAGATCATAATCTGCTACGTAGGCAGCCAGGACTCGGTTTTGTGAAAAAAGGCTCTCCAACATATAATAAGTACTGTTCCACCTAGTGCTTACATCCTGTTGGAACCGTTTTGGTGGCATTCCAAACTGTTCTTCTTGAATAGATTGAAGGCGAGAATAAGCAAGGGGGGAATGCTTAAAGTGACCTACAATTTTCCTCCCTGTCGCTATGATATCTGCAATACTGCGCTGACTTGACACACCCTCGTATGCCTTTCAGGTCACTGTCTTCCATAGCTCTAGTCATATTTCGTGCATTGTCACTCACGACTGCATGAACTTTTGATGGGTCGATATCCCAAGTTTGAAACATCCTGGCGAATGCATCGGAGATGGCTACTGCCGTGTGTGATCCTCTGAACTCCTGTGAGTGAAGCACTATCTTTTGTAACTTGAAATCTGCGTCGACCCACTGTGCAGTGAAGCTCAGCATGCTGGTGGGGCTGACATCCGAGCTCCATATGTCTGTTGTGAAGCTGAGGTCAACATCTTTATCTCTAGCCAAGAGCTCGTGGACGCGAGTTGCAATGCTGTCGTACATGTCAGGTAAGCACACGTCCGAGAAATACCGCCTGCTCGGTATCGTGTAACGGGGCTCAATGTGCTCCACAAGCCTCCGAAAGCCAATGTCCTCGACAACACTAAACGGTTGATCATCCAAAGCAATGAACTCCATTACCTTCTTCGTGATTCCGTTCGCTTTGGCACTGTCCTTTGCAAACTTTTTTGTCTTTTCGAAGACGTCGGCCACGGACGGAGTGGGGGTGCTGGGACACAGAGCTTTCCTCTTAGCTGCTGCAGACGTCTCTCTCTCATACTGAGCATGCTGCTTGGGGTGTTTGGCTTTTAAATGATTAATTAAAGCCGTAGTGCCAAAGGTCTTAGCAGAGGCCCCCCCTCTAGATATATCGGCTGAGCACTCGCTGCAAACCGCAATTCTTTTTTCGTTCTCCGAAACTTTGAAATATCTCCACACTGGCGACATCTTTGTTTATGTTTACCGCGTCACTGCACGTAGTTTGATTGCGTCAGTAAAACGCGCCGCTAATATTTAACATACATATTCGGCCTTGTTTTTCACTCATTCCACCGAATACTGAATGTGGCTTTTTTTGCAATATTCGGCCGAATATATTCGGTTACCGAATATTCGGTGCATCCCTACTTGTAATCAGGAGAATTGTACCTCTGCCTGTTTCTGCATTATGTAACTTTGTCCTCTAGATACAATCACCTCACTAGTTTTTGATCATAAGTAATATTAACCTATCAAATCCACATATACAACTGTCTGTGTTTACAATAGTGTTATTACACTGGGGGTGGATGTTGGGGCACTTAACAGCAAAAATACTAATTTCCACACAGTGTTGCTTTGAAAGTGAAAGTTCATTTGATTTTTAATCTTGACACCTCTTGTTAAAACATACAATACTAAATGAAGCACTGTGGTGCAACAGAGCTGCCCTGACATCAAATCACATTTTCCAGACATCAAAGAACATGCCTATTTCGTACAGGCCCCATCATCATCATTTTCACGATGTTCTAATCAACATAAACAATGATTTACAGTATGGAAGTATTCTGGAAACAAGAGTTTCCAGAATACTTAACACTGCTCCCATGTCCTCAGTAGACATGTATTATTATAATAATGATGAAGACCTCCATATCTCTCTGTTTGCACTCTTCTCTTTCCTCATACTCTCATTTCTTAAGTAAATCTAACAAACTTGAAACATATCAAAATAAGAAATGTAAATGTCTCTGGTGTTAATGCTTCCATGCCTACAGTAAAATCCACATATTGTGATACTAATGTGCATTGTAACACATTAACTTTACAGTAAAATAAATTGATTAACTTAATTAAATTAAATTAATAATTGATTAACTATGTATGAATAAAACGACCACAAGGAAGTGTCTGTTTGTGTCTGCAGATTAAATAGCTGATAAATTAAAGTACTTATCAACAGCAACCAAAATAGTACAGCAACATCACTTTTGACAAACCCATTGTATTTATTTTATCATTTCCTAACTGTACTCCAGCCTTCATCATATACATGTGTCACCCAGAGGACACTCAGAATCAGACTCAGAACCAGAATTGGGTTTATTGCCAAGCAGGCTTTCACTTCAATGCAAAAAGGAGAAGTCATTGAGACTTTCAGTTTGCTTGGTGACTCATCGTGTTCACAGATGGAAATAAGAAGAGGAGGAGTGTGAATGGGCAGTGCTGTTGACATCACTGCCTGCTAAGGAGATAGAGGAAACTATGGAAACAAGGCTCAGCCCACTCATGGACCACAGCACGTATTCCACCAGAAAACACAACAAGCTTTAACACTGAACATTTGAACCTTTGTGCACTTCTACAGACACTTAAAACATGAAAGATTATTCCAGCATCATGACACACAAGGCCGTTAGTTTCTTTTGTTACAGGTAATAGTTAATACAACCATATGCATAGTTTGTAATGGAAGTCAAATCTAAACAGTAATGAGCTTTACTGTATTCATTTCATTATGTTGAAATAATGAATTAGAAATCTTATTTTCATCACGCAAACAGTAAACAGATGTCACGCCTCAATTTAACAGAAAGCGACAAGAGAAAATGGCCATCTTTAAGCAGCGCTGTGTAAACACGTCACGACACTTTATGGAGGGATCAGAAAGACGAAGGAAGCAGAGTTCACCGTAACGTAGTAAGCTCTTTGACTAATTAAGGAGGGTAATTGACATGTATGTGTAAGAGCTAACGTTAGCTATCCTCTGCGTTAGTGTGTGTGTGTGTGTGTGAGTGTTGATAGGTTCAACGAATCTGAGCCGTGATGGGCTCAGCTGAATTGAATTTTAAAGGTCTAACGTTTATCGTCAGCTTACTTGCTAGCTTGACGGTAAATATTAAAAAGATAAAAAATGATTTCAAAACATTTACCTGTTTGCTGTCGCGAGACGTCTTTCAACCGTCTGTGGAACCTGTGTCGTTGTTAACAATCAGTAACGACACTTCCTCTTTTTCAGAATAAGAGTTTCATCTCTACAAACGTACAGCGACACGCGCACACACGCACACACACACCAATATATATGTGTTAGATTTATATATTTGATTTACAATTGTTGGATTTACATATTCCAACAATTGTGGAATGAAAATATTTTTCAGTTCAGAAAATATGATGCTTTTATTCTGTAAATCTAACAGGAAGTATTTTTTGTCGTTCCGGTGGCTGGTGCTAGTAAAGCCACTACATTGTACAAGTTAGCAGTTGACAGGTTCGTATCGTGTCTGCTGATTCATAACACCATGTGAACATATGATGCTGCAGGTACGTTAGTCAATGACGTTCAATAATGTTGACATAGTTTGTGAAGTAATCACTTACTCTGTGTTGCTCCGCGCTGTGCCTGCGTGTCTTTCACAACAGCTGCTGCATTCCTGTGAAGATCTGTCTGTAGACATTACAGTTGCTGGCTGAACGTCAAACTCGTCTTTTACAAGTCGGAAGTCGATTGTTCCGAATTCCGATCTAAAAACGTCTCGTGTATCTGCATGCATCTGTTAGTATGATAAGTCTGCATTCAAACCACAGCACCGAACTGTGCCCATGTCGAAGGTGTGCTCTGTAGTACTGTGGACCTGCTGTGGATTCGCAGATAGGCCTGCTTGGCTTGATTGATTGATTGATTGAAAGAGAGAGAGAGAGAGAAAGAGAGACACCCAGTGCACCATTTGAAGTCCCCCGGCAGTTTAGTCCTATAGCAGCATAACTAAGGGATGACCTGAGCCAGCCCTAACTATAAGCTCTAAGAAAAAGGAAAGTCTTAAGTCTACTATTAAAAGTGTTGACCGTGTCTGCCTCCAGAACCCAAAATGGTAGTTTGTTCCACAGAAGAGGAGCTTGGTAGCTGAAAGCTCTGGCTCCCAGTCTACTTTTGGAAACTACAGGAACCACAAGGAAACCAGCATTCTGAGAGCGCAGTGTTCTAGAGGGGTAGTAAGGTACTATGAGCTCTTTTAGATATGATGGTGTCTGACCATGAAGAGCTTTGTATGTAAGGAGAAGAATTTTGAATTCTATTCTAGATTTAACAGGTAGCCAATGCAAAGAAGCCAAAATGGGAGAGATGTGATCTCTGATCTTGGTTCCTGTCAGAACACGTGCAGCAGCATTCTGAATTAGCTGCAAAGTCCTAAGACACTTATTGGAGCAGCCTGATAACAAAGAGTTATAATAATAATAATAATAATAATGATACAGTCTAGAATAATAAATGTAGTGTCATCTAGTGTACGTAAACTTCTGAATGTAATTCTGTAATTCTGCTTCTCTTAATCCTGAGATGGTCATTTCACTACATACAGAGAAGGCATTTAATCGAGAGGAATGGCAATACTTGGAATCAGCCCTAAATTCATCTCATGATTTCGCCTTCTCCGTTCTTCTCCAATCGCACCCTGTTTTTCCGTCACGCGTGGCACACTCCAGGGTTGCCCTTTTCTCCATTGCTTTTTGCACTCGTTATGAGCCTCTGTCTATTGCTCTGAAAGGCTCTACATACAGGTGCATCTCAAAAAATTAGAATATCGTGGAAAAGTTCATTTATTTCAATAATTCAATTCAAAAAGTGAAATATATAATTTATTATATAGATTGATTACACACAGAGTGGCATATTTCAAGTGTGTATTTCTTTTAATTTTTGATGATTATGGCTTACAGCTAATGAAAACCCAAAATTCAGCATCTCAAAAAATTTGAATATTGTGGAAGTTCAACATCATAGACTCACAATGTCGCAATCAGCTAATTAACTCACAACACCGGCAAAGGTTTCCTCAGCCTTTGTCTCCGTCTGGTTGCTGCTGACTTGACAGTTGTCCAGAAGACATTGTCATTGCCATCACAAGGAGGGGAAGCCACAAAAGGTCATTGCTAAAGAAGCTGGCTGTTCACAGAGTGCTGTATTCAAGCATATTCATAAAAAGTTGAGTGGAAGGAAAAAGTGTGGTAGAAAAAGATGTACAAGCTACAGGAACAACAGCAGCCATGAGAGGATCGTGAAGCAACAACCTTGGGCTACAACATTTACATTCCTTGTGTCAAGCCACTCCTGAACCAGAGATAACGCAAAAGCATTTTACATGGGCTAAAGAGAAAAATGACTGCACTGTTGCTCAGTGGTTCAAAGTCCTCTTTTCAGATGAAAGTAAATTTTGCATTTCATTTGGAAATCAATGTCCTGTTTTCCAGCAGGACTTGGCACATGCTCACACTGCACTGTATTTTCACAGTACCTACTTAAAAGATGATATTACTGTGCTTGATTGGCCAATAAACTCGCCTCACCTGAACCACACATAGAGAGTCTATGGAGTATTGTCAAGAGGAAGATGAGAGACACCAGACCTAACAATGCGGACGAGCTGAAGGCTGCTTTTAAAGCAACCTAGGCTTCCATAACACCTCAGCAGTGCTGTATGCTGATCGCCTCCATGCCACGCCACATCGATGAGTGATTGATGTACAAGAAGCCCTGACCAAGTATTAAGTGCATATATATGAACATATTTTTGAGTAGGCCGACATTTCTGTATTAAAAATCCTTTTGTTTTGTTGGTCTTATGTAATATTCAAATTTTTTGAGATACAGAATTTGGGGTTTTCATTAGCTGTAAGCTGTAATCATCAAAATTAAAATAAATAAACACTTGAAATATTTCACTCTGTGTGTCATGAATCTATATAATGTATGAGTTTCACTTTTTGAATTGAATTATTGAAATAAATTACCTTTTCCACAATATTCTAATTTTTTGAGATGCACCTGTAGTTCTCAGGCATAAACAGAGGAGGTATTGAACACAGAGTAGCATTATATGCTGGTGACTTATTATTATACATCCAAGACTCAGTAAACTGTGTTGTCTCAGTTATCTCTTAGATGTCTCCTTGATGTATTTTCAGGTTACAAACTGAATATTACATAAAGTGTTTCCTGTTAACCAGTCAGCCAAATTGATCTCTCCTCACACACTACCTTTTCACCTGTGGCATTGAATATTTAGATGTCAACATCTCACACTCCTTTAGCTCACTTTATGATAATAAAACGTGAACTTTGTAGAATTGATTAAACTGGACCTGCAGAGATGGAGTGTGTTACCTCTTTCACTTGTGGATTGAATCAAAACATTTAAAATGAACATACTACCTCAGATTCTATTTGTTTTTCCCAACATGCAGTTGTACTGTTGGGCCGTTCACTCCACCCTCTCTTCCTGCATTACTTTTTGCTCCACTTACGACCTGTTCCTCTCAGCATACTGGTAACGCTGTTGTACTTTGCTCACTAAAAATCTAGAAACAGTTAAGACAACATTTTGGCTTCAAATCTTCTATCTTTACCCCTGTTTGCAATAACCACCTCTTTTTACCTCCTTCACTCGACCCAACTTTGAAAAACTGCAAGAAGAAAGGCCTGGTTTAGACATTCAGTAGTTTGGAAAACCTTGTCACTAAAGATATTTCTAAGATATTCACCAAGATATTTCCAATTTTGTAATAATTCACTTCACGTATTTCCCTGAACTACCTGAGAAGAAGAATATAATGTCTCCATCAGCATCACAAAACAGCACTGGATCAATTTACAATTTTCTTCTCTCCTCGCAAGCATCCTCTCTTTTATGGCTAAAAGATACATGCGAACAAGCTTGGGCAGAGGCTGGATGAGGACTGGTGGAGAGAGTCACTGCTCAGGATCAAACAGTGACCTCCGGTGCTGGGAAATGAAGCCAGTGCAGAAGTGCTAAAAACTGTAATTCCTCAAGCCGCTTGAGACAGGCTGTATTAAAATTTCATTTATTTCTACTTTTATGTACCACATGAAAGTGCATATAAGTCAGTCCACTCTCAAAACAAGTCCAACTAGATTTTAAATCTAAGATTATCTCATTTAGAAATATACATTTTTGCAATGTATAAACAAATGTTTGAAACTGAGAAACATTCAACATCAGGCTCAAAAGCAGTCATTCACTCTCCTTTCTGGATGAATGCTTAACGTCTTTCACTGATGACTCTGGTCATCGTGTCAATGAACTGGCGAGTGAGTGTGCTCAGTGGTGAAACAGGCTTGGACCTTTGGAGGCAACAGAACGCAGCCTGGTGTTAAGTTGCACTTTAATGTTTTAAACTGTAACAGTTATACTAATATTATCTTCTCCCACCTCTGTTTGTCCATAGATGCAGAGCACCATGGGTCGGACCTTATCCCATAGTGTTCCAGTGGTGGTGGTGTGCCTTGCTGCTTTGTTTCTCAGTAATGTCTTGATCTACCTTTATCTGGATTCTGTGTATTATACCGATCACCCACCGGTGTTCTCCCATGTAGGCTGTATGCCACGACACTTTAAAATGACAACCATGAAAAACTGCACCCCCTGGCTCCAGTGTTCACAAATACATGCTGAAGTTCGCAAGCTGAAGCTGATTGGCCAGGGAGCTGTTAAGAAGGTAGATGGTCTTTTACACTGTATGTTGGCTTATTTATTGTGTGAACTCAATTATAGGAAGTGGATTAAATAAAAGAAACAGAAAGCTTCACATACACACAAGCATTACATATCAATTTTCCTATACTAATCTATATTATACTAATCTGTATTAATATTGTGTCATTTCAAAAGACAGAACACACACTCCAACTTCTGTTTTTCAGAGACATTTAGATGTTGGTTTGTAAAAATACACATACATACATATGCAGCTTTAATACTCACAAAAAGTTTGGGATATTTGAAAGTAGGGCATTTAAGTGGAAGCATGCAATGGTAATTTCTTCATCTCAAACAATTTGTTGAAACAAAAGATAACAGTGGTGTGTATAACAAAACATTTAATAGACGTCTCATGCTGTTCACAAGTCGACTTAATCCAACCTGCTGATGACACTCTGTGACACTCAGCGCTCAGTGGTAACTTCCCTCTGAGTACATCTTGTTTGAATCACACTGACCAGGTACTGTTGGTACTTGATGGATTGTTAGGTGTCGTCTTGGTGTCATGATGTCAAAATGTGAACAGCATGATGAAGAGGACTGTTTAAATACAAACTGTCATTAAAGCAGAACGTTTAGTGGTGCATTCATGGATCACACACTTGTGATTTTGAATCACCTTGTTAGAGAACAGCATGTTATGCAACACGTATGGAAATATTGAACAGTTGGACATGTTTAGAGAAGTTTAGAGAAGGTCAAATGAAGTTCACCTGTAAAGGTTAGAGTGCATTTTAGGTGAACTCTGAAATTTCATCTGAAAGCCCAATATCCTGAACTTTTTGTTAGTGTAGACTTAACTGACAGCATCCACATTTCTTTCTTCTTTCTCCAGGTCTATCTGGCAGAGTGGAGGGGTCAGAAGGTGGCTCTGTCTAAACTATCCTCTCTGGAATACCAGGATGATTTCCTCCATGGAATATTCATGTTAGAGGCCCTGCAGGGCCCCCAGGTGGTACAGTTGGTCGGATTTTGTCTTGAAGACAACGCCCTGGTTACGGAGCACCACCCACATGGTTCACTGCTTAACTTGGATTCTGTTTTTGCACAAGAGCAACACCAGCAACATAACACATGGCAGATCCGGCTGAGGCTGGCTACAGATTACGTGTCTATCCTCCATTACCTCCATAACAGCCCGGCTGGGCGGCGTGTTATGTGCGATTCCAACAGCCTGGAGAAAACTCTCTCACAGTTTCTGCTGACAAGTGACTTTCATCTGGTAGTGAATGATGTGGATGCCCTGCCTGAAGTGGACCGCTCCAGAGGCTTGTTGGTAAAATGTGGCCACCGGGAACTCACAGGGGACTTTGTAGCCCCAGAGCAGCTGTGGCCATTCAGAAACATAGGGAAGCCATTTTCTGACAATGTCATGCCTGAGTATGATGAGAGGACAGACATCTGGAAGATCCCAGACGTGACGTGGTTCTTGATGGGAAGGGTACCTGGAGGAGATTTAGTCCACTTCCATCTCTTTCAGATCCACGAGGAGTGTAAGAAGGAAGACCCCATGCTTCGCCCTTCAGCTCTGGATGTTCTGAAAGTGTACCAATCAGTCTACAGCAGCATGGTGCGAGACAATGCTGGCTTTAGAGACATGCTGTAGAATACATGTCTGACCCATTTAAAAAGACCAGTGCCAGTTTAACAGATCTACTCAGTTTGGAACCATGGAAAGACTTGGACATTTGATTATTTCATTTACTTGAGATTAACACAAGACCACCTCTTTCAGGGGATGAGACCAGGACCAGACATTAGAGCTAGCTAATATGTATAACTAAGTGCTATTTGCAAAATCTCTTTAAGTGAGAGGTGAAGAGATTTTTGAGGAGTTTTGGTACACAAACAGATTTCTAATATTAGTTAGCTAGCTTTGCTCTTGTCTAATTGCCAATAAAGGTTTGATGTGGTCCTAACTATGCTTTGCATTGCAGAACTCTCGTTTGAACGCTGTTTTTTTTTTTTTTCTTCGTCTTTTTTGTAGTTTACGTAGCCAAGTTTCATCACAGAAGACCTGGCTGACATCTCCAGACAGTCACAGCATCTGTCTCCCTCATTCACTTTCTTGCAGTGAAGTTAAAGTGTGTGGGGAGAGGTTACCATGGGTAACAGTAACACAAAGTTTTACATGTAGTCAACAGACAACAGACAGGCAATTTAGTTGTAATTTGCAACAACTGCAGTTGTGGTCTTGATTATTCATTACAAACGTGCAGTCCAAACGTGCATGAATCCAGTCTAAATAACTTCACCCATGTTATATGACCACTAGGGCTGGGCGATATGGACCATAAGTCATATCTCGATATTTTTTAGCTGAATGGCGATACTCGATATATATCGATATTTTTTCCGTGGTCGGATAATTTCATATGTCTATTATTAATGGTCAGCCGGTAAATCGCACTCCCACCACTCATACTACAAATCCCACAATGAACTGCAACAGCATTTCCTGTCCTGACAGTAGAGGTGGCCTGAGAGTGGAGCCTACGGTGATAGCGACCTCACAGTGGAGGTCTGCAGCCAGGACCTCTTGGGCTGCTTCGGTTGTTTATTGACAAACTAATCAGTGGTCCAGTGTTGACAACTTAGCGACTTTGTCGCTATATTTAGCGACTTTTCAGACCCTCTAGCGATTTGTTTTTTCCCCAAAAGCGACTACCGACAAATCTAGCGACTTTTTCTGGAGTTATTGGAGACTCTGACGTGACGACGTCAACGAGCAGCGGGAGACCTGGACAGAGGGAGAGGAGAAATAAAAGCGGACTGGTGGCTCAAGGGAAGACATGTATAGTCATTTTAACGCAAAATAAACTATATCGATATTAACAATATGGTATCATGCTATATCGCGTTTGAGAATATATCGATATAGATTCAAATATCGATATATCGCCCAGCCCTAATGACCACACTTCATGAATTATAGTTTCAAGTGTCTAACAGATGCTAGATGATCGTGACTAGTTCAAAACTATAAACTAGAGGTTGCACAAATACTCATTTTATGTTTGTTTTTTTTTTAATACAAGTTTTAGCCAAGTTGGAACTGTAAGAGATGAAACTGTCAGGTGAGCTGCAGGTTAGTCAGACACAAAGCTAGTTATGTTCACACAGTTAATGACTGACGGGATACAGTCACTGTAATCAACCAAAGGCTTATAAACTGAATCGTATTGAGATAGTTTTAGCTTCAGACAACACCAAATACACTACAAATACACAGTACATACTTAGCACCTCAGTGCATGGCACTGTCACATAGGCTCACTTCACAGCCATGGAGGTTGTAGTATTAAAACACATACAAATATTTACTTTCTGTAGGAAAGTCAGTCATCAACAGTGAAAATAAAGCTTGACAAAATGTATTTTTCTTCTTCTTACTTTGAATAGATCACAAAAGTTTCATACCTTAAGGTTTCATTCCTGAAGCAGAGAAATCTGACTTGTAATTCTGTATTTTGGCTTCTTAACACGTTACACTTGAAACAATACCATGAAAAATACATTATAGAACAACAAACTGTTCTTCTCTTTTCTGAACACACACACAGTGATACACACACAATGATAACTTCTGACACTGTTAGACTGTTAGAGCACACTATGGGTTTTTACTACAGTTAATTGTTGAGGTGTGTTTATAGGTAGTCATAATGTGTTATAAGCTCGTCAGTATAGAGCATCCATAAGACACTTGAAGGCATAATTTATTCAAAGTCACATCCATAATGTTTCGTGACTGTTGATGTGGTGCATCAGAAAGTACTGTGTTTATGAATGTGGTATGAATGCATTATAATTCACAATGAATAACTCACTATAGACATGGTCTTCACAGAAAGTGTTACTGAAAGTTTCAAAACTTGTCAAAACCCCCAACCGAAATACTGAGTGTTACAAAAATATAGTGTAAACTCCTCTGAATGATTTTAGAGGAAATGGTTTGAAAATGGTTTCACAGCCTCATCTCCCTCTCACAGGTGGGGACACCAACATCTGATTAAAGGACTTTAACAGTAATTGTTCATATAATGTCATGATGTAAGTTAAGTTCAAATGGTTGACTCTTTCAGCATTGGCTTCACAAGGTTCAGGATGATTGAAATGTTAGATAGCATGTTGAGCCATTTTAACTCATGAATTAGAATATTTAGTTTATAGCTAAAAAAAAATCATGTTTCAGTGTGCAATACTAGGGTTCCTCGTTCAAACCTTTCTGTGGAGTTTGCATGTTGTCCCTGTGCAGTCGTTTCTTGCTATATGCGGACTATACGGAGCCACCAGGGGGCTCCCAAGCTGCAAGTGCAAGGAAGCTGTGACTTGAGTTAGTGGGGGAATCAACTATTAAACTACAACATAACTATTATTCTTATTGTTGGTTTGTCTTCATTGTTTGCACTTTAAAATAGATGCTGGTTCAAGTTCATTTTGCTGTTGCTGATTTCTGTTGATGTTGTGCAGTGGCCTCAAACGTCAGACTTGTGCTTCTACATACCACAATCACAGAAACAGAAGATATTTTTTTGGCCATTTTGAGCTTTATTTGACAGAGACAGCTTTGAAGAGTGACAGGAATGTGTGGAGAGAGAGATGGGGAATGACATGCGGGAAAGAGCCATAGGTCAAATTCGAACCCTGGGCCGTGGTGGCAAGGACTGAGCCTTTGTACATGGGGCGGATGCTCTACCAACCGAGCTAAACGACACCCCTTAAAATTAGTATTATTCTTACTAGTTTATTGTTTTTTATTGTTTGTACATTAATATGGAGGCTGGTCCATTGTATTTTTATTCATTTTTTTTGTTTTTTTTTACTGTTTTCAATTGCTGGGGATAGTTTTCATGTTAAGTCACCTGGAATATGTCAGTGAGTCCCAACAACATTGATTTTTTTTTTTTGTGTCACATAAAAAAACACTCAGCTTATTTGGGACAATATCCCATTTAAAGGATCTGTGTGTAGGATTTAGAGACCACTAGCGTTGTAGTTGCAGAATGCAACCCAATCTACTCACCCTCTCTTTCCAAACAGGATGAAGAAATAGTAAATATTTCTTGCATTTGCTCATTCATGTGTCTTTACTGTACAAAGATAAAACTTGGGTGTATGAAACTTGCACCGTGCACCATAGTGCAGACCAGCATCGTGCTCTGAAGCAGACCATAAAACATGGATGTAATAACCATGATGTCAACTACAGGTTTCTGAAGAGTGTGGTGGGTCTGGTCGCCGCCATGTTGGCAGTCCTACCAGAGTGGGGTAGCCCATGTGTTTGCATTTGATTCACAGCTTGTGACTTAGAATGTGTACATTCAGTCCCTGACCAATAAAACTTTCCTGGTGAACGACCTTATTGCAGAGCGCCACCTTGACTGCATATTTTTATCTGAAACCTGGCTGAATACAGATACACATGCTGTTCTTATTGAAACTGCTCCATTGAACTATGCTTTTAATTTTTCTTTAAGGCAGGGGAAGAGGGGAGGTGGTCTGGCCAACATTGCTTCTAAAGCTGTTGAGTACAGACAAGTCTCCTTTGATGTTTTTAACTTTCAATATCTTGCTTCTGTTTTTAAATGCCACTCACCCATACTTACAATCACTGTATATAGAGCACCAAATCATTGCCCCAACTCTCTAACAGAATTCTCAGAGCTTTTATCCATTCTTAACACAAACTGCGATAAAATTCTTAGTGTTGGTGATTTTAACTTGCATACTGACAACATAAACGACAAAAAGGCAACTGATTTTTTAAATCTTTTAGACGATCTAAGTTTTAAACAACATGTCGACAGACCAACCCACAATCGAGGCCATACGCTGGACCTGGTCATTAGTAAAGGTTTAGACATAGAAATTTCAACTATTACAGATGTCACCCTGTCAGACCACTACTGCATCAAATTTATTGTGTTTACATCCACAACCCAGGTGAAAAATGATCACACTGTCTGGAAAAGACATCTTACTCCTGAAGTGGCTGAAAGTTTTATAGCCCATATGAATACACTGCCCCCACAAACTCTCCCTTCTTCTGCAGATTATTTAGCAAACAAATTTTACTCTAGGCTACGTACAACAATTGACCTTGTTACACCACAACTTAAAAAAGCAGCTCCAAAATGTTAGCCCCCATAGATGAATGAAAATCTTAACACACTCAAACGAAATTGTAGGAAAGCTGAGGGTAGATGGAGGAAAAGCAAACTATTGATCCACTATGACATTTTACATGATCTTTTATTAGACTACAACAAGGCACTGAGAAATGCCAGACAAAATGAAATTATAAACAAGAACCAAAACAATCCCAGAATCCTTTTCAATACAATAGACCGCCTTATTAATCCCTCACCTACATGCCCCAGTGAGTTTCTCTCCATCACTAAGTGCAACGAATTTTCTGCCCACTTCAGAAACAAGATTTTAACAATTAGAACAAATATCAATCGAACTACACTCTCAGAAAATAAAGTACAGAATTGTACCTTTAGGGGTACAATGGCTTGTCACTGGGGCAGTACCCCCGGAAGGTACAGTTTTGTAACCTTGACACTGGGTACTTATTTGTACCCTTGTGGTTTGTACCTTACAAAGACCAATCTTGTACCTCTGGTGGCAATTTTGTACCCTTATTTTGAAGTACAAAAATGGACCTTTAAAAGGGTACAAAATTGGCCTTTATAGGGTACAGTATAGTACCATTATTTATTTTATATATTTCTTTGTGTATCTACTTTATACAAAAGACAAATATATTTTAAATTTATCAGAATGTATTTTTTATTTTCACATTTCAATTTAATTTAAGTTTAAACAATGTAAAATTGTCCATCGCAGGTAAGTCTATTCTCCAACTTTAAAACTGCATACATGAAAATAACACTCATGACAGAAGATTTCCACGTCAATTTCGTACATATTTAAATACTATGTCGAAGTGTGACATACAAACTGTTATCCACAGAATAAGTGTCAAATACTTGGAAGTCCATTTCATCGCCTGGTTTTAGTAAAGTCCATTCTCCATCAACCTTTACACTGTATGCATGGAAGTGACAGTCATATGACAGAGGAACCAACATTTTACCACAAAGGATCCACAAGGTATCGATGTTCAAAATGTACTTGATTTACCAAAACAGTGGAATTCTCTCTGAATGCAGTACATCTATGACAAATACATCTTTGACAGCATACTTGACATTGTTGACTCTAACTTCAGATACACGTTGGATAGCTTTGTCTGTAAAATCTACATTACAAAGGTTGTGATTGACTGTCAGGGCTTTCTGGAGTTCCACAGGTAAATATAAAAATGGAGTGGTCACACTTTTCCCAGGCACCTCTTCAAATTCACCCAGCAAACTCTGTGAGGAAAACTCCCAGCATTGTCTGAACTGGTGTCTGTTGCTCAGCGTTGTAGCTATGTTAACAAAATTTCTGCAGTTATGGGCAACCATTTTAAAATATTGGTGCTTTCCCTCAAATCTCATGCGCCATAATAAATGCAGAGGCCCATACATTTCTATGAGTCTTGCATAATGAATTAAGTAATGACACTTAGGTGTAATAACACCCCCAAATACATCTGTCATTTCTGTCAGAAACTCTTGAACAAGTAAATTTAATAACAAAAGATTTTCTCTTCTCACCTCTGGAGCCATAACAATCTCAGTAATCTCTCGACATAACAGAAAAACGTGCCAATATTTACAATTAGGTGGCACACGGTGTGCCATTAGAAAAGGTAGCAGCCTAAAGAGGCACCACTTCTGTGAAGCAGATCCAGTAACACCAACATTCTGGAGTCTCTCTGATAACTGCACTGGCTTGTTTGCTTTGTCGTTTTGACCAATGTGTATTTTTTGCAGTTCCTCATTTATCTCTTCTATTGTTATGCGTTTTTCTGAATGAGCTTTGCAAATAACTAGTTTCATAACTAGAGGAATTACACCCTCTAATAAATCGTGCATTATGTCTGGTGGTAAAGCTGTTGTTACATCAAAATAAGGCAAATCGTTGAAAGGTGAAGGACTGTATACTCCATAAATTACTTTATCATCAGGGACTTGTTGGATGCGGGCAAGATGACACAGATGAACTTCAGATGTTCTTAAAACAAAGCTGTCTTCCGTGAACAAATGTTTCTTATCTTGATGAGTAGCCATGCAATAGCGACAAACTCTACCTGAGTTAAATGACGTGGTAAATCCACCAATCATGTGAGCTGACAAGTTATCACCAGATAAAGTGGCAAGAGCTGCATGTATGGTGTGCTCAGTTTCATCAACAGTCAATGTAAAACCATCAGTACCAAGTTTTTTAAGATCATCAAGCAAAGGCTTTAAGATGACATCAAAACCACACTGTTTTACATATGAATAACGTACCAATAATGCTAAATGAATGTGTCTCTGTTGAGATCTATATTTTTTTTCCAAATTGCCTACTGTGTAATAAAATGCACACAGCTTGTGTTTGGTTCTTTTTGACCCCAAAGGATTTACTACTTCGAACTCATCCTCATAAAAATGCAGCCGCAGTGCATTTGGGTGGTCTTTAAAAAATTTGTGTTTGAAAATTTGTCCATCACAGTAGTCTGCTAAAATTTCACTGTCTGTCTCAGGATTAGTCTTAGACAGAATTTGATCCCGAATGTCCTCATCAGAACAGTATTTTTTAAGCACCTTATCAATTGGTACATATGAATAGGAGCCCACTGTGTGGCCTGCAGAGACCCTTAACTTATAATGGACAGGTTCTATCATATTGAGCTTGGATTTACAATGTTCTTTTATCATATATGGAGATCGGATAGCCTTTGATGCCTTATCAAAAAAATCATTTGACTGTAGGACCCTTTTTAGCTCTGGACTTTTTGATATATCAAAACCACTTTTCTGCAAGTGGTAAGCTATGAAAGTGTCATAGTTCTCCTTGAAAAAACAAAGTAAGAAATTGACATCATCAACAATTTCTTTTTGAACAGAGATTGGAAGGTGATTTTTCTCTCTACATTTCAGAATGAATGAGAAAAGATTTTCTCTGAAATTGAGTAACAGTTCATCCATAGAGGGAGGATTTTCAGTGACGGACTCTGTCCCAGGCTCATCAGAATCCTCAGAGGCCACCTCATCTTCATCTCCATCTCCATCACAGGCATTGTATTGACATAAAACACTGTCTCTGTGTCTCCTATACACGTGTCGTCTAAAAGACTCATATTTCGTAAATGTTGACTTGCAGTCATCAAGTCCACATGTAATAGTGAAATTAGCTTCATGTGCATGAATAAGTCCTATGTGCTGAATTAGTTTCATCAAGGTGAATGTTCTCCTTGAGCATTTGGAGCACTGGTATAGACGAGGCATGGTGGAGTCAATAGAGGAGGTTTACTTGCCTAGTGACAGTTCCTGGCAGAGGCTTATCACCATCCACAACTATTTTGGTGATGTGCCTTTGGAGAAACATCAGTGTGTTCCTCAGGTGTCGTGGAAATGCTAGATTGAACACAAAGTAAGCACAGAAAGCAGAGATGATTCCCTCGTCAATTGCTGAGCTGTGACACAACTCGATGCCGTCCACTTTCACTACGTTCGGAGCTCTCCTGGTGAAGGCCATTTTCCAGTCTTGATCCGTCAACTGGATAGTTGGGTATGGAGTGGCAGGATCACACTATTCAAAACCAAAAGGAAAAAAGACAAGCAAATCAGATTAACATGATAGCCTTTCCACTATAAAATGCAATTTTACACTATATGGAATAATAAGCACATTTATTATCTACCTTGCTTGAATTTTATTGAATATTCTGTCTTTCTTTACACATTGTTTTGCTGAAATTGTTGGTTATGATTAGAATGTGACGATGTGGAGTTCAGGCCCCACAATGTAAGTGCAAGATTTTAAATATTATTGTGCACAAATGCACTTGATTAAAATAAATAAATACATTTAAAAAAAGTACTTTATCCTTTCAAACAAGAGCATTTAAAAAATATATTGTTTTCAAATTGAGTTCAGGTTAGTATTGAAGAAGTAATTTACCGGGTAATTGAATAATGGTTGAAGGCTAATAATTATATGGGACCATCCAGACAGTATTCAGCACAGCATTTTTATCACCTTACTTACCACTTACAGTATGTATGGAGCCATTATAGTAGCAAAAGAGCTGCACATGCGTATCTCAATCGGTGTGAGCGTAATCAGATTTGTAAATGTGTGACAAAATTCATAAATGCTTAATTAAATTTGTGAATGGTACAAGAATCTGCAAATGTGTATTTAGAATCTCTGTGTGTGTAATGAGATTTGATAATGTGTAAAAAAAAAAATCTACAAATCTGTATTCAGATTTTCAAGTGTACTGCGATCTGTAAATGTGTACACAGATCTGTAAACCTATAAAACATCTGCAAATACGTACCCAGATCTTTATGTGCCTATGTCTTCAGTTACAACTGAAGCGGGTGTCTCAATTGGCCCTCTTTTCAAACATGATTTTTATTACAGATCTGCAAGAGTGTGAGGATTTTTCTGTAACGCATCTATGTAATTATGTCTATGGGTTGTATTGCTTTTGAGGCAGACCATACAACGCAAGCCTGTGAGTCTAATCAAGGCAAAATATTTTGAACAAAAATTAATAAATAAATCACAACAGCTTGAGCCTGTCAGGCTGTGCTCAGGGCCAAGAAAACGCCTGGTTCAAGACACAAATCCTTGCACGTTTTTGCAGATCTGTCAAAAGTATCTGGGTATGTACTTGCTGATGTTTTCACAGGTTTACATATTGATGTACACATTTAGAAATGTTTGTATAAATTTTCAGATGTGTATGCATTTACAGGTTGCAATACACTTGTAAAACTGAATACAGATTTGTCGATATTTTCTTACACATTTTCAAATTTGATTACACAGATTCACACATTTTGTTACACATTTACAAAGCTGATTACACAAACAGTTTGAGATGCGCATTTGCAACCATTTTTATAAATCTGAATACGCACACAAAGATTGAGATACGCATTTGCCACTATAATGGCTCCATACATGAAATGAAACATTTGAAGTGAATAAAGCATCCCTTTAATTTGAGATGTTTTGTTTTAAAAATGTTACTTTTTTCTACCTACAATCTAAGGTATCCTTAAATTGGTGGGTCTGTCAAGTATATTTTGTGTTGTGAGGTGAACAAAAGATGCTTGCAGGATAGACACACCTCTCCAAGAGTAATAAAGCAATCAGTGTTCTCCTTGAAGATGTATGGCAGAAAGATGAGAGCTGCTCTGAAGTCAATATCTGCAAGACATAAGATATACTTGAAAATAACAGCATTTACTCTATTTCCAACATTTTTTCTGATTCATACAGAGAGGTACAGGTAAGCTTCAGCTGTGTAAACTGTGTATTTGGTCCACTGCAATTAGAATATGCTCAATTATTTAACCAGATTACCTTACGCACATATTTAAGTAAATAACCAAGCACATTCCAATGTCCTTAAGATTAGACAGCAAGCTACTATTGGAATTAATCAAACTAGGACTTTTTTCCCCACAGAACCTAGGACAGGTGAGCCAAAGAATTTTCTTGAGTTCTGTAAAACATCATTCTTGCAGCAAGCGTGGAGTCAGGATAAAGTGCCCCTTTCAGTAAGGCAGAGGGTAAATGTATCTTCCAAATTCTGCAACTTAATAGTCAATGTAATGCAAATATGAAGAAACATCCCAAAAATTAGTTAAAACTGTTATTCATCAAGATAGCAAACAAGTTGAGTATCCATCCAATAATGTTAAAGAACACATTTAAAAAGAAATTATGTTAATAGTGAATTATATTTGTCCACACAAGTTTAATTTTATTCATTTTTATTATTTAATCAGTACCTGGTAGATCCTCCGTGAGAGCCTCTTGTCTTGCTTCCAGGTAGAGTTTAGATAGTGGGGATTTCCCTCGAGCCAGATTGAGAACCTTTGGTACAATACAGCTGAAGCCTTCACTGAATCGCTGACACACATTTCCTATTGCTGGATGGATCCGTTCCAACTCACTGTACAACTACAGGTGAAAAATGTATGAGATTTATTCAGTATCCGAGTCCAAGCTACATGTAACTTTTCATGCCATAAAACCATTGAAATTAACTGATTACTTAATGACAGTATATGGATATGAATCCCAGTTATCACTTTATGATGCATTTTCACTTACCACAGCCGGTGTCCTTAGGAAAGGGTACTTCTTGACGGTTTCCTCCACAGTCATGCCATCTGCTATCTCCTTTTGCCGCCATGCAAAGGTTTGCTGCATACGGTCTTTTACAATCATGGGGTCTGGATGCATCTTCTGGTACTGGCTATGTAACATCTTCACGTGAGCATCAATGGAGGATGGATCCTCACCAAGAACACTTGATGCCTAAAGAAAATTCAAATACACATGCGACTCAAAACAGGAACCATTAATCCTGTTAACTGTGTCCTTGCCTTAATGTCTGAGCCATAACCTAAGTGGCTCACAAATTGAACTGAGCTTAACAGAATGTGGTACAAGGTTGGATTGACTTGCTTTCTTTTTCATCAAGGTGTGCACCACTGACCTTGGACAGATTTCTCAGACTGGTTCTTGCAATTTCTGCAGGTTGCGCTAATGTCTTGTGGCAAAACTTCTCCTTACTCAACCTCACTTCATCGTTGTCAACCAGGGGGGCACGCTCTGATTTGAATTTATGCCTCAGAGACATATGCCATGTATGCTAGTTAGGACAGACACATCAATGATCAGCATCTTGACAGTGACATACTGATCATGTGTTACTCCTGTCTGGATAGGACACAATGCTACAGAAGATTGATTGGCTTATTTTATTTTTTAAATAGATATTTAGTATGCACATAATATTAGACAATTGTAACATCTGATGTTTAAAATTCTCATAATTATTTGCACATACACTTACATAACCATTTCCCTCGAGATCCTTCAGGAAAGGATATCTCACAATCAGTGTCTTTGTTACCGGCACCAGACCTAGGGGAAATCTGGACCAGTAGCGAGGGTTACACAGGCTAGAGAGCACTGCGTAGCCAAGATATACAGGCACTAACTCTGTGAATCAACAAGGAGAGGACGAGAGTTAGCGTTGCTCATGCTTGTTTATTTCTGAACTAAATGCAAAATATAAACTCACATATTTCATAAAAGAAATTGGTTTAACTCATAATATCCATCAACCCAATACATATTCACTTTTCCTTCTGAATTAATCACTCACATAATACTTATACAATCCTACTTAAACTTATCTTATACTAACATCATATAAACATTGCTACAATACGATTACCATCTCTCTCTCTCTTACACATGAACGACACTTAGCAAAATGGCGATATCGCGCCATAAACGCAAATGTTGTTTGAACTTGGCGTTTCTCTAATTACAGCTTCTACACTGCTGACAGATACTTTTAACAATAGTTCAACACATTTTCCCATGTTACAGGTGGCTACTATTGCTTATACTCTTACAAAACACTCAGTGAAACTAAGTTGATGAAAACAACTCACCTCGCCGACACACGTCGGGACAATTAACTCGAAATCAAACTAACAACACATTCGACTGGTCTCAAAATCATCTCGTAACATTACAGAGTTATTGATGAAGCATTCACATTAGTTATAAAACTATGCTGAATACCGAAATATGAATTTTTACCGTACCTGTGAATCAACAAGGAGAGGACGAGAGTTAGCGTTGCTCATGCTTGTTTATTTCTGAACTGCGCATGAGCGAAGCCAGGTAGCTATTCTCCCTGGTGAAATCCACAGCAGCACTAGAGCACCACCTACTGGCGTAACTGTGTACTACTTTGATATTTGTATAGTGTATTGAATGTCTGTGAAATGTCATGTGAAACTACATGTTAGAATGATTCAATAATTACAAAAAAATAGGGGGTGTGCCAGTTTACATCAAAAACTAAATATAGCATTTTCCAACCTATTACACTCTCCCCTGCTTCACGAGATGTCTCCGGACATCTAGAATCAACTAACACAATCACTGTATAGCTGTCAAGTGTCAAAAGGTCCAATTGTCAATGTACAGTCAGTTTATGTATGTAGGTCTAGTCTCTTCTTTCAAGTCACTGTTAAATCCTCACTAACATGTCCATACAGCTTGAGTGGGATAGTAACAGGGTTCAGGGACTGGAGGGTAAAATGAGGGCATGAGACATGGAGAGGGGGGAAGGGGGGCATGAGACATGGGGTAAGGGATAAAGGCAAATGCCATGTTTGCCCCAGGCCTCCAGGACTGATATGAAGGTTGTCCAAGGTGGTCATATGTGAGCATTTCTCGAGGTTTCAGCGCTCGTGTTGTCCTCCTCACAGACTGGACTCCTTCCTCTGATGGTGGTGTTACAATCTCACTATTGTCCACCTGCTCTTCGGAACCTGTCTCCTTCATCGTGTCATCTGTTGCCAGTTCCACAGGTATTTCCTCAGCTGGTGTAGCAGCAGCTGGTACCAGCCTCTGCACTGTATCTGGAGCTGTAACTGGGTCAGGTTCATGTGGTTGCTGCATTGGAGCACTCTCTAGTACAGGTCTCATTGGCTGGAACTCTGGGGCTACAGCACTGAGTTCATTCTGCAGGTTAGGCTGAGCGATTGGGGGTCTGATCCTCTTCCTCTCATACACTGGTATGGACCGGAGACAATATGTGTATTCCTCCTCTTCATCAGAGTGTTCAGACTCCTGTTCCACTGTGTCATTATTGTTTATGTGACTGTCTCTCTGTTTTTGTCTTTTCCTGGGTGCACACTGACTCTGCACATCTTGTTCCAAGGGCAAATCATTAACAGGTAGCAGGAGATTACGATGTAGGACACGGAGGGTTCGATCTCCTGTTTCTGGCTGAACTCTGTATACAGGTCCATCTCCCATTTTTTCAACAACACGATGAATCCTCCTCTCCCAGTAAGCCCGAAGTTTGCCTGGACCACCTCTCTCTGACAGATTTCTGACAAGCACCCGATCTCCTGGCTGCAGCACAATGCCTTTAACGTGCCGGTCATAATATTTCTTCCCCTTATCTGAGCGCTTTCCACTGTTGTCTGAGGCAATCTTGTATGCCTCCTGCATACGAGAAGCCCATTTCTGTGCGTACTCTTGTCTAGACTGTGGCTCTTCTTCAGGTTTCAAATCAAAGAGCAGATCCACAGGCAAGCGAGGGGCTCTCCCATATAGGAGAAAGAATGGTGAGTAACCTGTCGCCTCATGTCTAGTGCAGTTATATGCGTGGACTATATGGGGTAGGTGCTCCTTCCACTCTGTTTTCTTCTCCTCCTGCAGGGTACGCAGCATCTGTAGAAGTGTCCTGTTTAACCGCTCGACAGGATTCCCCTGCGGGTGGTAGGGAGTGGTTCGGGAGTGCGCAATTCCTGCCAGCTGTTGGAGTCTCTGGAAAAGGCTGTTCTCAAACTCACGCCCCTGATCATGGTGTAACTTTTCAGGATACCCGAAGCGTGGAATGAAGTCATTGAAGATCTTCTCAGCTGCTGTTCTGCCTGCCTTGTTCTTGGTGGCGTAAGCTTGAGCAAAACGAGTAAAGTGATCTACCAGGACTAGGATGTACTCATAACCACCCTTACTCGGTTCCAGATGGAGATAGTCAATAGAGATTAGCTCAAAGGGGGCACTGGTTGTGATTGAACCCATAGGTGCTCTCTCTGGGATGTTGGGCTGCTTCTGCTTTATACACCTGCACTGGCACATGACATAGTTCTCAATGTCGCGTTGCATAAATGGCCAATAAAATCTTTCTCGAGCCAAATGGATGACTTTGTCTGCACCAACATGCCCCATATCATCATGTAGGTGTTTTAGCACAGTTGCCTTTAGCTTACTGGGGAGAACCAGCTGTTTCCGCTGTCCTGTCTGCCTGTATAATATTCCCTCGTCAAGTTTGAGTCTGTTCCATTCATGTATAAGTCTGCGTGTCTCTCGTCCCATTTGTCTTTTTCCTTTATCCTGAGGTTTCCATCCTGTTTTCTTTAGGTTAATCACCTCACAGATGGGAGCATCTTCCTTCTGAGCAGCTCTAACACTTTCAGGAGTGATAACCGGAATGCCTTCAGGAGCTGTGTCATCTACACCAGACTGTAGCTGTAACGCGGCCACCCATGACACATCATCGTCCCTTACAGCTTTGTCCCCCTGCCAAATGGCAGAGACTACATCAGGGGGCATTGTCTCTGTGTATTCTTTGAGGTGGTCATCAATGTGCACTGGGATTCGTGATAGAGTGTCAGCGTCTGCATTTGACTTGCCTGGCCGATATCTAATGGTGAAATGAAAATCAGCTAATTCACCCACCCAACGATGTCCAACTGCATTCAACCTGGCCGTGCTCAAAACGTAGGTAAGGGGATTGTTATCCGTGTATACAGTGAAGGTGGGAGCATAATAGAGGTAATCTCTAAATTTATCACAGATTGCCCACTTCAACGCCAGGAACTCAAGTTTGCCTGAATGGAGATGGTAGTTTTTTTCGGCAGGCGTAAGTGTCCTGGAACCATAAGCAATAACACGGAGTTTGTTTCCCTGTTGCTGATAGAGCACTGCTCCCAGACCTTCATTTGAGGCGTCAGTGTGAAGGACAAAGGGCAAGTTATAGTCTGGGTAGGCCAGAATGGGTGGACTGGTTAGCATGTCAACGAGGCGCGACACTACAGCACTGTGTTCTGGTGTCCACTGGACAGCTGTTTTGGATGTAAGCTGACCATTCTTTGTGCTCTTTAACTTAATCTTGTTGGATCTCACTGGGGTGGCTCTCTGGCTGGACTCACTGGGATTCTCTATTAGCTTAAACAGTGGCCTGGCTATCCTAGAAAAGTCCTGTATGAAGGTCCTGTAATAGCTTAGAAAACCTAGAAGAGCCCTGACCTCACCAACATTCTTTGGTTCTCTATCTTTCAAAAGCTGAACTGCCTCAAGATCTTTAGGGTCTATCTGGACACCTTCACGAGTCACTAAGCGCCCTAAATACCTGACCTGACTTTTGAACAGTTCACATTTTTTTGGACGTAGCTTGATACCATGCTCTCGCAGGCGGCAGAGCACCCTCCTCAAGTCCTCAACATGGTCATGAAAAGTCTTAGAAAAGCAGAGTACATCATCCAAATATGGAGAACAGCACTCATCCCTTAGACCGTCAAGGACTCCCTCCATGCACCTCTGGAACGCAGCGGGGGCATTTGTAAGGCCAAATGGGAGGCGGATCCACTCGTAAAGTCCCCAAGGCGTGCTGAAGGCAGTCAAATGTCTGGAACTCTCCTCTACAAAACCTTGGTGGTATGCACTGCCTTGGTCGAGTATTGAGAACCAGGAGTATCCCCCCAGACTATCCAACAGATCTTGGATGCGTGGAAGAGGGTGGCGGTCAGAGATGGTTTTTCCGTTCAAGCCCCGAAAGTCAACACACAGACGTAGGCTCTTGTCTTTTTTCCTGACACAAACCACTGGAGACGAGTAGGATGAGGTGGACTTTTTGATCCAGCCATGGTCAAGCAGATTTTGGACATATTCCTTTACCTCTTTGTATAAGGGCTTGGGAACTGAGTTGTAGGATGTTTGGACCGGGGTGTCATCCTTTAGATAAATTTTTAGCTGCAAGCTTGGGATGCACCCAATGTCAGAATCATCTTTAGCAAAGACATCCGACTCCTCATACAACATGTCTCTGACTACCTTTTGTTCATGCTCCTGCAGGTGTGATACATCAACAGGTGGGTGCCATCTCTGTTTTGTCGTGTCTTTCGTCTTGCGTTTGTCACTCATTTCTCTCTGTTTATCAGTGCTGACCTGAGCTGCGGATGTGTTCACAGTGGAATGGGACATTGGCTCTGAGCCTCCTGGAAAACAGTTAACTGGTTTTATTTCAGTAACCTCTTCCAGCGTTCCTAAGACTGTTCTCTTTGTGAGATAGATGTCATGTTTAGTGGGGTTCTGAACAGGGATTTTGACAATTTTGGTGGACCCACTTGGAACATCTACTACGGCTGGAAACAATTCCAAACCCTCAGGACAGTTACTCACTAAGTTGGGTTGAAAAAGCATAGCCCCACCCTCTGGCCATTCCCTGATTCTACACCTCACCTCGCAAATTTGCCCTGCACGAATAGTTACACCTCTCTTCCCTGTCCTCACTCTGCACTCATCTGTCTCCTCTGGGGTTGAAACCTGGAGAGCAGAAACTAGGGCTTCCACTGCACGGTCACTGATACTTAAGGCTTCTTTGAGCAACACAGAAATATCAGCCCCCTCTTTCTGTTCTTTGATTATCTCAGCTATGACATTACTGCCCAGAAGAGGAGAACTAAGACAGTTCTTGCTGATTAACATTGGCACCTGTATGGTGACATGTCCATAGTTCTTGCTACAGACCTGGAGCTCAACATCTGCCCATCCATCAAAGGGGACTTCTGTGCCATTAGATGCAGAAATCTCCAGAGGTTCACCGAAAGGGAGGGTACCAAGTGGCTGGATTTGAACATTGGGGAGTGCTTCTTCCATCCATGTTCTCCCCACCATAGTCACTTGAGCCCCTGAGTCAAGCAACATTTTAAGAGGGACTCCATTAATAGCACATGAAACCATACATCTCTTTCCTATGAGCTGTGCTAAGCGCTTTCTCGGTAGTGGTTGACATGGTGTGTTTGCTTTTACAGGGCTGGCTGTTTTAGAGTGGCTGGCTCGTGCTGGGGCCTCCTTAGATGTCACGATCACTGGCTGCCCCTCTCCAGTGACCTCGACCCGTTTCCCGACATCCTTCTTTGAAGACAGCCGATAGCGCGATGTCCAGCTTGGCCACATACAAAGCAGTGAGGGCAGCTCACCTTGCTCTGCTGGACACAGTTTCTGCATCTGCCTCGGGCTTCAGATGTTGGTGGCTGAGGACGGGCTGCAGCTAAGCAGGGGTCCTCTGAGGCTGTACTGTCAGTGGGTCTCCCCATTTGGGCCAAGTGTTTGGTCAGGGAGGAAACTTGTACAGTCAGTTCTCTAATAGCAGCACAATTAGCCTGTAATTCACTGTCAACTTTAGTTTGCTTAGCGGAGTCACTACTGTCAGGCTGAGCAGAGCTTACAGTCACCGGTCGGTTCTTAGCTACTGTGCCAAGGCGTTTCAGTCTTTCTGTCTCCGCACTAGTAGACTTGGTGATTTGATCTAAAAGAAAGTCATCGGTAACCTGCGAGTCTGTGAGAAGGGGTTTAAGATCTTGTCGGACATGACTGCTTTTCTCATTTAACCCTTGGTAAAGTGTGTGGAGAAAGGTGCCTTGAACAAGCTTTTTGTCGTAACTAAACTCCGCACCAGGCTGCTGTGATTCAAACAAAACACGCTGCTTTAAACCCATTATTTTGTACAAAAACTGTTGTGGGCTCTCTTTATCTTGCTGTCTGGCATTACTTAGTTCTTGAAAAAGCTCAGTACTGCTTTTGTCTCTGATGTGTGCGCGGAGAAACCGCTTGAGCTCATCAACAGTTAAGTCACACTTGTTTGTTAACATTTCTCTGAAGGTACCAGGTTTTATGACCTTAATCACAGTGCGAATTACCTCTGACGCAGTAAAACCTCCCTGCATCCCTTCATCTATTTGTTTGCAAAGGTTACTGTAAGACATGTCAGACCCAACATCAGAGATCTGTCCACCATGTAGTTTAAACTCTCTGCGTGGAAGCAGAGCTGCAATATCATTAACCCTCAGTACCTGGGCTCCTGAGCTGGAAGACATACTCACTCTACCATGGGGAATGTCACCTGCTGTGAGTGTGTGAATGCCTCTGTTTCCTGAAGGTGGGTCAATGTGTGCATCTCTGTCCGATGATTGGGGTGGTGGTGAATGAGTGTCTCTGTTCATCTGCGATGGTGGCGTGGGAATGTCTGTAGTGGGTATACTTGGCGGTCTGTCTGAATGGTTGTGGTCAGGGTGAGGTGGAGCGGGGCATCGCTCTTCATGGGCTGTCGCCTCTCCTGCTTTAGGCGTGGTCTGGCTGACCCCACTTCCTCCGACGTCTGTAGGCAGCAGGTCACTCAGCAGGTCATTAAGGAGGAGGAGTTGGCTCATACCTTCATCCTCCATAGCGCTCAATTTCTTGCTTCTGAGGTAGTCAACAATCAAGTCATATAGTTCTGGTTCACTGACGTCATCAACGTCGTGAGTGGTGCTTCCGTCATCAATCCAACTCACAACTTCCCGTAGCTGGTTGATATTCAAATACGAAAGACTCTTCTGGATCTTGAAGATCAGCATCCGCCGAGGGGTGACAGTGGCCATTATGACGTTGCACTAGTGGCTTCTGCTCTCTGGATGACGCACTGGGTTGCAGCCTTCCCCGAAGCTTTGGGCACAGGTTCACGTCGTCTCAGCAATCACTTCACCAGGTGGTGGCGCTAAACAATCCCGGACGAGCCCCCAATTGTTACCGGCACCAGACCTAGGGGAAATCTGGACCAGTAGCGAGGGTTACACAGGCTAGAGAGCACTGCGTAGCCAAGATATACAGGCACTAACTCTGTGAATCAACAAGGAGAGGACGAGAGTTAGCGTTGCTCATGCTTGTTTATTTCTGAACTAAATGCAAAATATAAACTCACATATTTCATAAAAGAAATTGGTTTAACTCATAATATCCATCAACCCAATACATATTCACTTTTCCTTCTGAATTAATCACTCACATAATACTTATACAATCCTACTTAAACTTATCTTATACTAACATCATATAAACATTGCTACAATACGATTACCATCTCTCTCTCTCTTACACATGAACGACACTTAGCAAAATGGCGATATCGCGCCATAAACGCAAATGTTGTTTGAACTTGGCGTTTCTCTAATTACAGCTTCTACACTGCTGACAGATACTTTTAACAATAGTTCAACACATTTTCCCATGTTACAGGTGGCTACTATTGCTTATACTCTTACAAAACACTCAGTGAAACTAAGTTGATGAAAACAACTCACCTCGCCGACACACGTCGGGACAATTAACTCGAAATCAAACTAACAACACATTCGACTGGTCTCAAAATCATCTCGTAACATTACAGAGTTATTGATGAAGCATTCACATTAGTTATAAAACTATGCTGAATACCGAAATATGAATTTTTACCGTACCTGTGAATCAACAAGGAGAGGACGAGAGTTAGCGTTGCTCATGCTTGTTTATTTCTGAACTGCGCATGAGCGAAGCCAGGTAGCTATTCTCCCTGGTGAAATCCACAGCAGCACTAGAGCACCACCTACTGGCATAACTGTGTACTACTTTGATATTTGTATAGTGTATTGAATGTCTGTGAAATGTCATGTGAAACTACATGTTAGAATGATTCAATAATTACAAAAAAATAGGGGGTGTGCCAGTTTACATCAAAAACTAAATATAGCATTTTCCAACCTATTACATCTTTACAGCTTGCACATATTCCAAATTTGTGGGATACCTTGGACAAGAAAAGAAATGTAAATTGAAGGTCACCTGCCCTGACAGACAGCAGACAGGAGATTTGCCCACTTCTACTTATGTCGTAAACAAAAAGAGTAGTTAATTAGACCTGGACACACTACAAATGATGAATGACATTGCAGTAAAAAGCATGATGGCATTCATTGCCTTTTAATGGGCTGGATAGATTTAGGGATGAAGATGTTACTTAATTGACCTGTTAATTAACCTATAGACTGACATGCATAACCAGCAAAAACTATCCTCAGCACCTAACTGCTCAAGAGTTAACTATTGACATCACTAATTTAAATATTGCAAATCATTCTGTTCCTTTACGAAGTCTAACATTACCTTAAACCCACTTACATTGTGTATTGTGCCATCGCTTCATAGAGAACCCTGATTATTATGTGTCTGTCCTTCGGGTTTCTCTGACACGGTTCCTTGTTGTCAAGTTTTTATCAAGAACTCTAAGGCGGCCAGACACAAGTGCAGGCAGGCAGAATCAGTTCTCAAAAAGTTCTTTTATTTCAGTCCAAGGTCACAATCCAGGGAAGCAGTCAAACAGGCAAAGGTATCCAAATCAGCAGGCGAAGACTCAGAAACCAGTAACACACACACGGTCAGACACGGGGAATAAACTTTAGACAAAACACTGGAAAGCTGCTCAGGGAGACAAGACAATCTGGCACTGACACACAGGGGAGCACTGGTTATATACACAGGAGGGAAGGGATAACGAGACACAGGTGAAACACATAAGGGCGGGGACAGGTAATCACACTGGGAACAGGAAGTCACAGAGACTATCAACATAAAACAGGAAGCTGACAAAACTCACAGAGACAAGACTATCAAAATAGAACAGAAACTAACACACCACAGACCCTGACAGTACCCCCCCCCTAACGGCCGACTCCTGGCGGCCCAGGACCCCGAGGATTGCACCGGTGGAACTCTGCAATGAGGCGGGGGTCCATGATATCCGGGGAGGGAACCCACGAGCGTTCCTCCGGCCCGTAGCCCTCCCAGTCCACCAGGTATTGTAGGCCTCGGCCCCGCCGCCGAACATCCAGCAGTTTCCTGACGGTGTAGACGGTTTCACCAGCAATGAGACGGGGGGGCGGTGGGGGCTTGGCAACGGGGACGAGTGGACTCTCCTTGACTGGTTTGATCCGGCTGACGTGGAAGGTGGAGTGTATGCGGGTGGACCTGGGAAGCTTTAACTTGACAGCAGAGTCATTAATGATTTTTGAAATTGGATGTGGGCCCACATACCTGGGTGCCAATTTGCGGGAAGGATGGTGGATGGGCAGATCCTTGGTGGAGAGCCACACTCTTTGTCCAAGGCGGTATGTTGGGGCTGGGTGACGACGGCGGTCAGCCGCTTTCTTGTAGGCAGCAGAGGTCTGGAGAAGGGCCCGGTGGGCGCAAGACCACATGCCTCGACACTGACGGATCATGACAGCAGCAGCGGGGACTTTGACCTCCTTTTCTAGGGCAGCGAAGAGGGGAGGTTGGTAGCCAAAAACCACCTGGAAAGGGGTGAGGCCAGTCGAGGCAGAGGGAAGAGTGTTGTGGGCGTATTCGACCCACAGGAGCATCTTGGACCATGATGAGGGGTTATCTGAAGAGAGACAGCGAAGACCGTTCTCCAGATCTTGATTCACCCTCTCCGTCTGGCCATTGGTCTGGGGGTGGTACCCAGAGGAAAGGCTCCTAGAGGCTCCCAACAGCTGACAGAAGGCCTCCCAAAACTGGGCCACAAACTGCGGCCCCCGGTCAGATAGAATGTTCTTGGGGAATCCAAAAGTTCTGAAAATGTTCTGGAGCAAGAGTTCAGCGGTTTGTTTGGCAGATGGTAGTTTGGGTACAGGAATAAATTTAACCATCTTAGAGAACCGGTCAACAACAGTGAGGACGACTGTGTTACCTTCGGATGGCGGTAGGCCAGTGACGAAGTCCACGGAGAGGTCTGACCAGGGGCGCAGCGGCACGGGCAGAGGGTGAAGGAGTCCAGCTGGTGGGGCATTGGAATTTTTTTGCTGGGAACAGACAGGACAGGCAGCAACATACTCTGACACATCATTCCGAGCGTTAGTCCACCAGAACCGCTCCAACACTCTGAAGAGGGTTCGGCGGGTGCCCGGATGGCAAGAGATCTTACTTTCGTGAGCCCACTTGATAACCTCCCCCCGAAGGGAAGGAGGAACAAACAACCTGTTCCTGGGGGTCTCGGGGGGTGCTGAAACTGCCCTGAGAGCCTCTAATACCTTGCCCTCTACACTCCAGGTGAAGGCTCCCACGATGCAGGTTTCAGGGAGGATGTGTTTGGGATCTGAGGAGTCTGACTCTGGGGCATGAATACGTGACAGGGCGTCGGGCTTTGTGTTCTTGCTCCCTGGATGATATGACAAAGTGAAATTGAATCGTGAAAAGAAAAGTCCCCACCTGGCTTGACGGGCATTGAGTCTCTTGGCACTCTTAAGGTATTCCAGGTTCCGGTGGTCTGTCCACACGAGGAATGGTTGGGCCGCCCCCTCTAACCAGTGCCTCCACTCTTCCAGCGCCACTTTTACCGCCAACAGCTCCCGGTCCCCCACTGTGTAGTTTCTCTCTGCCTGAGATAATTTCCGGGAAAGAAAAGCACAGGGGTGAATCTTATTATCAGTTACCGATCTCTGGGACAGGACGGCCCCCACTCCAGTGCTGGAGGCATCCAC
Source organism: Sciaenops ocellatus (assembly GCA_033000465.1). Taxonomy (NCBI): domain Eukaryota; kingdom Metazoa; phylum Chordata; class Actinopteri; family Sciaenidae; genus Sciaenops; species Sciaenops ocellatus. Next base: position 448,621 of record CP136874.1, on the reverse strand, counting down.
TTCCACAATGAACTGCTGTTCGGCTGCAGGCAGGGTGAGGACCGGAGCTGTGGTGAAGAGCTTCTTAAGATGCTGGAAAGCATCCTCGGAGGATGGGGACCACTGAAACACAACCTTGGAAGAGGTTAAGGCAGTTAAAGGGGCGGCCACTGAGCTAAAATTTCTGATGAACTTACGGTAAAAATTAGCAAAACCCAGAAAACGTTGTACCTCTTTCCAAGAGGTGGGGGTTGGCCACTCTGCCACAGCCTGGACCTTTTCTGGGTCCATCTCTACCCGATCATGGGAGATCACGTATCCCAGAAAAGAAACTTGTTTTTGGTGGAATTCGCACTTTTCTGCTTTGACAAACAGTCCATTCTTTAACAATCTTTTCAGAACTTCTCGTACCATCTGGACATGAGACTCCTCATCAGGGGAAAAAATAAGGATGTCATCCAGATATACAAAGACAGTTTGATACAGGAGGTCCCTCAGGACCTCATTCACTAGCCCTTGGAAAACTGCAGGGGCGTTTGTCAGTCCAAATGGCATGACCAAGTACTCGTAGTGGCTGAGGGGCGTATTGAAGGCCGTTTTCCATTCATCCCCCTCCCGGATGCGTACCAGGTGATAAGCATTCCGCAAATCTAATTTTGTGAACAATTTGGCGCCCTTGAGGACGTCGAAAACAGAGGAAATTAGTGGGAGAGGGTAACGGTTTTTGATTGTGATGTTGTTGAGAGGGGAGTAATCTATGCACGGTCTTAGAGTCTTGTCCTTCTTCTCAACAAAGAAAAACCCTGCTCCTGCTGGAGAGGACGATGGCCGAATAAGTCCTGCTGCGAGGGAGTCTTTAATGTGATCCTCCATAGTTTTTCTCTCGGCTGCGGACAGAGAGTACAACCGACCCTTAGGAATGGGTGCACCGGGGAGGAGGTCGATGGCACAGTCATAATCACGATGGGGAGGAAGGGAAGCAGCTCTGCTCTTACTGAAAACCTCTCGTAGGTCATGGTAACAGGCTGGGACACCAGTCAGGTCGGGAGAGTCATTAGGCTGCATCTTACTCAAGAGGTTAGAGTCTATGTCCTGGAAACAATTTTGGTAGCAGTCTTTCTTCCACTTAATTACCTGACCAGTGGCCCAGTTGAGATGGGGGTTATGCTGAATCAGCCAGGGGTACCCTAGGATCAGGGGATGCATCTCGGAGTTGTACAGGTGAAAACGGAGCGTTTCGACATGCCCGTCGGGGAGGCACATCTGAATGGGGGAGGTCTGGTGAGTTACAGTGGCAATAAGCCGGCCGTCAAGAGCTGTGGCAAGGAGGGGTGTAGACAGTGGCTCAGATGAAACGCCTAGATTCTGGGCTAGACTGGAATCCATTAAGTTAGAATCTGCCCCGGAATCAATTAAGGCTAGTCTGTGCAGAGAAGAAGAGGCAGAGGTCAATTTCACTCTTGTTAATTGTCTCTGAGCTCCATTTTTCAAGGTGGAAACACTCACCCGGGGTCTCGAAGGTGTAGCAGGCAGGGAACCGTGTAGAGGACATGAAGCAATGAAATGACCCAGCTGTGCACAGTATAGGCACCGACCCTCCATCATCCGAGGGTGACGTTCTGCTGGAGTGAGGCGGGTACGTCCAACCTCCACTGGCTCTGGAACAGAGTTGGAAGGCGAGCTGATCATGGAGGCCGGAGCTGGGGGAGGGGTGCCAAGCTGGTCGGGTTCCCTGGTGTAGCGACTTCTCTGTCTGTCTCTCAGTCTCTTGTCGACGCGGGAGGCTAGGGCAACGAGGGCATCCAGCTCCACAGGCAGGTCCAGAGGAGTGAGATGATCCTTCAGGGTCTCTGAGAGCCCATTGAAGAAGGCATCCACCAAGGCCGGTTGATTCCAACCGCTGTCGGCGGCTAGCGTGCGGAACTCTATGGCATAGTCCATAACAGATCGTCTTCCTTGTCTCAGGGAATGTAGAGCTCTCGCTGCTTCTCTGGCAGGAAGGTTGGAATGGAAAATCTGCTTAAATGCATCAAGGAAGAGAGAGAGAGAGTTACATACTGCAGACCGCCTGCTCCATTCTGCGGTGGCCCACGCCCGGGCTCTCCCTGATAGATATGAGATGATGAAGGCTATTTTAGCTCGGTCCGAGGGAAAGGCGGTGGGCTGGAACTCAAAATGGAGCTCACACTGAGAGAGAAAAGGGCGGCAGTCATCAGAATCCCCGGAGAATCTTTCCGGGCTGGAGAGCCGGACAGGTCTGACCTCTGGGGAAGAAGCAGAAACCAAGGATGGTTCAGGTGCCGGAGCGGACGAGGAGGACGGCGCAGGAGGTTCAGCGGGCTGGGAGGGGTGAGCGGCGGAGCCCATGGCTTGAAGCTGCCTGATGATGTAGTTGAGCTGAGTGGTAGCTGTTCCACATGCCGCTTCACTGCGCTGGGAAGCCTCTGCCACAGCCTGGTGCAGCCGTCCAATCTCCTCCTCCTGTCGCTGGAGCCGCCGCTCCTGTCCTTCGAGTGTAGCGAGCCAGGAGCCCTGCTCTGCTGCGTCCATCTTGGCCAGATTGTTCTATCAAGAACTCTAAGGCGGCCAGACACAAGTGCAGGCAGGCAGAATCAGTTCTCAAAAAGTTCTTTTATTTCAGTCCAAGGTCACAATCCGGGGAAGCAGTCAAACAGGCAAAGGTATCCAAATCAGCAGGCGAAGACTCAGAAACCAGTAACACACACACGGTCAGACACGGGGAATAAACTTTAGACAAAACGCTGGAAAGCTGCTCAGGGAGACAAGACAATCTGGCACTGACACACAGGGGAGCACTGGTTATATACACAGGAGGGAAGGGATAACGAGACACAGGTGAAACACATAAGGGCGGGGACAGGTAATCACACTGGGAACAGGAAGTCACAGAGACTATCAACATAAAACAGGAAGCTGACAAAACTCACAGAGACAAGACTATCAAAATAAAACAGAAACTAACACACCACAGTTTTGTTTTGTTTGTTTTGTTTGTAGGTGCCTGGGGAATGCTGGGATGTCAAATGTAGTGGGCAGTCTTCCACCACGTCCACTGCTATAATATAGAAGATTTTGTCTTTGAATTTAATGAGCAAATTAACTAAAAAAAAATGTAATAATGTAATTGTTCTAGTAATGACTAGAACAAAACTTGTGGTAATGGTACTCTTACATCATTCACATACACTTACCATAATGTGACTGAGCAAGCAGGTTGCTGCCATTCTTCTGGAGGCACAGGCTCTAAAGTTAGTGTTACCACTGGCTCTTTTAACTTGCTCACAAACTGATTGAATTTGACCTGCTTCTTGAAAGATCCATGAAACAAGCAGGCAATCATATTCTCTGTGAGGCCACTGAACTGTTTCACCATCCACATCATTATCTGAAAAGAGTAAACAGGAGATTAAATAGTTGCACACTTGACGAGAAAGTAGGTAAGACCAACTCAGCTAACTTAACTAAAAAGATATTAGCTTTATGTCCACTGCCCTAAGGATACCTTCGACATGCAAAATTAAATTCTACAACATTTAGCATTTCCTCGATACATTTAGCACAGCAATTTGAGAAACCATGTCCCACATACATACGGAAAGTACATTACCACTACTATTACCCCTTTCAGTTAATTATTTATTATTGATGTGAGCAAGGGAAGCAACAATGAGTCAGGGGACAGTTCGGCTGTTTTAAGAGGACAAAAAAAAACAAAAAACAATGAATTGGATGAAACTCAGAATGAAATAGCAAATTGTGAAATAGCAAATTGTGTCAGTGGGTGACAAGGAGGAGGATTTTGGCAACTTTGTATTTGCCAGCCTCTGAAGTTTATAGTTACATAAAACAAACAATATATATATATATATATGACTGCTTAAAATCTCAGCTTTAACTGGAAACTAATGCTTTTACCTTAATTTTCTTTTAACATTTCAAAAAATGCTTAATAAGGAGGAGAATTTTACTCATAACAAGAAAATAGCTGCTCAAGTGATGATTAAGAAATGTTAAATGAGCTAGTTTCCTGATAAATACAAACTGGTGCCAAATTTCAAGCTCTCAAACGTCTTACAAATCAAGTCAATGTGCAACAGAGGCAGAGAAATAACATTAAAAGTTTTGAGAGGCTGATTTCAAACAATGCATCGGTTTTAGAGCATGTTTTAAATACAACTTCACATTTTAATAAGTGTAATTTTATTCATTTTCATTAATTTGTTGGCTTAAGCCCGAGAGCCCACGCCAGTGGGGGCAACAGCCCTATAAATAAAAACGTCTCAGGGCAGTTAAACAAGCACAAATATAGTCATATAGAGAATAGAGAAAAAACTATTGAAAAATAAATTTGTAAACTGCTCCTGAGGCCACAAATGCCACTCTACAGAAATAATTTATACATAGAAATGAAGGCAAATTTGTCCTCTGAAGCTGTCACACTTATAGTTTGGGCATAGCAACACTCCATAGACCGCCATGTTAAAAAGGCGGGAAAACCTCTGAGGAAAGCAGGGGTACCATTTTCTTCCGATTGCTCTAAAAGTACCATTTCCTAACTTTAGCCACATAAAATATATATGTAGACGTTCAGGAAGAGCTCAGGATGCTCAAAGTGAAGCCAGTTCAATGATAGGAGCTACGGTTTGGCCAGAAAGGCTTCTTGTTCGAGGGGTGCTTTCAGCGTATTTTCTCTCTCTCTCAGCGGTGTCAAATGTCACAGACACAAGCACGCACACAGCTATTGAATGTATCCGGGCGACGAGGCCAGAGTCAGGCACACTCAAAATTTCTTTAGAAATTTTCTAGTTATATGTGAATATTACATTAGATACTGAATTTGAAAGAAGGGCTAGTCTGTGAGCTAACATTACATGTGCCACTTTACAATACCGATATCCAATCTTGCTGAGCCATTTGTGCACCCGAGCTCAAGGCACCATTTTACATTTAACCTTTACAGACCTCGGTTGAGTATTTCACCCGAGTGAGACAAGGAAAATTTTTGGAGGACAGGGCACATGTACCTTTTATATTAGTCGACCGTAGTTATTAAATTTAAAGTTATTAAACTTAGTAAAATTCATGTTGTATAAGCGTTAGCTGCGTTAGCGGGCGGGCTATGTAACCGCTTTGAATTAGCTAGCGCGCTAACGTTAAAAACGTTAACATTTTGTCAACTAACATTACACTGCTGTTTGAATATGAATTTACCTCTGAATCTCTGGGCTTCAACTTCAGTTACGTCTACACCAGCCTCACGTAGCTTAATTAGCAGGTCCTCGGTGGACAGGCCAACGAGCGCCATGGTCTGAATTAAGTCCCGTGGCGAACCAAAGCGGAGAAATTTCTGGAAACAGTCGGTTTTGTCAAGTGTCTTAGTACAACAACCAATCACGTTTGCGCTACATGTGAAATGCACCAATCAAAAGCAGAGCTGGCTAAAGTACCCCAGCAACAGGCAAAGAGCGCTAGCAAATTGGCGACTGACGTCATGTCATTGTAACCCCGAATTTGAGACATACATGGTTAAAACAAGCTTACTTTGTCCTGAATAATTTGTCAGAAAAAAGGTGTTAATGAAAAAAGCATACTTACCTGAGAGTAAAGCTGTCAGCTGTCAAATTGATGAACAAAACTCAGGAGAGGCAAACTTATAGATATATCCACAGCATCAGTGTCCACAAAATTGTAGAAAAGCTGGCCGGCTACTGTTACCGTGCGCGTATCACCTGCGCATGGTCTGTCAGGTAGTCACGAGGCTAATGTGAAATTAACGTTTAGGGTTCCCTGCGCTTTGTCTGCCAGGCTGTAGGTAGTTGATTTTACTGTGCATGGTTGGCCGTTTGTGAATATCATAACAGACAATATTGACTGGATTATTATTATTATTGACTAGTAATTTTTCATATCTGTAAATCTGCCAACAAAAAAATATTTTATTTCAAGGCTACTCAAAAATGGCTTAGAAGTTAAAACCTTCATTGAATACTTAAGGAAACAGTGAAACCTTCACATTTAAAAAGTATAACTACTACTAAAGAAAGACTAAATAATTATTTAAACATATTAATATTTAGGCTACTGCCATTTGTAGAACACAGACTGTATTGTACCCCAGCATTTAGAAGAAAAGGTACATATATGTACCCTTTACCACTTGGGTACATATATGTACCTTTTGGGCCCTCAAAAAGGTACATATAGGTACCTTAAGGTCCAATAATTAGCCCTAGGGGGTACATTAGTGTAGATTGTACCTCGGGGGACAAAAAAGGACTCGTACTGTACCCCTATTTCTGAGAGTGTAGGGCATTCAATATTTTAGATAGAACTAAGCACTTTAATTATACTTTGCACTCTTTTACTCAGGTTGATGCAGAGGGGCTTAGTAAGGTGGTCTCAAGAGTGAAAACCCTCCACTAGCACTCCCGACCCCATACCTACCTCGTTTTTAGCTGCCTTTTTTTTTTTTTTTTTTTTTCAAGATTTCTTTTTTACAACATAACTATTATTATTATTGTTGTTGGTTTGTCTTCATTGTTTGGACTTTAAAATAGATGCTGGTTCAAGTTTTGGGCGAGATACTGAACCCCAAATTGCAAACCCCGAAGGCTGCGCCATGGGTGTGTGAATGTGTGTGAATGATTAGCTTCTAAAACTGATGAGCATTTGGCACCTTGCAGTCAATGCCATCAGTGTATGAATGTGTGTGAATGAGTGAATGAGATATGTAGTGTAAAAGCGCTTTGAGTGGTCGCTATATAAGTACAAGTCCATTTACCATTTTACCATTTACCATCTGAATGGGTGTGACTTCTCTGTGACCCTAGATGACTTGTCCTCGGATAAAAATGGTATAATGTGTGGAGTCCCACAAGGTTCCATTTTAGGTCCTATTCTGTTCAATATTTACATGTTACCACTTGGCAAAATCATAATAACATCAATTTATGCAGACGACGCGCAATTATACATCGCTGTATCCCAACACAACCTCAGTCCTATTAACAACTTTTGCTTAGCAGAAATAAATAACTGGATGGCAAACAATTTTCTACAACTCAATCAGGATAAGAAGAAGAAGAGATACTTTATTAATCCCTCAACGGGGAAATTCTTTTTTCACTCAGTTTATTTTACATGCATTTTTAACCCCAAACACACATACAAGGGCTCATAGTCATGCTCATAGACATGCACACATGCAAGGGCTCATAGACATGCAATGTGGAGAGAGAGAGATGGTGGAGTGATGGGCAGCAATTTGGGGGTTCGTGCCTTGCTCAAGGGCACCTCAGCAGTGCTCAGGAGGTGAACTGGCACCCCTCCAGCTACCAGTCCACCTTCCATACTATGGTCCATGCTGGACTTGAACCGGCCACCCTCCGGTTCCCAAGCCAAGTCTCTACAGACTGAGCTACTGCTGCCCCCTTAAGACCAAAATAATAATATTTGACCCTAAAACCCAGAGAGACTACCTGGCTCAGCACTTCCATTCCCTGGCTCTCCACACAAGAGACCAAGTAAAAAATCTGGGAATAACCTTGGATTCCGACCTCAACTTTGAGGCTCACATCAAAAACGTTACAAAAACGTCCTTTTATCATCTCAGAAACATTGCCAAAGTCAGACCTTTCCTGAATCAGGCCGATACAGAAAAACTAATTCATGCTTTTATCACTTCAAGACTCTATTACTGTAATGCCCTTCTGTCTGGTCTTCCCAAAAAAAAACACTAGGCCGCTTACAACTGGTACAGAACTCCGCAGCCCAAGTACTGACGAAGACCAGACAGAGGGTACACATAACTCCCATTTTAAAATCCTTGCACTGGTTGCCTATTAGTTATAGAATTGATTTTAAGAGTCTCGTATTGGTTTTTAAATCACTGAATGGCCTGGCACCGACCTATATTTTAGACACACTACAGAGATATGAACCAAGCAGGCCCTTCAGATCCTCGACAGCTGGATCCCTGGTCATGCCAAGAACCTCCACAAAGAAATATGGGGAATCCGCCTTTAGCCACTGTGGTCCCCTTCTCTGGAACAGTCTGCCTGTGGATCTGAGGGACTGCACCTCTGTAGACATTTTTTAAAAAAAAGCTTAAGACATATCTTTTTAGCCTTACTTTTATGTAAGGTGCCTCACCATTCACTGCTGTGTCCTCCTTTCTTTTTACTTTTCATCCTCTGTGTTTATTCTCCTTATCCTTTATATATTTAATTTTATTGCTGTAGTTTTTATGTTTGTTGACTTGGTTTTAATTTTTACTTCTATGTATTTATTTATTTATTTTTTTATATACATTTTATAATTGTATGGTCTAACTTGATCTATTTCACTTTTGTGTTATCCATTTTGCTGGACTCTTTCTATTGTTGTCTACTTCTGTTTTATTCTTGCTCTGTGAAGCACTTTGGGCTGTATGTCTGCATGAAAGGTGCTATATAAATACATAAAGTTTGAGTTTAAGTTTAAACAACTCAGAGAAACAAGGGAGGGAGAAATGGAACTGTACAGATCAGTGCAAAATAGAATGGAACTCTACATTTTCACTTTCACATTAAAGTGAGTTGTGACATCATCAGGTCTGTATATAAGGGCACAGCTCTTCAGTCATTTCAGACCTTTCAACACATGACACCACAGAGAGAAAGTGTGAGAAAACACAATTTACAAGACACAAACGACTGATATAGAATACAACTGTTTGTCAGAGACCTACAACTGCAACCTACAGCATTACTTTGTGACTGACTCTACCAGCCAAAGAAAATGCAGTGCCCGAGGAACCCAAGAGGTGACCAGAGGAGCGATGGAGAGCAGACAGTACGCGGCTGCTTTTGTGAGACCAGCTGCCAACTCAACCAAGAATTGGAGGAGACAAAAGCACAGCTGCAGAGACAGAAATCCTTGAAAGAGATGTACATCAACAAGGAAAAAGAGACAAAGCGAGATCTAGAGAGACTGAAGAGGTACACCGATCCAGAAACTCTCAGCACCGCAAAGATTGCCAACTAGGTCAGAGATAAGATAAAAAACTCTTGCAAGTGGACTACGAAGGGCTGCAGGTGGCCCACATAATTAATGAGGAGAAGTTCACCAACGAGCTCCAGGCTGATGCCCTTCAGCATGATCTTGGTGATGAGATCTTGCAAAAGAATCGCCTGCAATCTGACTTTGATGAAGCCACCGCTGCGCTCCAGGTGGAGAGAGAGAAGAACAAGACTCTCTAAGACCAACTGGACAAGATGAGTGTGTCACTCCACAAGGTCGACCTAAGTTATCAAGCTGATGTAATTGATGTCAGACAGCAAGCTGACATCCTTAGGTCTGACCTCGAGAGGGAACTCGAGCAGAGGAAACTCCTGCAAACAACTTATTAGGAGCTGCAAGAGGCACACAAACTGAACCAGAAGAAGTTCTCTGCTGGGCTGGATGCAGAGAAGGAGAAGAACAAGATTCTCCAGCAAGAAATGGACAAGATCCTCGTTTCACACGGTGAGATTACCCAGAAGTATGAAACCAATGTCATCATGGTCAGACAGCAGGCCGACACCCTTCAGAGTGAGCTTGACAAGGAAATCAAGTCTCATGCAGACTCAGTGTCAGAGGGCTGCCGTGCGATGCACTTGAGGGCTGAGCAGGAAGCCCTCCGTCAAAAGATGGCAGAGGAGATCACTGTGCTGCAGCAAAATGTCCTTGAGAGTGAGAAGATTTTTGGAAGAGAGCTGGACGAGCTGAAAACTCAGCTCAGTGTTCAGATGTCACTCAACCTGAAGCTCTCCACTGAGCTCACTGGCCGTGATGACAACCAACCGAAGGAGGCTGAAGTTGCTGAGGAGAAGCGGTGTGAGCAGCAGGACACCATCAGTCTTGCACTTGAACTTGAATCCCAGAAAGAGGGAAATGTTCCAGAGAGGACAGCAGAACCACCTTCTGTCTGGAAGAGAACCCGTCACTTTCTGGGGTTGAGGAAACCTAAGAGGTGGAAGAAGAAGAGGGAGGACTAAAGTAACATCAAGTTTGGTGGGTTTTCTCCAGGTGCTCTGGTTTTCCCCCACACGCCCAAAAACGCAAAAAAAAGTTTTAGTCCTCTACATCAAAAAAAAAAAACAAAAAAAAAAACAACAGTTTTAGTCCTCTACATCAAAAAAAAAAGTTTTAGTCCTCTACATCAAAAAAAAACATATATATATATATATATATATATATATATATATATATATATATATATATATATATATATAAAAATTCAGATATTGTTATATTTTGTATATTTTGCAGAAACTTCCTCTGTCTGTGTCTTCTCTCGGTTTAGGATGACATTACAGAAACATGTCTCCTAAAATTATTATAGGATTTGAATTTAGCTGTTATATCATAACTGAAGATTTCAATTTAATATTCATTCAAATATTGAATTATTTCCGCAATCAACTGTTTATGCTAAATTCATTTTTGTCCTTCACAGTCACATGAACTGAGAAATTCATGGAAGGGTTCATTTAAGCTACATTACACCTGGTTTACCCATTAACAATAACAACAATAAAAACTGATTCAAACATGAAATGAATACGTAGAATGCCTCAGAATCTTACATATGCACCTACAGAGGTACAGTTAGTTAGCTGGTATTTTGAAGTGGGGTTGTATGAAGTACTTCCAGCTACAGTAGCGAAGCAGAGGCAGATTTTTGTCACATAAAAAGGTTCATCTAAAAAAAAAAAAAAAAAAAAAAAATCAATATCTGTTTAACTGTACACCATATTAAGAATATTTTCAATGTTTAGCCTTGCTGTCAGACAAACTTTTAACTTGGTGCTAACTTTAGAACTTCCAGCAGCTGTCTGACAGCAAAGCAAATATTACAAGCAATCATTGAGGCTGCCACTGATCGCCCACTTCAATATTTATATTGTACAGTTACACACTGTTTATGTTTTCATCTTGCTTTTCTTGACCACATTAAAGGTACAGTGTGTAAGATTGTTACACAGATTACACAGAATCGCTAGATTCTGTAATTTCCAATTGCGTTTGAACGCTGTTGTGGAGAAATTGCTGAAGTCAAAGGTCAATGGTGAGGTCAGGAGGGAAGAAAGTGTTCAGGAGCCTCTGATGTCTTATGCTGTAAGATTTATTGACACTTGGCCAAGGAGAATTAGAGACACTCTCAAAGTACATCAGAAGTGTCTGAGTCGGTCTCACATTCTGCCCAACTCATCCTGGTGGATAGACTTTAAACCCCAAGATAACACCACAAATACTATACGCCCAGAATTAGCCAAAGAGAATGTCTTTACCCATGGAGGTGTTATTGTCAACATATTCTAGTCTGGAGACACAGATGTCTGTTTACGCAGATTGGAACGTCAACAGCCAGCTATCTATAATGTCTATGAAGGCAGCAATAGGTCTCTTCGACCCTGGCCACCACAGTGTTGAGATAGACTGGCACCTACTGTTCCCAATCAAAGCCAAACAATTAATACTGCTGAGGACCTCAAGGCCCACACGTGACCTCGTGTAACCTAAGGATAGAAAATTCCATAACAAACGCTGTTCGCTAGATTCTGTAATTTCCGATTACGTTTGAACGCAACACGCCTCGCGACGGAGAAGCTATGGGTGCGGTCAAATAGTCAGATTTGCTTAGGAACCTTCCTAACTGAGTGAAATGACCCGGAAGTATTTACGTAGCCGCCATGATAAGAGCTGTTCGAATTCTCAAACTGTTAAGGAAAGGAGCTTCAATGCTTCCTTAAGTATCTCCTTTAGCATAGGATACACCGGACCATCCTTTACGAAAGGAAAGGAGGTAATGCCGTCCCACAATCCCTTGCGGTAGCAGTATTTAAAGCCGACCGGTCACGAAAAGAAACAAACAAGATGACTGACAAATCCCGCAGATCGTCATGTAAGTTACTGATGTGTTTTCATCTTAATTTGATTGTATGTTAAATGTACGAATATGTCATAAGAAGTTGTAAAAACTTATCATAAATTTGTTGCATCAGTTTGCATTACTTATTTCCTCCTTTTGAACGTTATTGTGTTGTCTGCCTTTACGAATATAATTTATTGAAATCATTTAACTGTAGTCACAGATGCTGAAACTCTTGCCTTTATCAAGGCAAGAGTTAAACTGGAGCATCTCTTCAGTGGAAAGAGAAATGCAGCTAAATCAGGCTGGGAGTAAGTACATCCGTGAGTTGAAATGTGATTATAAGTGTTGAATTAAGCTAATTGTGATTTATAGGCAGGTGGTGAAGGAGCTTGGGCTGGAGGGGCAGGTGACTGCTATGCAGGCCTCCAAAAAATGGGACAATCTAAAAACAAAATATAAGGTGAAGCAAATCATATAGCTGGGTTTGGTGGTGGAATAATGTTTGTGGACACTGTGTTGTACATTTGATTCTCACATTTAATTTAAAGCAGACTTCTGAGGCTAAAACAGTTGAAAAGGCTGAATGCCTAGTAACAGACTGTTCTGCCTCAACTGTGTTTTCAGTAACATGCTTTAATCCATGTTAAAGGGAGTTAAAGAATCCCCCCACGGGAACTGGTACGGACAGTGGTGAGGCAACAGCAGCTACTTGGCCATGGTTTGATGCCATGCATGAGGCACTTGGTGAGAGGCCATCTATTCAGCCTCCCACCCTTGTTGCCTCATGCTTGGCATCAAATCCTGGCCTGCCTGCTGCTGAAGCCTCACCCTGTACCAGCGCCACATCTGGAGGTGAAGTGCTATCCCGCGATGACTCCAGTTGTGAGGAGGAGGAGGAGGACTCCATGCCATCAACTAGCTCACAGCCACCTCCAAAAAGGCGGAGAAGGGGCACGAGTGTGCTGAGCTTTCTTAAAAAGCAGGCTGAGAAGGAGGAGGCCAGAGATGCAGCACTATACGAACAAAATGAACGCTTTCTGAACCTGTTCAGTGAACTAGTGAAAAAAAAATAAACAAAGCAAACAGTCCTGTTGTGTTGACTTGACAAAATGTGAGATTCAAGTATAGAACCACACACACACACACTACCTGTTGTGATCAATATCACTGAAAATACTAATGTCCCTGTACGTTCCCACCAACAGTGTGGTGGTTACATATTCCAAACCATTTGCAGTCAAAGCTGTAGTGCTGGAACTGCAGCCTCTCCAGGTAGACAGGAAGGATTGAGCCATCATATTGTCCTATTTGCTAATTACTTCATTTACATTGAGACATTATGTAGATCAGTTTAAAGCTCCTTTACCACTGAGTTAATGAGTTTAGTGTTTCTTAGGCATCAAATGGGTTTTGCACATTAGAAAGATCCACTGCAATAAATAGGACACTGTGAAATAAGGAAAGTCAATTTATTAATGTATAAAGAAAATGCAGAAGAAAACTTCTTCAATTCACTAAACCAAAACAATTCTTTCAATTTACAAAATGAAATAATCATGGTCTTGCAGAGGTGAGGGACACCAATTTGGGGCAGACACCTGTGCTGCTAATCTGTCCCTCAGATGCTGACCTCCTTGATCTTCTTGCACAGGTGGTGGCTGGATGTCCCCAGCTGTGATGCAAATGTTGTGGAGCACTGCACACACTGCAACAACCTTTGGGGCAAAGGTGTGCTCCACTTCCAGGGCTTTGAGGAAAATGCCTCGCCAGCGTGATTTCATCATGCCAAAGGCCCACTCCGTGATTGAGCGGGCTCTGGCATGATGGGCATTAAAGCAGGCCTCCACTCTTCCCCGCACTGGCTCCCGGTATGGAGTGATGAGGGTCACTGGTGCTGAGAAACAGGGGTATCCTCCATCTCCTACAATGAAATAGCCAGGTGGTGGGTAACAGCCACTGACAAACACTGGACTATTTCTTAGTACCCTGGTGTCATGGACTGACCCAGGGTAGCCAACAAATATATCCAGAAATTTGCCAGTGCTGTCACAAATGGCCTGCAGCTGGACAGAATGGAACAGCTTCCGATTTATGTTGTCCATGTGGACCATGAGGAGCCTTGATGCGGATGTGGCAGCCATCAATGGCTCCCACACAGTGGCTGAAGGCTGCGCTGTTGGCTAGGTGCTGGAAGCCACGACCAACTTCAGCACACTGTGCCACTGATGGGAAATGGACCACCTTGCCCAAGAGCGAGAGGATGGCAGTACACATCCAGTGTATAATGTCAAAGACAGTTGTCTTTGGCACATCAAACACCCTGGACACAACTGTGTATGACAGTCTATGTGCCAACCAGTACACTGTGACAAGGACCTCCATGTGCAGACTCCAGCCATGGGTCTTCTCCCTCCTGAGGAGGGCCATCAGTGCCTCAATTGAGGTCCTTGATAACCGGTAGTCATACTGCATGGGTTTGGACTCATCAAAATAGATGTCCAAGAGGGGGACATGGCTGTTTGGGATGGCATATGTTTTGCTCCTCTCCTGTAAAAAACAAAAGACAAAGTGTAAATAGAATAAAGTGTAAGTTCATAACTAGTGTGCAGTATTTTCCTTTCTTGTTTTAATTCGAAAACCCATAAATTGTACACGTTGAGTAGGGCAAAACACAACAGCTATATTCTAGATTACAGAATTACAGATTACAGATTATATTCTAAATTACAGAAACAACAATGCTTTAATGGAATGTACAATTTAAGCATCCTCCTAGTCATCTATGTTCAAAACCATATCAGCATCCTCTTACCATTTGTGAGCACAGTGCCATGAGCCTCCGCCGTCGTACCCTCCTCCTGTGGATCTCCCATTTATTTCTCTGAAACACGAACCAGACAGCAGCAGCAAGCTCCACATCTCCCATTGTGCTTTACAATTCTGATACTCTCCAGCTGACCTTTTATAGGTCACTGATTGAGGGCAGGCACATCAGGATCTACTTCGCAGCTGGATAGATGGACTGGCATTTCATTAAATGTAATTGTGTTGGGCCCTTGTCACATTAGACACATTAGATGTTCACCACCTGTATCAGCCAGAACAACTTCAAAGCACAATCAGTGCCATGTCATGGTGTTTAGTGACATGTGTGGTGGTTCTAGGTGATTATATACAAATGAAAGCATACTTATTTACAGACATACTTGCATATGCATATTATAATCCAATTCTGCCATATTCTGTGTAGTCTAAATTGTACACACTGGACCTTAATAATATTATATTCATAGGCCAGCTTATAATCAGATCAGAATCAGGAAATTAAACATAACAATATAGTTGACTTTTCCAATTCAATATGTTGAAAATAAGGAACAATGACATAGGATCTCATTTCATCCAATTTTTATGTATATTTATTTCCTTATCGATATTATAAGTTGTGTATATGTGAAGATCTGACACATAATAATAAAGGTATGCTTTAAAAGAATAATAATAACATGTACAGTAGTGCATTTGTAGCACTCAACGTTGTAAGTATGCTATGATTTATCAGTTTTCATTCAATCATACCTATTGGTATTTAGTCTATAAGTAGGTGCATGATCAACCTTGCTCGATGTGATCACCATTTTGTTTCAGTTTTGTGACTGGCGTGGTCAATTTTTCTTTTTTTACTCTTCATTTCCAATCATGGTAATCGCCTAAATAATATTCGTAAGAACGTTGATTTTTGTAGTCAATCTTCGGAAAATTGTAGTTTCACCACGGCATTCGACGTCATCAACATTCGCCGTCGCGTGATGACGTAGTCTAAGTGTAAGTGCAGTCGGATTCTCTGAACACCGCGGTCCTCTTCTCCTAACTCCTTATGAATTCTCCTTCTCATCTTTCCTTGACCTCGTGACGTTTTCCATCGAGGTCAAGGAAAAGTGGTTAGGAAAGGACTTAGGAACTAATTTTTTGACTCTTCGACCGTACCCTATGACTTTTTCGCTCGAGCGAACAGGCGGCCCCTGAAGGCTAGCGTTAGCAAGCTGGTCTGCATGCTAATAAAAGCTAATATTAGCGACGTAAAGCTAATAAACTAATATCTTATCAGAGTGTAGTCTGATAGTGAGACAGCGTTAGCAGACAAGTTTTTCTCTCCGTTGGCGCTCAGAAAACGGATAAATAAACTGGTAAGAAAGAGGGGGGTCATGGCCAGGTGAGCGGGGCTAAGCCACCGGGGAGACCCGGGGGAGGAGGCGCTGCAAAGTGTCCAGGTGAAGAGGTCAGCCGCCGGGGACGCAGCGACACCAGAGCAGGAGGAGGAGGGGGAGGCCTAACGGGCTGAAGAGCAGTGACGGAGGTAAGTTTATAAACTTTATGTAAAGTTATTATAATCTGACCAACATCAATAAAACACGTAGCAGCTCCGTGCTTTGTCACGGTAACGTTAGTTTGCAGTTTGATGTGTTGTCATGGTTACACTTTGATTGACATCATTGTTCGCAGACAGCTGATCTCCGTAATGTTACCCCGACCTGTCTGACCAAACAGTGAAGCTAAAGTCTAGTTTACATAAATCCTGCAGCAGTCACATATTTATCACTGACACAGGAAAATATTACTATGAAATATTACAACGCTTTCAAACAACAGTTTTCATTTCTATGAGCAGTAACTGAGGTGTATATGTATAAACTTATTGTATCGTTATTATATTCTGACCTGGTCTGCATCATAGAGCAGCTCTGTGCTTTACATATAAAATATTACTGTATCATGCTGTAAAGTGACATTGCTTGGTTACAAAATGATTATATAATTATCATGATGACATCATGCAGTGATATTTACACATTTTTTAGACATGCTGATCAAACGCTGATCAGCCGACAAACTAATCTGTAGTATCACATTTCCAACATAATGTCATGAAACTTATAAAGCCTCATATTTGTTTTTCTGTGTTTTTGTCTTCAGAGACTTGAAGAGATGAACCTGGAGGAGCACAGTGAGCTCACGACCAAGCTGCTGGAGAGGCAGACAGGGCCTCTGATGCACCAGCGCAGACATTATATACACACACATATTCAGTCTAGAATTATAATGTTGGAATATGTTGGTGTTCATGAACAGTCATTAATAAAAGATGATCAACAGATGTATTTGCTGTATTTATTTCAATGATATACATATGAACATGTACTTCCCAGCAGTGTCATTATGTTACTACTACAGGTTATAGTGGCTTGTATTGTGTATATTTATATGTATATTTACATAACAGGGCAGCTGCAGCCTAATTTACAAGTTCAACCCAAAAAAAAGCTAATGTGAAAAACAAAAAGACTTATATATTTATTTTAGATTGACATCGCTGGCTGTCCATTTCAGTCTGAAAGTAGAATGAGAATTGCTGGCCACGATCATATAAACAACTTTTTTGAGCAGTAAAAACTGTGAGTGTATCGGTGTGCTGCAGCTCTTTCATTCTATGATCCTGACAGACATGAGCACCATGATTCAGAGATGTACTGTTGGAAGAAGCCCGGTGAACTTCTGCGTGGATCTTTCCAAATCATCAGGAAACTGGTCCTGTTGAAGACAGCGACATCACACAAAGTTCATTTGCTTTATTATAGTTCTCTACAGTTATTTGAACATAATGCCATTTTTTTTAAACAAGTGTGTTTATTAATTTTCAAAATAATCACACTACAACAAAATAATACAGGTGCAAAACAAAACAATCACAATAAGGCTCCTCGTCAATGTGAGTATCACATGGCAGTAACAGGTGTAATTTTACACAGTCCAAAACAAAAATAATCTGTCTACTCCTTTAAAGGAAAGCATTTCAAATAAAAAAAAAAAGAGAAAAGCAAAAAACAAACAAACAGACGTTTTATTTGTCGATGTTATACATATAGGGTTAACATGCCTCCAAAGCTTAACTCCCCTCCAAGAACACCATAAAGGACTTCCACATACTGTTAAAAATGTGGTATTTACCCTTTAATGTGAAGGTGAGTTTTTCCAGTGCCAGTGAATCTGACAGCACTGCAAGCCAGACACTAATACTCGGTTTAGTCGTGGATTTCCATGATTTGGCTATGGTGTATTTGGCTTGTAGCATGCAAAAAATAATCATAGATTTATTCGCCTTGCTAAGGTTATGGTTTATTGGAAAGATACCTAGGATACATAATTGGGGGTCTATTATTAGTTTTATACCTGTAACCTGCAAAATCATATCCATCACCTCACTCCAAAAGGCCTGAATCAGTGGGCAGTCCCATAGGCAATGGTATAGAGTGCCCTCTCTACCACATTTATAACATGAGTCAGGGTTATTGGGGTTGAATTTATTTAGCTGAGTTGGTGTTACATACATTCTCATTATCCACTTGTACTGAAGTAGTTTAAAATGGGTATTTATTGTTTGTGTTTGAGATTTTAAGCAAATCTTCTGCCAGTCCTCAGTGGAAATTACTGAATTTAAATCCTCACACCATGCCAATCTCTTCCTATCTGAGGAAACCTTTGATCCTTCCATGATTAATGTATAGAAGCTTGAAGTCAATCCCCTCTTAGGATGTTGATTTGTTGCTATTTCTTCTATAGGGCTAAGTGTAGGTAAAGCTAAAGACTTCTGTACCTTAAATATATAACTTCTTATCTGCAGGTATTTAAAAAAGTGGTTTGGATGAATATCATATTTTTGTTTCAGGTCGACAAACGACAAGAGAATATTGTCAAATAAATCTGCAATTTTACTAAGACCTTTGCTTGCCCACATTCTGAATCCCATATCTTTTTTCCCAGGTTTAAAATCACTGTTGCCCCAGATCGGTGTAAATTGAGATAATATTGGTATCTCACCTATATGTTTATGAACCTCATACCATACCAGAATTGTATTTTTAACAAAGGGATTATCTGTTAACGCCTTTAGTTCTTTTAATTTAGCTGAGTATAGATATGACTTGAGTTGTAGAGGGGATGACATAGTTCTTTCCATACTCATCCACGACTGTGGCGTTCCTTGTGAGAACCAACAGGAGGCAGCTGTGAGTTGGGCAGCCCAATAATACCATTGAAGGTTTGGAAGTTTCAAGCCCCCTCTATCATAGGGGAGATAAAGCAAAGATTGGCGAAGTCTGGCCCGTCTGTTGTTCCAAATGAAATTACAGAACATGCTTTTCATCTTTGAAAAAAAATTAATAGGAGGACCAAGAGGAATGGAATGAAAGAGGTAGAGGAACTTTGGAAGAACATTCATTTTAAGTATATTGATCCGCCCTATCATGGAAATTGGTAGCAATGACCATCTATTAATAGATTCCGAAACTGACTCTATCACTGGGTTATAATTTGTCTCTACTAATTCATCAATTTTAGGAGTAATTTTAATACCAAGATATGTGAAGCTATCCCTAATCACCTTGAATGGAGTTTGAACAGGAGGTTTTATTCTTTCTGAATGCTTAAGGTAAAGTATAGCAGATTTTGATTCATTCATTTTGTAACCGGATAGCTTACTAAAAGAGCTAATGATATTAAACAGGTGATGCAGTGACTGTTCTAAATGGGATAAAAAAATTACAATATCATCCGCGAATAAGCCTATTTTGTTGTCAATCTCATTTATTTTAATGCCTGTAATATATTGATTACTCCTAATGGCGATAGCCAATGGCTCAATTGCCAAAACAAACAAGGGGGGTGAAAGAGGACAACCTTGGCGTGTGCCTCTAGAAAGATTAAAAGGTTTGGATATAATATCATTTGTTAATACAGATGCTACCGAATTGTTGTATAAGACTTTAATCCAATTAGAGAAATAATGACCAAATCCAAAACGTTCAAGTACTTTGTGGTGATATTGATGTTCGACTCGGTCGAACGCTTTTTCTGCGTCTAGCGAGAGCACTGCTGTATCTGGATGTTCTGTTTTTGCATAAACAATATTGAGAACCCTGCGGATACTGTGGAAAGCTTGACGTCCCCTAACAAACCCATTTTGGTCTGGTTCAGAGAGAAAAGGCAGGTACCTCTCAAGTCTCCGTGCCAGTACTTTGGCAATTATTTTAGCATCAGAATTAATTAATGAAATCGGTCGATATGAGTCACATTTTGTTGCTGGTTTTCCAGGCTTCAGTATCAAAATTATAAGTGCGTTGCACATGGATGGTGGAAGTTTGCCACAATTGAAGCTCTCCACAAATATATCTAACAGTGGAGAAAGTAGCTTGCTCTTGAAGATTTTATAGATGTCAATAGATAGCCCATCTGGGCCAGGAGCCTTTCCCCCTTTCATTTTGTCAATTGCATCAGATAATTCAGCTGTTATGATGGGGGAATCTAAATCAGCTTTAGCTTCCTCACAAAGTGAGGGAAGTGTTAACTGATCAAAAAAATCTTGAAATGATTCATTAGTCATTAAACACTCCGATGAGTATAACTGTGTGTAAAATGATTCAAAAAGTGTATTAATTATTTGAGTGTCTGACGTTATGTCTCCAGTAGCAGTGCCAATCTCTGTGATAGTTCTTGCATTTTGTTCTGTTTTTAAACGCCAGGCAAGTAATTTCCCCGCCTTCTCATCCTGATCATAATAGGTCTGCTTAAGTCTAATTAATCCTGCCAGGGCTTTATCAGTGGACAACTTATTATACTTTGCTTTTAGGATTGCTAATTTCTGTTGTTTTTCTCTACTATTGTCAGAAGCTACTTTCAATTCAAGTTCCTTTATATCTCCTTCCAGCTCCAATATCTCAAGATAATGTTTATTCGATTTATTTCTTGTGTATCCCATCATTTGACCTCTAATAAAAGCTTTGAAAGCCTCCCACCTTACTGAGGCAGATGTTTCTGTTGTATTTAACTCAAAATAGTCATCAATATTTTGCCCAACATATTCAAGGAATTTGGGATTATGTAACCACTGTGGCCTTAAGCGCCAAAGTCTTTTCCCTTTGACCGCTGTTGTAGCTGTGTAATTAAGCAGAAGCAAAGCATGATCGGAAATGAGAATAGACTTATATATACAATCATTGACATCTGGAGCAAGAGATTTGGACACGAGAAGGTAATCTATGCGACTGTATGTATTGTGTGTAGCTGAATGGCAAGAGAACTCTTTCTTTGTCGGGTTTTTAACTCTCCAAATCTCAATTAGGTTAAACTCCTGCATAAATTGGAGAATTACCTTCCTGCTTCTAGCATGGGTTAGGTCAATGCCTGAAGTGCGGTCAAGTTTTGGGTCAAGGGCGCAGTTAAAGTCACCCCCGATTATTATGACACCCTGAAGAGACGAAATTTGCAAAAAAATATTACTAAAAAAGTTTGGGTCGTCATTATTAGGACCGTATAGGTTCACAAGAATCAAGTCTTGGTTTACAAATGAAGCTTGTATAATAATATATCTGCCCGCTGGATCCAAAACCGTCTTTTGGATACGAAGAGGAACAGATTTGTGGACAAGTACTGCAATTCCTCTGGCATAAGATGAAAAAGAGGATGTGATCACTTGACCTGGCCATCTCCTCTTTAAGCGAAGTGTTTCATTAGAAAGCAAATGTGTTTCTTGTAAGAAAACTATTTTGGGATTATATTGCTTGATTCTATTCATAACTTGCTTGACTTTAACTAATTTCCTCAATCCTCTAACATTCCAAGAAAGTATCTGAAGGTCTAAATTCCTATTCATTAATAAATACTGTGATTATGACATGGCCCTGATAATACCGTTTTGCCAATATTGTGAAAAAAGGCACCTTACATTTCAAGAAAAGGAACTTTGTAACATTCATTACAACAAAGAACTCTAGCCCTTCCCACCCCCTGTGATCAAGTCACACAGAAAAAACCCTCCCCACTTGTAGCGACCCGGTTAAACTCACTGATCCTTCGAAAGGAGCAAGAGAGAAAAAGGAGAATAATAATAAAAACAAAAACAAAAACAAAGAGCGTACTACTCAAACTTTATAGATCAAGTGCTCCGCTCCCGATGAGGATTAATCATCTCGCCCAACAACCTCATAATAAATGCGCAAGTGTAAGCCTCCTAATCATATTCACCTGTGTACAGGATAAACAACACTGTGGCGATGATCCTAACTGTCCGTCTTAAGACGTGATATGTTTAGTATTCTGTTTTATGTGACAGTTGTTTACCCCTCTCGCTGCTGACGAACACGTTGAATGAATGCTTCAACCTCCTCTGGTGTGTTGAACAGGTGCCGGCTGCCTTTATTAAAGATCTTCATCTTTGCGGGAAATATAAGCCCGAAGTCCATGTGCAGCTCCCGGAGTTTCAGCTTCACGTCGTTGTACTGACGGCGTTGTTTCTGTACCTCCACCGACAAGTCTGGAAAAAACATGACTTGGTGCTCCCGATACATCACTTTTCCTTTTTCCCGAGCTGCTCTCATTACTCGGACTTTGTCTTGATAGTTAAGGAACTTCATGATGAGAGTGCGCGGGGGTCCGCTCGGGTCTTGTCGGCCGGGCAGCCGGTGGGCACGTTCAATAACAACGGGTCCCGGAAACGTGCCCGATCCAAGGATTTCGGGCAGCCAGGTTTGGAGGAATGAGACCGCGTCTCCCCCCTCAGTTTTCTCGGGCAATCCGGTCAGCCGTAGGTTCGATCTTCGGTGTCTGTTTTCGAGGTCGTCCAGTTTTAGTGTAAGCTCGCGCACTTTCTTCTGAAGGGACTTTTCCTTGCCAGTTAGCCCTGATATGTCATCTTCAGCTTTGCTAATACGAGACTCTGCCGCGGTTAGCCTCTCAGAAAAAACACCAATTGCTTCTTTTATCTCTTGGTTAGATGAGACGACTTCGCGCAGTTGAGTAGAAAATTCAGCTCTCATTAAGCGAATGGCAGCTAAAATATTAGCACCTTCGTCTTGGTGAGCCGCGTTAGCATCGTCCAAATCCTCCTCATCACCCACCGAGGCATGGTCCGTGTTCGTATCGTCGTCTTCATCGCCACCCGTTGCCGTTTTAGTCTGGTTGTTTTGTTTCTTTCTTGGCATTTTTTTATTAAAAGGAAGCTCTTGTAGAATTATCTGAGTTGGTTGAGGGTCGACCTGGCGAAATGGAAGTGCAGAACAAGGACACGGGATCGGAGCTCAGAAACCTGCTGCTGCTCAGGCAGACGCCATAACCGGAAGTCCCAACATAATGCCATTTTACTGTGTGTGTGTCACGTACCCCGTCCTCTCCTGACTTGGTGCTGGTGTTCAGGGCATCACACTGAGCCCTCTGCAGTCATCTGTTTTTTCAGGTTTCAGGGTGTATACGCTGCATCTTCTGGCATCTCTCTTGTACAGCCTTCTGAAACTGTAATTACACAAATTTCAATCATTGATTATCAGTTATTCATTATAACTAATAACCTAGACTGCACATGTAAAGAATACATAAGACTGATTATAAACAGATTTGTGTGACAGTTCTGTAAATGGGAATATGTCAGCTGATCAAAGTTACTCTGTAGTTTGACGCGTTGCTGTAAAGTGTCGTTGCCTGGGAAACGTCAGCAACGTTACTGATTGGTCATCTAAATATCAGACATCATGCAGCGACGTTTTCACGTCTTTAGACATGTTGATCAGACACTGGCCAGCCTACAAACTAATCTACAATAATACGTGTGTGACGGTAGAAAAAGCACTAAAACAAATACACTGCACGTTTTTGTGTAAGAGTTGAGAAAGCAAACAATGCTGTGCACTGCACCGGGTTTACATTTCATCATTTCGTTACACTAAATAAACATTTTCCAGGACTGTAAAATATCATCTCTGTGTCTGACTGACGTTAGCTTCAAAACTTTTTTATATCTTGTTACACTTTGAAATCAGCTGATCAGCTGATGTCCGTAACATCACAGCATAATTGCTGTCCAAATAACAAAAGCTAAACGCCACAGACAGACACAGAGACATTACTCTTGGTGATTGTGCTCTGGCTAAAGCTTTCAAACAACAGCTTAATTTACACACATAACTTTAGTCTGAATTACCTTTCCAGATGAAAACAGAAAACTTCGGCGTCACGTTGAAAACATTAATCCGTCATCAGTGATATCCGTGAGAGAAAGTCCACAGCGATGTTTATCCGTGTTTTCTGCCGTCCTCAGTCCCGATTTCGTTTTTCTTCTTCATGTTTTCTCTTCTTTGATGCACAGACTCCTGCTCTCTTGGTCCTTCTTGTGCTCCTGTGTTCCTCCATTTGTCTAAATGTAACTTCTCAAACTAACAAAACACAACAAAGTTAGCTGTTAGCCGTTAGCGACTAGTAAACACGGCTTCCTCCACCTCTTTTTCTTCGCTTCTTCAGCAAAGTAGTGGTGAATCGCTACTGTGCCGCGCAAGATGTCAGCCTCCATGTAGGGGGACCCGCGGTTTATGTACATAAAAAGGTGAAATCTAAAGTAATAAAAACGGAACGACTCGTTTCATAGGGCCACTATATAGCACTACCAACATAGTTATATGTATTATATTCCATTTCTGTTAATAAGTCACCATAAATATTACACACTGTACCTTTAAATCTGCTGGGTGTACTCTTACCAAGTGGTAACACACAGAACACTAGAATGTTTGCTGTACAGAGTTAGTCAGAAGTTAGTGCTTCTAGCTCTGTACAGTGAACATAGCAGTGTTCTGTGTAGTAATCAGTTTTAAGCACCACTTAAATTCTTACAATGTAACAATAATATCCTGTAATAATAAAATAAATAATGAAAAATAAAAATGTTAAATATAATTTTAAAAAACAGAATAAAAAGCTCAGTGTTCTGTGTAGTTATCACACAATCATCACAATGAAATTTAGAACAGTAACAACAATATCTTAACATCAGTAGTGCTCAGCTTTGTACAGTAAACATATGAGTGCAGTGTGCTGGAATCAGTTTTAAGCACCACTTGCTGCAACTGCTGGAGCTGCTGCAGCTGTCATCTGATTCAGCATGATCATCACCAGGGTCAGTCCTCTCCCTTTGTGCATCTGAAAGTATTGATTGACACAGTCAACACTTCATTAATTCTATTCTTTATTGAACATACATGATTTAATTTTATTTTTAATGAAGTGTACATGATTATTATTTTTTTTTATAATATATAACATGAACTGCAGATATTTAACAAATACACAATTTTAAGTGCATGCCAGTTTTATACTGTGATTTAAAAGGGGGTATTTAAATTCCTTCATTCACTGAATAACTGCAAAATTGTGCAGAACACCACATTACACATTTTAAAGCTTTTCCCTGATACCTGCATTTTCACCTGGAGGTCCATGAGTGCTGGTCTGGCCCTGGAAATTTTGGTCTGTGTTAGCTGCCTGATTGCATTCAGCTTGACTCTCACACTCCTGCTGGTCACCTGCACTCTCCCTGCTTATTTTCTAAGAAATTGGAGATATCTCCCTGCCTTCGTTTCATACTGTAGTCTACATTGAAAACATGTCCACAAACACAATGAAAAGCAACATGTTATTTGTACTGTACCAACACCACAGTAGCAACAATGATATGATACTCTGTTGTTGACTGTTAATTCATGTCGCAAAACGCAAAACACATGACAGATGCTAACGTTACTGAGTTACTGAAATGTTTACGTTTATCCAGATGGAGAGCTAACTAAAGTAAAACACACCTGCAGTGTTGTTTAAGAACAGTTTTCCATGCAAATTGAACCAAATTAGGCCCAAATGGAACAGAAGTTGGCAAAACATTGTTGTGACAGTCTTAAAGAACCTGTAGTGTTATGTTCTTACCTTAACTCGGGGCACCTCCGAGCATCACGTTGCAAAAAAGTCCGTGACTGGTGAAATTACACGAGTTCATTAGCGGAGCCGCGGAGCCACTTCCTTTGTCTTTTTTCCAAAATAAAAGCCTTCATGAGTTCTTAACACAGTCTAGTCACACAAGATTTCAGCTTTGCTTCTGTTTTAACATGCAGCGTCGGTAAAGAGCTTTACACAATGATTGACATTACCACGAGTCAATGACCATTGGGGGGGCACACGGGGTGGCCAATAAGATTGGGAAGGTGCCCCCCCATGCCACCATGGAAGCCCCGCCTCTGGTGGTATCAATAGATTCACTGCAATCTTAAAATCCATATAACACTGGCTTCAGCACTAACTTACACACTAGAGTCTAGACTAACACCAGATGATCCACTATCATTTTCAGACGGTTAAAAGTAGGCCAAATAAACAAAGAACTGTGGAGGAGAATAATTCCAATATTTAGATCCTAGTGATCGATAGATCAGTAGAGTCTAATTCAAATCAAACCTTTGCTTCTATTTTTCACTTCCAGATGAAGTGACTCTTGTTGTTCTGACTCAACACAGTTAAATTAGTTATAATCTTCATTACAGACTAACTACAACTAACTCACTACAGACAGCCTAATTACACAGATGCCTTCTCCTCTTAGGCTTCAATCAATGCTAATCTTTATGAACATAGGAAGCTATGAATGCATCCAAGCTGTGAACCGTTAGATGTCTTGTGCTTGAAATGTCTTTTTAAAAATATCATCCTGCTCCAGAAATCTAATACATATAATATCTATATGAATAGATGACCTGGTGGCAGAGCCGTTTCTTGCTATATGCGGACTATACGGATGCATAGGGCCCTGCAGCCAACAGGGGCAAGTCCCGTCATTTGTTGTGTGAAACACTTATAACCTATACAAAGGCATATAAGCCTTTGTATAGGTTATAAGTCAAACTAAGCTGCTATGATAGGACAGCTGTGACTTGAGTTAGTGGGGTAATCAACTATTAAACTACAACATAACTATTATTCTTATTGTTGGTTTATTTTTTTATTGTTTGCACTTTAAAATAGATGCTGGTTTAAGTTCATTTTGCTTTAGCTGGTTTCTGTTGATCTTGTTCAGTGGCCTCAAACGTCAGATTGTGGTTCTACATACCACAATCACAGAAACAGATCCAAAATGGTGCTGAAGGGGTTGCATGTGTTACATGTAAATGTTTCTTACTACCTGAAACATCAGTATTATTCTTACTAGTTTTTACTGGTCCATTGTATTTTTATTCATTGAAGTAAGTTAAGTTATTTATTTTTACTGTTGGGATTGTTGGGGAGAGTTTTTATGTCACCTTGTTTTCAAAGTTTACCATAAACAGTTTTCAGGAACATGCTGCATCTGTTGCATTTATTAATGTACTCGAGCCTGTTTTCCTCTTAAAGTGTAACAGATCATCTGAAAAGGTTAGGAATCTATCCCTCAGAGTTTGACAACATAGTGGTCCCCAAATAGCAAATGCAGAGGGCCCCCACAGCTGGAAATGGCCCTGAGTCTGTCTGTAGTTTATAGATCTTTTTAGGATCTATTCAGTGTTTTTTATAGGAGGAAATCAATCTGTTTTGAAAGATTTAAATAAATGTAATTTATTGTGTTAAATGCACCACAAACCCAGCTGCAGCTCATACAGCCAGTGGAAAGGCGTGACATCGTGTTCATGGCTAGCGGGCAGACAGGAAGTGTACAATTTCATATTACTGCTGTAGATTGGAATGAGGTATCCACTCGGCCTTGGGTCTTTGACTTTGCATCTGTGACGTTCTTTGGGTGCGTTCTCCACACAGCTTCATGCCCCACCAATAGCGTTTTTGAAGTCAAGCATTTTGCCTGCATAATTTTGGCAACGTGATCAGATATGGTAATTTGTGTCCTTGTTTCTGCGCTTCTACCATGGGTTAGTTGGCTACGTAGTAAAGAAGCTTCTCACTGGAAAGCAACTTCTCATTGCATCAGTGTAAAGATACATAATTCAATTCAATTCAATTTTATTTATATGGCGCCATATCATAAAAGTTCAGAGCAGGTCTAGACTGTACTCTTTATAATATTATTTACAGAGACCCAACAGTTCCACCATGTGCAAGCATAATGACAGTGACAATAACATTTAAAAGCATATTTTGATGATAATGAGTCCCCCCCCCTCCCCCACTTCCTTTCTCACCTCTCTCCTTTTTTGGTCAAGATGTCACACTTCACTCTACCATCAAGTTACTCAATCAACATTTCATCATGATTTACCTTTGTCCTAGTTTCTAACATTCTCATGCATTCATAACTATTAATAATCAAATAATTAAATAATAATAATAATAATAATGATTAAATAATCAGTGATAATCATATTATCATGTTTCCATTCATTATCACATTTATCCTAACACCTCATTTCTTGATACCGAATTAACTTCAATCATTATACAGCTTAGCTATTACTCTCTGCGCATGCCTCACACCGATGGAGAGTCCCTAGGTATTCTATTGCGTAACTTCCCACTGCCACCGTCTCCGCTCATGCCTCACTCAGACGGAGCGTCACAGGTATCCTGTTGCACCACCTTTCACTGTCGATGGCAGGTTCCTTATTTTCTGCTTTCAGGCCTGATGATGAAATTTTTTACTTTCCACTTTTAGGGCCTGATGAGAGTCTCATATCACCTTTCTGCTGGTTTAGTGAATCAGGGATCTCAACTTTCTTGGCAGTTACTAAACAAGACTAAACGTCAGTAATAACTGTACTTAGTATGTCATTTTAAGACGCAGTGTTTTAAAAGATTTCTAATAAGTCAGACATGTGATATATTGTAGATTGGTTTGGGTTGACGATTAACTGCTTAACTTCTTTTTGAAAAGCGAGGAGAAAAAGCGAAACTCAGTGAAACAGTTTGTTCATTTTGTTGTACATGTTACGTGAGCCGACATTTTAGGCACCTGGGAACCAGATTCCATCTTGACGCTTACAAACTTTAATACACTGCAAGAAATATCAGTTAATATTGGTTCAAGAGGCACAATGAGATTGGATCTTTTCTCTCATACAAATCAGCTTATTACATAAATTATGTCATTTCAGAGAGTCTTGCTTCAGAGTATTAAAAGAAAACTGACTGGGATAATAATAATAATCCTTTTTTTCACCCATAACTGGTAAATGAGAGAAAAAATCTGGATATTTTTTACAGTGGAACGCAGGAAGGCTTGGCTTACGCTGAGAAAGAGAAAGTAAAAGTAAAAATTCAGGAAAGCACTGACACGCAGTCTGACAGAGTCACCTCTCAAATTCATCTTCATCTCCTCTTCTGTCTTCAAACTGAAGATGCTTCACACTTTGAAGCCCTGTGAGCAGCAGACTTCTGGTTTCTGCTTTGAAAACAGCCGCAGGTATGGACTCTTATTGTTATCTATTGTTACTGAGGCTAAATTGCTATTTAGGAGGAAGTACTATCAGAGCAACACAACCCATTTCACATAGGGCTGAAACTTGTTCACTTCCCAGTTCAAGTCCCAGATACAATATTTTATGTATAACATTGTCTATGTGTAATTAGATTTTTCAAAAAGATCTAGTGTTGTTTCAAAGCCGTCCCTACACTACATGTGGAACGCAATTTTGGTTTGGAAACAAGACATTTCCTTTAAATCAATTTATTATTGATTCATTATTTCACTAAAATTTGTCAAATCTACATACATTGAATATAAGAAATTCCACAATCAGCCAATATATGGACCAATATAACTGTAAAATGTAAGCCCCACAAATTTAGGGCATCACAATCAGTAAAACATAAACTTATCCTTAGAACCTTTGTTTGAAAGAGAAACTTTGCCATGATAAGTCTGAGTGAAACCTCAGGAAGATCAACAGAGAACGGATTCATATTTCAGGACGGACAAACATGCCAGTGTTATACATTCAAAATGTTACAAACTGGGTGAAAGCACAATTCTTCTCCAATGTTTAGATTTAAGAATGTTTTCAATTTGTGAAACTTCCCACTCTTTCTTCACCACTTAATTGTCCCTTTTATGTCCTTACATCCACCAGAGAAAATGTTTTTCCATCTTTGCTCATATTTACTAATGGTTCAGACATCGATCATCTGATTATATATTGCTCAAATGTGACTTTGTACACATACAACTCTTTCTTACCATGTGGTATTATGTCTCTGTAACATACCTTTGACATTTACATGGTATTGGGCAGTATATTGAATAGTTATAGAGTGTTTATGGCAGGGCAATAGGAGATAGGAGGATTGCAGAGAATCAACCCTAATTTGAGTGTCTTTGCCTTTCTGTTCATCTGTTGATCTCATCTTTATTCATCACTTCCAGGAATGCAGTGTTAGAGTCCAGTTTGTCAAAGCTCGGCTACAACGCCCCCAAGGCCAGAAAGACAGGGACTACCATCGCTGGTATTGTTTACAAGGTAAATAGTAAATGGAGTGTTCTTTTTTGAACTGCCGACCACTTAAAGCACTTTTAAAACACTTGTCACATTCACATAGTCGCACACATTTACACACTGATGAGAGAGGCTGCCACGCAGGGTGCCAACTGCTCATCAGGAGTGATACAGCATGAGGGGAGGGTCTGCCTTCAGTTTCAGTTTTTTTCTTTTTTGTATTCTCTGTTCTTGTCTGTCAGGATGGTGTGATCCTGGGAGCAGACACCAGGGCTACAGACGATATGGTGGTGGCTGACAAAAACTGCATGAAGATTCATTACATTGCTCCAAAGATCTAGTGAGTAAAACCAGAGTTCCACAGCAAGATAACCCTGGCTGTGTCCTCACTCGTGTTTCCACTGTAACTCTTTCTTGACACTATTTCACTGTCAGTGTTTTCACATGACTTTTTTGTATTAGTGGCGTTCATTTTCATAGATTGATGGTGTTTGTATTACATACTTGTATCACATACATGATGCTTTGTTGCGTGTCCATGGTTCGACTTGTTAAACTTGTTAAACTCCTGTATGTTCTGCAGCTGCTGTGGGGCTGGCGTGGCTGCAGATGCAGAGATCACCACACAGATCATGGCATCTAATGTGGAACTGCACACTCTCAACACAGGGCGACCCCCCCTTGTTGCTATGGTAACACGACAGCTAAAACAGATGCTGTTCAGGTGAGGGTAACTGAGATAAAGTATACATAACCCAGATCACTTATGGTCATATGTTAGTTATTTCTAATTTTACTGTCATGAATCCTCATATCTTCTCTCTTTGGTTTTCTCGGGTTTCTGTGTTCATTAACATCCACACGTCTAAGCAGATCGTCACTCCTTATTCCTCCCGCTGAAATTGAGAATGCAGGATGCTGTGGTCACGTCTGCATGTTTTTTCAGATACCAGGGTCACGTAGGTTCATCTCTGATCATTGGAGGAGTCGATGTGACTGGAGCTCACCTGTTCAGTGTTTATCCACATGGCTCCTACGACAAACTGCCTTTCCTCACCATGGGTATGTGTTATGTGTTAAATGTATGAAAAAAAAACAGAGAAAACTTTATTTTTTGTTTTGATCACATAAATCCAGCTGAATAAATAAAGTTTCAAACCCAAATAATCATTGAACAAAAATTAAAAACCACATTATGAAAAAGTAAAAACAAGTAAAACATGTTTGATTCTGGTTTCAGGGTCTGGAGCTGCAGCTGCTGTCTCTGTATTTGAGGACAGATTCAAACCTAACATGGAGGTAAGACTACTTTCTTTTGATGGCCGGTGTAATAATTAAAAAGAGAAATGCACTGAGTGCTATGATCAATCCCCTCTGATGGTTTTTTTTGCACCTCTTCATCACATTTAATTTATTTTTTTTAATTTTACCATTATGGATTGGTGAAGGTGGATGGATGAAGGATGAAGGTATCAGCTTACCTGTGAAAAATATCTGGCAATAGTTTTTAGATGTTTGAATCCAAATTTGTAAAACTTAACTTGAATAAGTATTGATTATTGTTATTTATTAACAAATGTTTAGAGAAGTTATCGCATGCTCTAGAAGTTACCTGGCTGACTGAGTAAGCCTACTTGGTGCAATCCCCCCATCTGGACAGTAGTTTCTTGAAGACAGTGTTCATTGTATTTCATTTATGTACGACCTCTGAACAAGTTGGCACTTTTTGCAATGAACTTAATTGAGTGGTAATTGAGTGGTTTGGTTAATCAGATGATCGGTAGTTCGATCCCTGGCTCAAGTGTCCTTGAGCAAGGTACTGAACCCCTGATTGCTCCCAAAGGCTGCGCAGTCGGTCTGTGAATGTGTATGAATAGGTGAATGAGATATGTAGTGTAAAAGCGCTTTGGACTTCCGGTTTGACGATGTAGAGGACGGACGTGTGGGGCATACCTCCGTACAATTTTGGGAAATTTTGTTAAATACGTCATTCCTTCAAGTTTATTTTTAGGTGTAACTACTTGTTTTAATTAACGTCGCGCTAAACCTGCACAAGAATGAGTAAACAATCTCAGAAAGGTCAGGCACAACAACAGACTCTCTCCTTCTCTGGTCGGGAAGTGAGCAACATGGCGTCAGGGCTAAACACACTTCTACAATTTCGGAGATGGAAACGGCCCTCTCTATCCATTCGGATAACATCACTAGCCTGGAGCAAGATGTCGTGGAGCTACGCTCCAAACTAACCTCGATAACACAAGAGCATGGTGCTCTCCAGGCTGCTGTGGAGGACTTGGTGTCTCACTCAAAGCATCAGAATCTAAGAGTGATTGGGCTTCCTGAAGACATTGAAGGTAACAACCCGAGACAATTCATGGCAGATTTATTCAAGGAAGTGGCTGCAGAGGCACTATCAAACTCCACACCTGAACTAGACTGGGCCCATCGTAGTCTCAGACCCAAACCTCGTCAAGGATCCCACCCTGTGATAGTGCGCTTTCACCGCTACAGTACATCGATAAAGAGATAGTGTTACTGTGGGCAAAGGAACACCGCAATATGACTTATGGGGGTCATAACATCAAGTTTTACGAGGACTTCAGTGCTGCAGTAGCGAAGAGGAAAGCATACGCGACTCATTAAAGAGGGAGCGAGCGGAACGATCACCAATGTATGTGACTTAGCAATTCTTTTGGGACCATTATTTTTATTCTATTTTTTGCTGGACTTTCTCGATTTTTTATTATTATTTTTTTTTATTTTATCTAATTTTTTAGTGAGCACACTGGGAATCCTGTATTTATTTATCTATTGTTATTATTACAATTATTAATTTTTCTCTTTCGCCTACCTTTATATTACTATATATTTACATTATTTTATTTATTTCTCTTATTCTTCTTTTTATTTATGTACCTATTTATCTTCACCTACTAATTAATTCTGTTTGTATTTATTTTTACTTATTTGTTTATTTTTTTAAAATGTATTTTTCTCTCCCTCTTTGTTCTTGGGGGATGTTCTTTTTCTGGTTCTTTGTTCTAATGTACCATATAAAAAAAAAAACAGCTGTGGAATAACTTTATATCTTGTATTGATGCTTGTGAAATGCTGATCTCCAATATTAAAAAAAAAAGTGGTGGTCGGAAGACTAGAAAGGTGTTATATAAGTACTTTTAGTACCATTTTACCATATCTCATTCACACACATTCACACACTGATGAGTATGTCATGTCATGGCAGCTAATGTCACCTTGAACTGCTCATCATACACATTCACACATACACTTTTACACAGCAGTTTGGGGTTCAGTATCTTGCCCAAGGAGACTTGAGGAGCCAGGGTTTGAACCGCCGATCATATGATTAGTGGACAACCCACTACCTCTACCTCCTCATGCCGCTCCTGATGAGCAGTTCAAAACCATTCAGTGTGGAAATGATTGTAAGTGCTGTAAAAGTACTTTAAGTGGTTGGTAAATCAATAAGGTGACATATAAATAATAATAAGTCAATTTGACAATGTCATATAACATGTACATTACTAAATAGTTTGAACTATGTAGCTTTAGTTAATCAAAGTAGATTTCTGCCCGTAGAGTAACTTCTTTCAGTGTGAAGTCACTGGTGGTTTGAAAAGTTATGCTTTCAAAGTGGCCTGAAAGTTGTCTTGAAAATGAATCTAAAAAATAATCACTTGCTTTTCAGTGTTCAGTAGTTACTCAGTTCTTTCCTCTTCTTTCTCTCTGTTTTAGCTGGAGGAGGCAAAGCAGCTTGTGCAAGATGCCATTGCTGCAGGGATTTTCTGTGACCTGGGTTCAGGCAGCAACGTGGACTTGTGTGTTATCACTGAAGCTGGAGTGGAGTACCTGCGAGGCTATGACAAACCCACGACAAAGGGAAAAAGGTGAGCCACAACATGCATACCTTATATAGATTTATGTGTTTAGTGCTATTGTGTCCCTGTATTTATGTTTTAACTGTGACCTGCCAAAGGACTGCATTTGAAAATTAGTTTTTAAGCTAACTCTGTTACAGTAAGTCAAATTAAGTCTAAATGCAGATGTAAGAGCAGTTTTGCATTATAAAAACATCAGCTCCTAGATGACACTTTTCATCATTCATCTTTTTTTTGGTCTTTTTTTCAGAGAGGGACAGTACAGGTATAAGCCCGGCACCACGGCTGTCCTGACCAAAACTGTGACCCCGCTGTCTCTGGATGTGATCAACGAATCTGTTCAGAACATGGACACTGAATAAAATGTTCCAGTGTACCAAATGAAAAGAAAGACAGGTGTGGTCCAAGAATTTAGAACAGAGCAGCTGTTTCAGTAGTATCTCTAAAGCATAAGTGACTATAAAGGAAGTGGTTATGTCATAAAAGCTTTTGTTTGTGGAGTGATCAGTGCCTGGCAGTTATTTTGTGACCTCACAGAGCTGGAAGACTGTTGTTTTTACTGCAGCTTGAATTTTTCTTTCTTTTTATTATCACATTATTGACCTGAGTATGGAAACATTCTACTCTGGTAGAAATAAATTTAAATATTTCCAATAATCTTCCTTCTTTTTCATCCAGTGTATTCTGTCACTCACTGTATTCGGTGTGTGAAGCGGTACGACTGGCAACTGAGGCGACATGATCAGAGAAAGTTAGTTGGTGAACGATCATGAGTTTGTCTGAGTTTCTCGCTACCCTGGTAGGACAAGATATGGGGAGTCAGTTTTGATGTTGATGTCGTGTTTTGTAATTTTGCAAAAGTATACTCCGAATCCAAATCTATCAAGAAAAATAAAAAAATAGAGTTAAAAAAGAGTACTCAGGTTTTTACCTATATTGAGTTTAGAGAACTTTAAAATCTCTTTGCAAAAACAATAGCAAACCATTTATAATTACTATTACTGAGTAAACTTGCAATTCTAATCTAGCACTATCAGTAGTCTATTGATTTCCCCAAGGAGATGAGTAGTATTTATTTGTCACAGTTCAAAGCACAGAACCCAAATACAGAACTCAGGAGGTGACAATTCAGATAAAGAGTGTACTAGTAAAATATCCAAGGACATAAAATCATGCAGACAAACAAAGGTGGAGGGATTGTCACACCACTCTGAAAGACTGTGCTGACAATTTTTTTTTTATAATATCATAAAAAGATTCAGACAATCAGAAGCGCAAGGGACAAGGCTGAAAACCAATATTGGATGGCCTGCATCTGCACATTTGTGAAGGAACCATTCAATTCAATTCAATTTTAATTATGTAGCACCATATCATAACAAAAGTTATCTCATGACATTTTTCATACAGAGCAGGTCTAGACCGTACTCTTTATAATATTATTTACAGAGACCCGACAGTTCCACAATTCATGCTGTCTATTTCAGGGACAGCCTTCCTTATTTCAGCAGGACAATGTCAAACCACATTGTGTATGTATTCAAACAGCATGGCTCTGAAGTAAAAAAGTCCAGGGCTGAACTAGTCTGCATGCACTTGTTATTTTGTTGTGACTTGCTACCTTTTTTTTCTAAAGATTATTTTTTGGCCTTTTCAAGCTTTATTGTGATAGAGACAGCTGAAGAGTGACAGGAAATGTGGGGAGAGAGAGATGGGGAATGACATGCGGGAAAGAGCCACAGGCTGGACTCAAACCCTGGGCTCCAAGGACTGAGCCTTCGCACATGGGGCGGCTGCTCTACCAACTGAGCTAAACACCACCCTGTGACTTGCTCCCTTTAATGCTTTTAAGAAACTGAAAAGAAGAAGATATGGTCTTAATCTTGATTGCATCAGTGGTTCATGTACTATTGATAATGATGTTAAATAATCTATGTTTGTTTGGTACATTTCACATTCATAAATCCAGGGTGATGGGATAAAGTATTTTACAACAGTACTTATAACAAAAAAAGAAAACATTTGTCTTGTAAAAAAAAAAAAAAAATTCTCAACTTCTCAATTTATCACAAAATCATTTACTGTGTTCATCACAACATACAAACTTATCACAGTCTACGTTAAACCTTTCTGGTAAGTAGCAATACGCTTCCATAATATTTTTTCTATTAATGAATATTTTCTTATCCACCTTGTTTATATGTGCTGCTGTAACAAGTGAATTTCTCCGGCCGGATAATTTAAGTTTATCTTATTTTTTTCTCACCCGGTCACTGCCTGATCTATACTGCACATGGGCACCTCTCAGGAATAAGGGACAGTGAAAGCATAACTCACTGTGACGTAACATTGTTTTATTTTTAACTGTAAAATGTTCTCACGTCTCAGTGTTAAGGAAGGAAACATTAATAATTTAACAAATATTTGGCGCCACTTTTGCTAATATTTAAGTTTTCTGAAAACTGTGCTTGCCAATACATATAGTGTCTATGTATGTGTCACACATGATGTATGTGCTAATACAGTAGATATAATGAACATATTACTCAGTCATTTTATATCATATCAAACTGCATCCAGAGGAGGAAAACAGACCCAATCAATAACATTCTGAATGAAACACATCGTTTATTCCGGACTTCCATGACGGAACTAGTTCACGCAGTGAGCCATCTTGCTTCTTTATCATCTCTGTTTGGAGTCACACATGCGCTGTACCGAATGGGCGATGGCATGCGCTTCCAAAGAGTTTGTCCCGCCCACCTCTTCCACACTGATTGGTTGGGCTGGTGAATAGACGCCATTTGAATTTCGGTTAGACGCTGTGGTGTGTGGCGACTTCTGGCGTTACTGCTCCGTTAAAAAAGGCATTGAATTCGTGGATACTGTTCAGTCCCACAGGTATGTTTACAATTACTTTATTTGGTTAGGACACGTATAAAAATAGTATGTTAATATGACGCTGTAAATTTAAAATAGCACTTAAACGTTAACCTGCTGTCAAAGTGACCAGACAGATAACGCTAGCTGTTTACGTTAACTTAGGGTACGGTCGAATAGTCAAAAAATTAGCTCCTAAGTCCTTTCCTAATCACTTTTCCTTGACCTCGATGGAAGACGTCACGCGGCCAAGGAAAGATGTGAAGGAGAGTTCATAAGGAGTTAAGAGAAGACGACCGCGGTGTTCAGAGAATCCGACTGCACTTACACTAGACTACGTCGTCATGCGACGGCGAATGTTATTGACGTGATCTGTGGTAAAACTACAAAGTCCAGAAGATGGACTACAAAACGCTCATCTGAGATACTTACTAGACGCTCTGACCGTGTAGTTTCATGTAGGAAATATAACCGTGGACAACCCGGTGAAAAATGACTTCATTATCAACGTCAGAATTCAAATAATAAATGAATATTGTCCACCTGTCACAGAAGTCAAATGAAGTGTTTGTTACGCTGGTATGGTCGCTCACCCTCCTGTCCACTCATATAGAAACATATAAAGATATGTGATTAATCAGCAACGGTAATTTCATGATGATCTGCAGGACGCTGGATGTCACAGTTACAAACAGTTTTTACTCTGTGTGTGAACGCAGCTCCACAGTCAACAACACAACACACTTCATGATCAAAGTTTTTACATCACGTCAACACGTATATTCATATTCACATGCTCTCTCTGCTGCAGTCTGCATCACACTGTTTAAATACACTGATGTTTTTTTTTTTTTGTCTGGTTGTGAATGACCAAAGGGTCACTGCCACAAGGAGTTGTGGTACGGCATTAAATGGTAAATGGACTACTTGTACCGACCACTCAAAGCACTTTAAAACTGCATATCTCATTCACTCTGATAGCACTGATGTCATTGGCTGCCATGCAAGGTGCCAACTGCTCATCAATTTTAGGAGCTAACCATTCATACACATACCGATGTCGCAGCCTTCAGGAGCAATTTGAAGTTCAATATGGTAAATGGACTGTACTTATATAGCGCCTTTCTATTTTTCCGACCACTCCAAGCGCTTTTACAGTACATATCTCATTCACCCATTCACACACATTCATTCACACACTGATGGCGCAGCCTTCGGGAGCAATTTGGGGTTCAGTATCTTGCCAAAGGACACTTCGACATGCAGACTGGAGGAGCTGGGGATCGAACTGGGGATCGAACCGCCGATCTGATTAGTGGACGACCCGCTCTACCTCCGAGCCCCATACCATTACCATTACCTCCTTTCTTTTCGTAAAGGATCGTCCGGTGTATCCTATACTAAAGGAGATAATAAAGGATGCATTGTAGCTCATTTCCTTAACAGTCAGAGAATTTGAACCGCTCTTATCATGGCTGACAGCGGCTACGTTAATACTTCCGGGTCATTTCACTCAGTGAGGAACCTTCATGAGCAAAATTTACCATTTGACCACAGCCCTCGTGTTAGGTCAAGGATAAGCAGTTAAAGAAAATGGGTGGATGTTGTTAGGTGTGTGGGCCAGTGCAAATAATTTTAAAACTGTTGATAGGTAGGTAGGTAGGTAGGTAGGTAGGTAGGTAGATGCTGAAATACTATTCGTCTCCTTTTTAAGAGATGACTGAATGTTTGTTTTTGTGATGAAGTATGTAATGTCCTCTTGTTGTCCTGACCTGTGTGTTGCAGTCATGCGTCACAATTCATCTGCCAAACGCAGAAAGGGCAAAGTCCCCCAACGTCGTCCCCCACTGGAGGCTCCAGGGACTTCTGGTGCGACACCCCGGCCCCCAAGACAGAGTGGAGTTTCAAGTGAGAGTTTCTCAAGTAGAAGTGCATAAAATTCAGGGTGGGATGTTGGTACGGACATGAATGAATTACTGAATGTTACAGTAGATCATTCTCTGTTAATCTGTCAAAATCACAGATAGATTTTTCCAACATTGTAAAAAGCAGAAAACATTTGGTGAAAGCAACCCCTGATCACAGACAAGTACAGTTAAAAGAACATTTACAAAGCAGTGGTGATTCACAGATATGGAACTAACGAAAGTTTTTAATGACATCACATCTCATGTGATTTGTATGGTTGAAAATACTGCCTTTTAATTTGTTTCAGTTTACCAGCATCAATTTCAGAACCCATCAGCTACTATTTAAAGACAATTTAGCCACTAAGGCTAAATACCACTATGGCCAGTGTTTCTAGACTTCTGGTGTAGCCAGTGGATATATGGAAAACAACCCATTATACGGGCAAGACTTCCTCTGTAGTCCAGCTAGCAACTTGATACACAAGAATGACGAGACACATTTCTGGCAATCTTTATGAACAGATATCTGCACATGAATACAGACAATTTAAAAAAAAAATGCTAATGAAGCTAAATCAATGTCAGATGGTAGCCATTGGGTTTCTGAGATCTCATTTCAGTCAGTGCGTTTTACCTCTTCTACTCTCCACATGGACTCTTGCAGTGACTGGTCAATACTTCCTGGGCTACAAATGGGAACCAGTGTGCCTCCAGTGCAAAACTCTTGGTCCCTTACTCATGGACCAGTTTGTCAAGTAGTTACCTTGTTTCATTAGAGGTCCTGTACCTGTCCTGCCATCAACAGTATATATGTTTTCCAGAGAAGCCTCCTGTGTCTCCAAAGAAGAAAAGGTTTCGACCGGGAACCAAGGCCTTAATGGAGATCCGCAAATACCAAAGAACCACAGATCTTCTGCTGAGGAAGGGTCCTTTCGCTCGCTTGGTGAGTGAACCAGCAGCAAATCATGAGAAGAATATGATAGCTATATATCTAGGATGTCGACTGTAGTAGAAAAAGAGGTACAAATGAATATTAGAGTCTAGAAAGGGTTGTGTTTTAGTCACTGGTATACAATTTTTTTAGCAGTGCAACCAGCTCCAGTGAAAGAAGTCAAGACCACAGGCAGTCGCACACCACATGCACTTAAAGTTTACGGAGTGATATACAGCAGGACCGGCAAAGACAGGCTAGTGTGATTTCAAATTTAGTAGTGTTTGAAGCAGAAAGGGCTATCTCAGGTGATGGGCCTGATTCAAACTAAATCCAGTGCTGCGGGTTAAAACTCAGATTTTCCCATTCTTTTGAACTGCAGACCTGTGGCAGAGAATTTGAGCCAGGTTTTACGTTTGGAGAAACGCAGCATGATTGCATGCTGGGGGGCAATCAGTCAACCAGACCAGTCAAATACCTCCACAGTCAGCCTGAAATGCACTGAAACTGTGCACGATCAAGGTAGAGTTCATGGACTAAACTGTGATGTTCTACATGTTGTATTCTGACTTGGTTTATTTTGTGTACCCAGCTTTTACATCTGTGCCTGACTCGCAGTCTATGCTGCGAGTAGTGACGTCATAAAGTTCCCTTTGGTTTGTGTTCAAACGTTTGAAAATGTTCTCGTTTTATTTTCTGATTGTTTTATAGTGGTGCAGCCATTGAGTCAAGGGGGTTTACCACTGCAGTGAGTAGGTTCATGCACAAACTTGGTGAATCCAAAACTATGAAGAAGTACTAGAAATGCTTGATGTGAAACTGTTTATTAAACGTCAGAAAATATTAATTTCTCTAAATACCACCATTATGATTATGAAAACCTGGTTGCATAGGCCTATTCAACTACAGACTGTTTATACAGGAGGCAGGTTTTTTCCTGATGATATTACGTATTGTTAACTGTTGAATTCTTAGAGAACCGCTTCAAAACCTAGACCTAATTTGGTGGAAATACTGTACTTCTGATCCGTACTTCTCTTCCTAATATATTTGCAGTCATTTTGAACCATATTCATTTTATCATTGAATACAGTAAATACGTTACATTTTGTTCCTCTAAAGAGTCTCAGAGCTTATGGAATTAAGGACCTGCAGTAGAGCTCCTTCTTATATGGTGAGAGTAGCAGTCTGTTGCTGGAGGAGCTGTTAAGGCCCTCACAGCCTCATGCAGGAGGTGAGAGGAGTTGTTCATCATGGAGGTTAGCTTGTTTTTGTTCAGTCTTTTTCCGTCCCTCTCAGTGCTCCGCCAGGGTATCCGCGGGGTCTTAAAAAGTCTTAAAATATCTAAAATCCAATAATTTGAATTTAAGGCCTTAAAATGTCTTAAATATGATTTTGAATGGTCTTAAAAATGTATTAACGTTACTTTTATTTAAAACAAATGCATAAACTTCAGTCTCGCTTTTAAATGTTTCGATTTTTGAGGACGCTATAACATAACTACAAAACAGAACTAAAGTACCTGTGCAGCCCAGTCAGAATTTATCGAGCACAACCAGTGAGTGTGTTGTGCGCGTGCCGCGGTGTGTTACAGCGGAGGATAGCGGAGAAAAGTTAACGAAAGCCCACAGCAAAGCCGAATTACTTGTATAAGATGGATAAGTGCAAGTTCAAGGATTTGTGGCTCCAGAACGATCAATTTTGGTCAGGTTTGCAGAAGATGAGGGCAAGGCTGGCAGTCAGATGGCCCAGCTCATAACAAAGTCAAATGCTCTGAGGAGGAGCTACAAGGAAAAATTAGCAGAGCTCAAGAAGATTGTGGAGGAGATTGCAGCCAAGGGACAAGAGCTCAGATAATGTAGAATTGTTCTTATGTGTACACACACACATACACACACACACACACACACACAATGGCCTTT
The DNA here is from genome assembly GCA_033000465.1 of Sciaenops ocellatus. Lineage (NCBI taxonomy): Eukaryota > Metazoa > Chordata > Actinopteri > Sciaenidae > Sciaenops > Sciaenops ocellatus. The sequence goes on along the minus strand of CP136874.1, from coordinate 406,905 downwards.
GGCTGTAGAGTTTTTTATTACAATGTTTGCCAATATTTTTTTTATTCTGACTTCCAAACAAATAGTTCACAATAGAGAGGCTTTTGGTGTTTTTAGGAAGGTTAAGCATTTTGTATTCCAATGTGAAAGAGCTGTGAATAAATTCATTTACTTTGCAAGTAATTCCGGGCCTCCGATTTTCCTTCATGTCTTTTGAACTTTTTTGCCAGTATGGATGTGAAATGGGACTTAAATTGTATTCATTATGGTCTTAAAAAAAGTCTTAAAAAGTCCTAAATTTGATTTGTTGAAACCTGCAGAGACCCTGACCCTTCCCAGCAGAAGACTGTGCAGAATATAACAGATGGCACCACAGTGTCATAGGGACGTAATGGTTACCGGTATTATGGTAAATTGCGGTGAAATTTTACACGATAAAAATTACTGTGTCTAGGTGGATTATCGGGATATGTAATAACAGCCTCATCCAAGTCTCGTGAGCGACTCGCGATGAAGGCGTTGAGTGAATACATAGCTTGTAACATAGGCAGCAAGAATGAAAGCATGGTGGAAAGTGCAGGAAACAGAACCGAAGGCACATACATTTGAAAGATGTGTAAGGCGATGTAAAATAATGTAAACATGTTCATTAACGCTCGGAAGAACATACAGTGATATTTACAATTGCGAGTTAAAAGCGTGAGTCGATATTGACAGCGAGTTATGCTGTCTGTAACTTTAGCTCCAGGAAATAAAATAAAACGCTGTTGTGTTAATTTAATTCACTGCTCAGTGTTGGCCCAACACACACACACAAGAACATACACTCATTTTCTCATACAGGCACTCCTCTCACTCACACAGGCACACTTCTTATGTGTGAATTTTCCTGTGTTATGACCATTAGATGGCATGTTAATGTCTATATTACTGTTTATTTAGTTTATGAAGGTTATGAATTCTAAATTACCTTTTTGTTGTTTCCTTTAGAGATTTTGGCTTCTCATGTTTTAGTATGATAAAAACAATCACAAGATTTCGTGAAATGATTACAATGTATGTGTTTTTTGGACATTTGTCCAGCAATTAAGAATATTGCGATAATATCATTAACCGTGATAATTTGGTCATCATAATCGAGATGTCAAATTTTCCATATCGTTACATCCCTACAGTGTCATCAAACGTTTTTAATTGACCTGCACACTCCAAAGCCCCTTAGTCTCCTCAGCAAGTAAAGACGACTTTGACCCTTCTTATACAGGATGTCTGTGTTGTCTGAGTGTCTCTGTCTGTTGTCCAGTTGATTGTAAAGGTGAACACGCAGGTATTTGTATGCTGCCACCATGTTGACCAGTGTGGTCTGAGGTGTGTTCATTAATCACCATCTTCCCTGTCTTTCTGATGTTGATTTGAGATCATAGCAGTTGACAAAGTCTGTGATGATGCCCTGTACTCGTGCTTGTTTCCTTCTGGTACACGTCCAGCGATGGTTGTATCGTCAGAGAACTACTGACAGTGAAATCTACTGAAGAACAAATTTAACTTTTTAGATTTCGCTCCTTTCCAGACCTGTCTTGTGTTGAATTTGAAGGTCCTCCAAACTTCTCCTGTAGGTGGCCTTGCCCTTCCTTATCTTCTTCTGTACTCTCTTCAGCTCTTCTTTTCCCCCAGAACTGAAAGATATGTGTTTGCTTTATGTGCATGACTGCAGCCTTGATGAAAAAATATTGATTCCTCTTCTTGATTCAGGTTCGTGAGGTGTGCCAGACTCTTTCCAAAGAGACTCTCAGGTGGCAGGTCTATGCTCTTCTAGCCCTTCAGGAGGTAAGCAGTTCCCTTCACCACTAAGTTATTACGTGTGGTGGTGGTGGTGGTTTAACCATCATATTACCAGTTTATTGAATAAATTGCAGAACTTCCAGGTTTTCATTTCAGTGTCCATGCTAACAGGTTAGAGCAACCACAGAGCTGACATGAGCAACGCATCATCTAGAGATTTGGTGTCTTCTTGTTGCTTAAAGTCCGTGTAAAGTAAAAATAAATATGTGTTTTGAGTTTGTCAGATTAAAGAAGAAAGTGTTACTAACCACCCAGCCAAATTTGAATGATTAAACATAACGACAAGTTTATGAAAGTTGAATGAATCTCTGTCTCTCGTGTGCTGAAGGTTTTTATACCGTTGCGCTTAGGGATGCACCGATATGAAAATTTTGTCCGATACTGATATCTGATATTAATATTGCTGTTATGGCCGATAACCGATATTAACCGATATCGATATATGATAAAAAATAAAGTTTCTGAGATGATAAAATTTTGTACAGACTGAAAATCATGCAAACTGAATTTTTGAATGTCTTCCTTTATTTTCAAAACGTGTTTTACTTCCAAATAACAAAGTTACAGGGCTACCATAAAACACAAGTAACCAACAGTGTTACTTTTTATGTTGTTCTTTATTGACCTGGATTTTGCGCTGTCCTTGGCAAATTTCATGGTTTGGTCGAGTACTTGCTGTATTGGGCTCCCAACCGCAGCTGCTGCTGCTTTCGTTTTTGCCTGCTGGCTAACATTAGCAGCAGCGTTAGCTCCCTGCCATTGTTTGTGTACTTCTGGGTGGCGGTTGTTCAAATGACATATCAAATTTGTGGTGCTGAATGACTTGACACGGCATCCTCCTCGCATTACCTCGACTTTGCAAGTGTTGCATACTGCTTTTCGAGTATCTTCTTTCGACACCGTGAACTGCGCACTGTCACGTGCCCAAACAAATACCACATGGCCAAATCCTCTTCCCCCTCCCTCTCCCTCTCCCAACACACATACACAAACAGCAACTAGACCGATATAAACATCTGTTGTTAATATCAGAAATCCTTTAATAATCCCAGGGGGAAATTATTTTTGTTACAAGACTCCATATAAATAAATAATAATATCAATATCAATATACAGATATTGAATCTATATATCACATATCAATATGTGATAGAGTTTAATGACCACAGGCAGGAATGATTTCCTGTGGCGCTCTGTGGTGCATCTGGGTGAGAGGAATCTTCTGCTGAAGGAGCTCCTCTGTTGGGCCAGTGTGTCGTAGAGAGGGTGTGAAACATTGTCCAATATTGACTGAAACCTGGACAACATCCTTCTCTCTGCCACGGTCGTCAGAGTGTCCAGCTCCTCCCCCACGACATCACCAGCCCTCCTGATCAATTAATCATTAATCATTAACTGTGAAAGTATCAAAGCACATTTTTTATTCGCCATCACTTATTGTGAAAATGCCAAAAAGTGGGTTACAGCGGAAAAGTTGTGAAATGCTAAAAGAAAACAACAAAAAAGGTTTTGATAGTTTGAAGAAAAATTTCAAAAGAAAATTGAAACTGAAAGTTAAGTTTTGATCTTGAACTTTGAAAAATACAACAATCAGTATTCAAAATAAAAATACATATGAGAATATTTTTTTTTTTAAGTTTACATTTAATTTTGATTCAAGTTTAGAATGTTTTGATTATATCGTTTATTTTCATTGTTCAGTTTCTGCTTTTTGAAAAAAGGGACCCAAATATCAAAATATACTATATATATACAGTACGTGAAAAATGAAAATAAATGTATTTATTCATAAATGTATTTATTCAAATACATTTGAATTCAAAATTCAAATGTATTTATTAAATTCAAAGAATTTAATCAAAAATATTGTAAACTAAAAAAAACAAACTTTTCTTGCAATTATTTTTATTTTGTTGTATATTTAGAGCAAGATCAACACTTTTAGTTTCAAGTTTTGGTTTTTACACTTACTAATTAAATTATCAAAACTTTTGGCCCGGTTTTGGCTCCATAAACATTTCACAGTGCGATGCGGTTAACTGCCACAGGTTAGTGACATGATTGTACGTATAAAAGGAGTCTCCCAGAGAGTTCACCACTCTGTTAAACACTGCACTGGCAAATAGTGCAACAATTTGTGGATTTCATTGCTACAATACATAATGCTATTAAAAGATTCAGAGAATCAGAAGACTTGCCTAAACTGATTTAAGATGGACTGAGGTGAAGTGGAAAACTGTCCTGTGGTCAGGTTTTCATCATTTATTGTGACAAAAATGCAAAAATGATCTAATTTCACATGTCTTCCTTCCTCCTCCTCTCAGGCTGCAGAAGCGTTTCTTGTCATGATATTCTCAGATGCCAACCTGTGTGCCATCCACGCTAAGCGGGTCACTGTGTTCCCCCGTGACATTCAGTTGGCCAGGAGGATCCGTGGGGTGGATAACCTGTAGTAAAAAAAAAAAAAAAAAGCAGCAGGAATGACACTACTGCATTTCATCTGTTCAAATGGCTGTACAACTGTTACCTGTTTTGTACTAAACATTTGTATTTTGAGTTTGTAATATGAAAAAAAACACATTTATCATTTGTCTTGGCAGATCATCATAAGTTTTTTTTTGAAAACAAGTTCAAAGAAGTTGAAAAATAATTCTGTGCATTAGATCTGTTGTATCAGTGTGGTCATCCTCTGTGATTTGTTGAGTTTGGTATATTAATGATGTTTTACATATTGTTTCTTATTCTATTAAACTTATTTTGTCAATAAATCTTTATAGTTTTCTAATGATGTCTTGTTTTAGTTTGGACACAACTAAGATCTGATCTCATTCTGTCTCTGAGGCTGATCTTACCCAGTCATGTTTTTCAGTTAGAACCATATGGAATAAGACATTTTGGTCCAAATGCACCTAAAAATTGAGGGACATTTAGTTTTTTCATATTCTATGTTTTCTTCTAATTGGTCCACCAGGGTGCAGATGAGTCAGTCTGTTTTCACGTGTACACTCAGCCACCTGGAACACCTGGTGAGGCAGCAGCATCTCAGGTCAGTGCTCACAAAGAAAAATGGAAGAACCAAAACCTGAAATGAGAGATAAGAGCTGCATCAAAATCTGCAGAAGTGGACGAACAGAAAGGGGAATTATTCAGTCTTCACACTTCTGTTTAAATTGAGAGGTAATGTCTGTAATCAGAAAACAAGTTCAGGACTGATGCTGGTGAGGTTTTATTCTTGGTGGTATCCATCCATTCAGCCATTTTCTCTAAGTGCTTATCAGCATTGTGTGGGGCTGGAACCTATCCCAGCTGGCATTGGGAGAGAATTCTTGCAGCCATCTCAAAATCATTTTGGTAGTTAACAGGCAAGCGGTAACTTCTATGGCTGTGAAGTGAAAACTATGTAGAAGACTGCAAAAAAAAAAAAAAAAAAAACTACCTCTTGAGGCTAGCTATAGAACAAGTCAGTCTCCATGTTAAAATGTCCCAACTTCAGAGCAGAAATAAACATTTTTACAGCCTGGTACAAAAAACAGTTTTGGTCTCTATAGTTAATTTTTCTGTTAATCACAAGTGTACTGAGTCTGAATTTATATTTAAGGCAACTATTCAAGTTATATTAAGGTTTAAATGTATGCATAATTCACAGTGTGGCCGCATTGATTGACAGGTGGGTGTGTAGCCAGTGAACAGATTCTCTTAGAGTTCTTAGGGAGGCTTGAACAGAGAATTGCAGTCATTGAGACAACTGTAAACAGTAGTGTAAATTAGAATCACTTTTATTGCCATTGTGTGTACACATAATAGAAATTGGACTCTGCATTTAGGCTGCTTAGTGCTGTTTTGAATGTTTACTTCAAAATGTTAGTTACAGGCAACATTTACCCCCAAATTGTAATAGACAGATTTAGTCTAATCTGTCTGTAATTCATACATATAATTTATACATAGCCAGTCCAGTGCTGTTTACCTTACAATCATGACGAAAGATAAAATAGTTACCGTCTTGTAAAATCCTGACTGTGAGTATTACCTGTTATGACCATCCCAGCAAACAGAGGTGAGAGTATATGTGTGACAAAGTGGGTGAGACCATTCGTCTCATGTGTTAATACCATCTTTAGTTTAACCATGCTTGTTTGTTTCAGCTATGTTATCATCAGTAATCATTATTTTACAAATACAGACTATCCTGGGTTTGTTTGTGTTTTGTATTATGTTTGGTTATATTTTGTAGCTCAACATCTCGGTTAAAATAAACACAAGTATTGTTAAATTTAGTTATAGTTTATTGATTTAGTTCTTGTCAAAATAAGTTAAATTAACATTCAATTGTGTTACTTACCATACTCACCATGTGGCCAGGGTCAAAAGGAGGAAGTGCTGAGTAACATGATTGGGGGAGGTCATTGGACTAGTCCAAATGAGTAAAGGTAAGGCAGATTAGTTCTAGGTATTATTTAGGTTTATTTGTTATTGCATTTAGGTATGGTTAAAATGTGGATTATGGGTAAAGCAGGTAAAAGTGTTTTACTGTAATCAGGTGATGTATAACTTTGGAAATGGGTGAATTTGGAGCCAGTGGAGTCACCTCCATCACTGGTACAGCCAGGGAGGTTGTGTCAAGAGGAGAGGCTATTTAAACAGTGGCCTTTTGTCTGTCGAGGAGGACAGAGTGAAATCATAGTGCTTATCAGGTGTAGCAATTTACACGTGATTTAAGTTGAATTTTGCATTGTTATAAGTTGAGTTTTATTTAGTTCAACTAAGTTAACTGTTCAGTTATATATTTTTTCGTTGTATATACTTTTTGCTACACGGGAAACTGGAAGCACTTGTAAATAAACACCTTGAGGTGATTTTTTTTGAACAAACTGCCTTGAATCTGCCTCCTACTTATGCTGCTCTGGTCAGCTTCCCAACAATATGTCCTCCTACTTTCCTTGTATTAGTACACCGCCAGTACAAAAAAAAAGGTTACTCAAAAATGGAATTCTTTTTTTGGTTCTATATGTGTTATGTTTAAGAAGGCGCTGACAACGACCGTGTGCTAACTCTGTGCCTTTTTATTAGCAACTTCAGGTGACACCTAGAACACACGTCACACGTTAGGCTTGCAGCTGACGTCATGCCGTCATGACTCTAACCTGACGTACAGCCGTACACTACATTTACCCCCCCCCTTTCAAATAACTCGAACCAGTACAGCAGAACATTCTCTTAACAAATCAACCTGGCTGACAAAACCGGGTAGACTACTGGTTTGCCTGTATAGCCCTGTGGATTATTCTGCCACATGACAGGCTATGCACTAGCTAAACTTCAAAAGTCTGTAATGTAGTCTTTGAGGTAAGATGGCCTCTGGTGGGGCGTTGATTAGCGTCCGCCCCATGTACGAAGGCTCGGTAGCGGCCCGGGTTCAATTCCCATCCGTGGCCCTTTGCTACATGTCATTCCCCATCTCTCTCTCCCACATTCCTGTCACTCTTCAGCTGTCTCTATCCAATAAAAGCTTGAAAAAGGCAAAAAAAATATCTTTTAAAAAAAAAAAAAAGGATGGCCCGAGCCGGGCGCTGCCCGAGCTGCAGTGGTTCAGCCGGTGCATCCGGCTCAGGTGGGTGTGCAGCCGAAGGGTTGTGCCCCCGGAATGTCCCAGTCAGCATCCACATGACGCTGCTCGATTGCAGCGGCCTGCTCAGAGTCAGATGGCGGCGCCACCTTTCTAAGGCGGTTAGCGTGCCAACGCGACCCGTCGGCCAGGCAGAAGGTAGCCGGCCCCAGCTGTGCTGTGATCTGCTGTGGTGCAGACCAGAATGAGAGCAGTTTGTGGGACCAACTGGGACGACGAATGCGCACCCAGTCCAACACTGTGAGTACAGGGTATCTCGCTCGATGTCCTCTGTCAAACCGCTGCTTCATATGCCGTTGCTGCTCTGCCACCCTGTTCCTCAAGGACGGTGCCGCTGCTGAAGGGTTCCCTGTTGTAGGGCGCAGACGATCCAGGGGAAGCTGCAGTTCACGACCCAACATCAAGAGGGCTGGAGAACTGTCCGTTGTGTGTGGTGTTGCTGTGTAGTGGAGCAGAGTACTCTGCAGTGCCGATGGAAACGGGAGGCTGTCTGCCAGATGTGCTCTGAGCCCGTTCTTGAGTGTCTGGTTGAACCTTTCCACGCCGCCGTTAGCCTGCGGGTGGTAGAAGGCTGTTCTAATGTGCTTGATTCCTCTCTCCTCCACAAAGGAAGTGAAGTCGGCCGAGATGAACTGGGGCCCGTTATCGGTGGTGATGGTATCAGGAACGCCCCAGCGTGCAAACAGGGAGGAGAGGAAGTCAGTGACCACCTTGGTGGTGACGAAACCGGCAGGGAGGACCTCAGGCCATTTGGAGTGGAGATCGTAGGCGACCAGCAGAAAGCGTTGGTGCTGGGGGACGCCGTGGAGCTCGCCGCAGATATCCAGTTGAATGTGGGTCCACGGTGTTTGTGGCCACGGCAGGGGCTATAAAGGCGGAGGCGGGGGCAGACCAGTCTTACCGCTGATGAGGCAGGCTGTACAGTCTTTCACCATCACCTCCACGTCTCTGTCGATGCCCGGCCACCAGACGGAGCCCCTGCAGCGCTGCTTAACCTTCACAACGCCCAGGTGACCTTCATGCATCATGGTTAGGACGCATGCACGTAAGGCGCTGGGAACCACTGTACACAATCCCCGTGCGACGCAGACATAATTCCAGCAAGGCAGCTCACCCTTGACGCGGTGGAAGGGCGCCAGTTCATCCGAGACTCTGGCGGGCCAGCCCTCTTGGATAAATGTGCGGAGCTGGGCGAACACAGGGTCCTGTTCGGAAGCAGCCTGGAGCTCCTGCAGAGAAACAGCTGCCTGGAGGGGCGTGTGCAGCATGAGAATCAGTTCTGGCTCTGAGGGGTCCTGGACGGTGTCAGGCACAGCACCGGGTGTGGCTCTGGAAAGCAGATCTGCCACGACGTTCTCTCTGCCAGGCGTAAACTGTGTGGTGAAGTCGTACGCCTGCAGCCTCTCAGACCACCGATAAAGGCGCAGTGGCTTGTGGCCAGATCCAGTTGTGGCCAGCAGGGCGGTGAGGGCCTGGTGGTCCGTCCGCAGGGTGAAGTGCCACCCGTACAGGTACATGTGCCAACGTTCACAGGCCCAGACGCAGGCCAGCGCTTCCCTTTCCCCCACTGAGTACTTGCACTCAGCCGGAGTGAGAGATCTCGAAGCAAATGCCACTGGCCGCTCGACCCCTTGCTGGAGTTGGGACAGGACGGCGCCGACTGCTGTGTTGGATGCGTCACAGGTCACAAACGTAGGACTCCGCAGGTCAAAGTGGGCAAGCACCGGTGAAGAGGTGAGCTGGGACTTGAGGCGGTGGACAGCGGCACGGCATGCGGGGGTCCAAGCCCAGGGCACGCAGCGGTGCAGTGGTCTCAGAGTAGTGGGGAAGAAAGTGCAGGTAATAGGCTGTCATCCTCAGGAATGAGGATAGCTGGGCGGGGCAGGAGGGCTCAGGCAGGCGCAGGACAGCATCGGCATTTGAATGGAGTGGGCACAGGCCGTCGCTCGTCAGGCGAAACCCCACAAATTCGATGGCAGACGCTGCAAAGATGCACTTCTCCCCATTCAACGTGAGGTTGTGGCTGCTGAGGGCATCGAGCACCCTGGAAAGGTGCTCGTCGTGTGAGGCAGAGGTCGCCCCGTGAACCACGATGTCGTCGAGATATACAACCACACCTGGGATGGCTGCAAAGATGGTGGCCATGATTTTCTGGAAGCAGCTAGGGGCGGAGCTCAGGCCGAAGGGCATGCGGGTATACCGAAAGACCCCCACAAAAGCAGTGTCACAAAAGCAGTGAGGTTGCGACTGCCAGGATGTAAAGGGACCTGTAGATAGCCTTGGCGGAGGTCGAGCTTGGAGAAGACTGCTGAGCCATAAAACTTAGCGGACAGCTCCTCCACCTGGGATCACTGCTCTATTTACCTGCCTGAGATCCACGCAGGGGCGCAGACCACCTGACTTCTTCTTCGCCACCACCAGGTTAGAGACCCAGGGCGAGGCATCAACTCGCTCAATGATGCCGGTGTCCAGCAGTTTTTGCAGCTCGGCTATGACGTCATCTCGTAGGGCGAGGGGCAGCCGGCGTAAAGGTTGGATGACTGGGGGCACAGCCGGGTCAATGAGTGGCTGGTGGTTGAAGGCGGTAAGGCAGCCCAGCCCGGCAAAAAGTGACGGCCAGCGGTGCTGCCAGGGTGTGGACACAGTCAGTATGGTGGCCCCCATGTTGTCTGTGATAGAAAAGCCCAGGGCGCAGAACAAATCGAACCCCAGAAGGTTGGCACCATGGCGGGACACCTGAAAGGTGAATGCTGGGAGAGCCCTGGAGCCGTAGCGGTCAGAGAAAGTGGCGGTGGCTGGTGGTTGAAGGCGGTAAGGCAGCCCAGCCCGGCAAAAAGTGACGGCCAGCGGTGCTGCCAGGGTGTGGACACAGTCAAAACTCATTTCGGGATAGAATAAAGTTGAATTCAACATAACTCAGTGGAATTACTTGGAAGTGGCATAATCATGATAACCTTGAGATTACTTAATCAATCACATTCTTAATTGTCCATTAATAAAAGTCCATTCCGTCCTACAGATGGCATCACATTGTTCTCTACAGTCCAAAGTCCTTGGCAGAATGGCTTCAGCTTCGGCACAAACATTTGATGTGTTTTTGATCCAAAGCTTGGACCTTGTTCCCCTACCATAAAGTTCTCATACCTCTTCCTCCTTAAAGTCCATCGACTCATTGTCCGAGTTCTCAAGGTATTCAGGATTGGGGAACAAGTCAGGGTGGTCGGCCACCACTTGTGCCAGCTGAGTCTCCGCCACTTTCATGGTTGCCATCATGGACATCTGACGAACAAAAATCTTCGTGAGCACATTTCTCAGTATGGGTATGATGCAACAAACCATTACAGAAATTACTAACAAAACCATCAGAACTGTTGTTCCTATTCTAGCAAACATGGCTCCCCATCGACCAAAGGTTTCATTAAACCAATCCCATGTTATCTCATCCCTGCCAGCATTACTAAATGTCTCTTCACTTAACTCCTTGAATTTAGACATGGCTGCAGCAAATGTTCCTCCTGGTGCAGTGTTATTAGGTATGTATGTACAGCAATGTTCCCCAATCATGTGACAAACCCCGCCTTTTTCAGCTAACATCCAATCTAACACTTGCCTGTTCTGCCAGGCCACCCTACTGGTTGCAGGCAGCTGTTCTCCAAGGGCATTAAGGGCCTCGTTAGTGTAATTAATGAAACGCTGCTGGTTATAATAGATGTAATTAATCCAAAGTGATCCAAAACAGTATGGACTCTAGTCCTGCCTTAATCTCATTTCTGGCTTTAAATTCTTCTGGGATTCCCCTAGGCTGCCCTATCGCATCCAAATAAACATGTGGATCTGCAGAATAAGAATAAGATCTTTTGGACCTAACTATTTCCTGGAGTTCCTCCTCTAATTTAAGGATGTCATTAACCCCTTTATACACTACTTTTATGGGTACTTTCATTCTCACCAGGGTGCAAAGGCCAGTCCACCGTGATGAGGGAGAAAAAGCTTCGACTTGCGGAGGATCTGACATACGGGGAAAGACAATGCCGAAAGAAACTTTGGCCAATGGTTGTAAAAGCCTGCAAATATGGAAAAAAGACTGCATGCCATGGTCCAGATGTGATCATTGAAGGAAAGAGAATCACTGCTGACTCAGTGAAAGATGTCTTTTGGTAAATGGTAAATGGACTTGTACTTATATAGCGCCTTTCTAGTCTTCCGACCACTCAAAGCGCTTTTACAGTACTTATCTCATTCACCCATTCACACACATTCATACACTGATGGCATTGGCTGCCATGCAAGGTGCCAACTGCTCATCAGTTTGAGGAGCTAACCATTCATACACATTCACACACCGATGGCGCAGCCTTCGGGAGCAATTTGGGGTTCAGTATCTTGCCCAAGGACACTTCGACATGCAGACTGGGGATCGAACCGCCAATCTTCTGATTAGTGGACGACCCGCTCTACCTCCGAGCCACAGCCACCCCTAGGTTTGTCCCTATCTCTCCAGCTTCAGAGCTGAATGTTTACTTTTTTTCCATTAAGGAAAAAAAAAATATAGAAAAGATTGTTTATAAACCACTTGTTAGATTGTTAGTCAAATTTGTTACCTAATGCATTCCAGTTATAGTTACTTAAATTGATTACTGGTGCCTAAACTCTTCGAGGCATTTGCACAAGCAAGCCTATCTTTTAAGGCTTACATTATCTTATTTCTTTTTGTTCTCCAGACATGTTCTTATATTTTTTTTATATTTAATTTTTTTCATTGAAAATGAATGATTTCAAGTTTAACTCATTGAAGATGGTGTCACTTAATGTTAGGGGATTAAGAAACAATATAAAAAGAAAAGCAATGTTCCTCTTTCTTCGGAAAACTAATGCTAATATTATCCTCTTACAAGAAACACACTCTTGCGACTCAGACAATAAGTTTTGGAAAAGTCAATGGGGAGATCAAGCTTACTTTTGTCATGCTACACATAATTCTGCAGGTGTTGCACTACTATTTAATAAATTTACAGGTGATATCTTAGAAACCTACAACTCTGATAGTGGTAGATGGTGTATTGGGTTATGCAAACTGGATAATGCTTTTTTCATAATATGTAATGTGTATGGCCACAATGGAACCACACAAGCCCGAACTATGTTTACAGAAATTCTCAAAATTCACTTTTCAAAGCCACACAATTTATGAGCCAAGAATTATCAGTAATAGATGCATGGAGTTTTTTTAGTCCAGACTGTAAAGATTTTACCTGGTCTAATACAGGAAGAACATTACAATCCAGGATTGATTTATGGTTAACCTCCTCTTCATGTTTACAATATATCTCAGACATTAATCACTCATACGCTCCTTTATCTGACCATACACTTATCTCAATACATTTAATTGGTTCTGGAGAAAGTAACAAGAAATTAAGGGGATACTGGAAGCTAAATAATAACCTACTTAAAAATAAAACTTTTGAAGACTCAGTTAAATTAATAGCTTTAGATATCTTTCCAAAAAAATATGAACAATATCCAGAAATGGGAATACTTTAAATTTAAAGTTAGAGAAATGGCCATTCTCTACAGTAAAAATATCAAAAAAGCTAAAGACAAAAAAGAAAAGGAAATTATGGATGAATTAAAAACTTTTCTAAATAAGGAAAATCTTTCAGAAGAGGAACACGTTAGATTATTGCAACTCCAAAATGGAATCGATAATTTATATACTGAAGCTGCTAAAGGCGCATTTATTTGTTCTAGGGCAAAATGGTTAGAACACGGTGAAAGAAACTCGAGTTATTTTTTTGCTCTTGAAAAACGTAATCGAAAAAGATCTAACATTTCGGCACTGAGAATAAACAATAATTTAAATACTAATCCTAAGGAAATAGCAGAACATATTTGTGCTTTTTATGAAAAACTGTATAAATCTAAATATGAACCTGAACAATGTGAAAAATTCTTCGACAGTATTAAGGATTCTATCCCAATGATCTCAGAAGAATTTAAACAACATTGTGAAAATCCAATCTCGAATCTGGAACTCACTGAAGCTTTGAAACATGAAAACCGGGTAATCTCCCGGGATCGACGGTTTATCTGCTGAATTTTATAAAAAATTTTTTGGGGATATTATTGAAACTCCACTTTTGAATATGTATAAAGATTGTATTACAAACAATGAAATGACATCAACTATGAAACAAGGTTTAATTAGCCTAATTCCAAAACCAAACAAAGACCCTTTATGTGTAGATAATTGGAGACCCATCACGCTTCTGAATGTGGATTATAAATTATTTGCATTTATTTATTCCAGACGCTTAAAATCTAATCTTGGAGATATAATAAATGAATGCCAAACAGGCTTTATGTCTAAGCGACACATTAGTAATAACATTAGATTAATCTTAGATTTACTTGACTACTCAGAACATGTGGAGTCACAAGCAGTTATTGTATTTCTCGATTTCTACAAAGCTTTCGACACGTTGGAACACCCTTTTATTTTTAATACATTAAAATTAATGGGATTTGGAGAAAACTTTGTCTCAGTAGTTAAAATGTTATACAAAGACATCAACAGCAATTTAATGATCTATCCTAACACCTCCAAAAGATTTCCGATCAACCGTTCTGTCCGTCAAGGATGCCCAATTTCTCCATTTTTATTTTTAATTGCAGTAGAGCTCCTCTCCCTAAAAATCTTAAATAATGACAATAAAAAAGGTTTAACCATATTTCAAAAGGAATTTAAAATTACACAGCTAACTGATGATACAGTTCTACTTTTAAAGGACAAACATCAAGTTGAGCCGGCTTTACAATTAATTAATGATTTCTCTAAAGCTTCAGGTTTACATCTTAATATTAACAAATGCGAAATCTTGTGTCTTTATGATACAGATTGTGCAAACATATGTAACATCCAAATTAAAAAAACAGTGAAATACTAGATATCAATAAAGATATGTCTTCTAGACAACAACTTAATTTCCTCCCCAGAATTAAAAAAACACAACGTATCATGAAAATGTGGCTTCAACGTGACCTATCTATTTTTGGCAGAATTCTTTTATCTAAAGCGGAAGGTATCTCAAGACTGGTACATCCTGCTCTATCATTATTTGTCGAGGATTCATCATCCAAAGAAATTAATAAAATACTTAGCAATTTTGCCTGGAAAAATAAGAAACACCATCTGAAGAATGAAATTCTCTTGGCATCCAGGAAACGAGGAGGCTTTGAATTATTAAATTTCAATGATGTAAATAACACTTTCAAAATAAAATTGATTAAGGAATGTCTCAAAACTCCAAACTCAATTTGGTTCTTTATTCCAAATAATATTTTTAAGAAATTAGATGGTCTATATTTTTTACTCACCTGTAACTTCAATGTTACCAAATTACCTTTAAAATGATCAAAATTTTACCAACAGGCGCTTTTAGCGTGGAAATTGTGCTATTCCCACAATTTTTCCCCTCACAAAGCCATAATATGGAATAATGAAGATATTACTGTCAGGAAAAAATCCATATTTAAACAGAAGTGGATTGATATGAACATTATTTTCATATGTGACCTTTTTGATTGTCATGGTATAATGCTTAGAGTTATGAACATTTTCTTCGTCTTAAATCCTTCCCCATTACAAGTAAAGAATTTAGTTACGTAACTAAAGCAATCCCTAATGGCCTTTCTCTCCTGATGAGAAGCCATTATCAGTATCAAGAAACACTAAAAATAAAACCCCTTCTAATGATAAATGGACTTGATGTAATGGATTCAAAGTGCAATAACAAACATATACGTAATACTTTTTATGAAAAGAGGAAAATAACTCCACGAGGGAAAGCATTTTGGGATAACATCTTTATGGACACTGAATGGAAGAAGGCATGGACACTGTGAGGGTTCTATGTTTTGTGTCTTGTCTGTCTTTTCCCCGCCTCCAGGTTCTTCCCCTCTGCAGGGCGGATGATGAGGCACACCTGCAGCCACTCATCTCATCACAACCTCCATAAAGCCTCTGGTCCCTCGGATCATCGATGACCATCCTGCCTTCTCGGTCCGGCGTCTGCTGGATGTGCGGAGGCGGGACCGGGGATTTCAATTCCTGGTGGATTGGGAGGGTTACGGGCCAGAGGAACGGTCTTGGGTCAAGCGTTCTCTCATCTTGGACCCTAGCCTGTTGAGAGACTTTTATTCTCGGTACCCTGAAAAGCCTGGTAGGCCGCCAGGTGGCGTCCCTTGAGGGGGGGGTACTGTGAGGGTTCTATGTTTTGTGTCTTGTCTGTCTTTTCCCCGCCTCCAGGTTCTTCCCCTCTGCAGGGCGGAGCTGATGAGGAACACCTGCAGCCACTCATCTCATCACAACCTCCATAAAGCCTCTGGTCCTCACCCTACTCCCCTGCCAGATAATTCCGTCTCGTCGGTAGAGCTGACCGTGTTCATTTCCGTAAATCTTGCCTGTCGAGTTCGCCATCTTTTGATTAACTTGTTCTTTTCTTTGTGTGTTTTGCATAGTTCCCTGTGCTTCGCTGCCTCGTGCCTGAGTTCCTGTTTTTGCCTCGTTCGTGTGTTTTCGTTCTAGAGTTTGCTGGCCTGCCTAGCCGGACACCTTTTGTTATTTTATTAGAGGAACTTTTGTTTGAATAAACTTTTTGTGCTTCTGTTATGCCAGTCCAGTCTCTGCTTTGGGGTCCAAGTCTCATAGTCCATAACAGACACTGCCTTATAAGTATTGTATTTCCAATAAAATTGAGGTTCACGTCAAAATTTTACACACTATATATCCAACAAATTTATATTTCTCTAAATTTTTAAATATTGAAAACAAATGCAGTTTTTGCAATTTGGAACCAGAAACATTAACTCATTTATTCTACCACTGTACCCAATCTATCAATTTCTGGACTCAACTTGAACAATATTTGGTGTGTAAAATTAAGATAAGCATCTTAATTGACTGTAGAAGTGTGATAATGTATTTTGTCCATGAAGAAAATGACATCACCTTTATTGTAAACTTATTCATTTTGTATGGCAAATTTCATATACACAAATGCAAATACTCCAAAACTCCACCCAACTTTCGAAGTTTCCTGCATGAGTTTAAAGAGTACATGAAATCCCTTGCACTAATTGACACTAAACAAAGCATCACATCCACAGATATATACAAGAGATTTTTCAAAGAAGGATAATATATTTACATTGTTTTTTTGTTGTTGTTGTTTTCTTTTTTTTTTGTTTTTTGTTTTTTTCCTTATCATTTTATTTATTCATTTATTTATGATACTCTTTTTTAAGTTTACTGACATTAACAATAATAACCCCTGCTTAATGTGATTTATTTATTATTTTTATATTTTTGATGATACATATATATTGGAGCACCTGTCTGCTGTTCTATATACAATTGTTTGTATGTACAACCTTTTTCAATAAAGTTCATTGAAAAAAAAAACTTTTTGCTGCCAATTTTGCTGCTTCATCAGCTGCATTGTTGCCTCTTATGATGTCTCCATTACCTTTTTTGTGTGCTTGGCACTTTATTATCGCTAGTTTTGTTGGCAACATCATAGCTGAGATTAGTTCAATGATTTGCTTTTGGTGTTGAATCTTTTAAACCCTCGCTGCCTCCAAATCGCGCCATACAGATGACAGACTCCATGAGCATATGCTGAGTGTATACACATTTGCAACCTCATTCTCTGCCATTTTACAGGCCTCTGCCAATGCTTTTAATTCTGCTAATTGAGCTGAACACGGCTGACTACAACTTTCAGCTTTCACTGTCTTGAACTCATTTTCGTTTTGTCTTATGACAGCAAATCCTGCGTGATTTCCTAGGTGATCCCGAAAACAAGAAACATCCACAAAGTAAGTCATGTCTGCATTCATGAGTGGAGTAGACTCCAAATCAGGTCTCAGTTTTGTATATTTCACAGCTTGCACAACAGTCATGCGGCTCACTTTCAAACTCAAATGGAATTGAGTCTGCAGGGTTTATTGTCGGACATTTCTTTTTTTTTTTTTTTTAGATATATGTTTATTGGTTTTCAAGAGAAAAATAAAAAAGGAGAGAGAAAAAACAAAACAAAAACAAACAGAAAAATGAACACCTAACAAAGATCACATAACATACAGAACATAGCACATCTTGGATTACAACATTATTCCATGGTCATAGTTAAGATGGGTAGTATAAACAAAAACATCTAAAAGTAGAAAAAATAAATGAATTTGACATATACAAAATCACATACTCGTTTGCACTGTGAGGTTTTATACAACAGCCAATGTCTATGAGCTCACATTTTTAAGATAATTCAGTACCGGGTCCCATGTTTTATCAAATTTATCTCCTCTATCATTGTTATAGAATCTCAGTCTCTCCAGATGTAAAGTGTTTGACAATTCTCCCAGCCACAATTCTCCCAGCCACAAATTATATGTCGGTCCATTTTCCACACCTGTAAAATCAGCTTTTTTGTGATCACCATCCCAAATTGAATAGCTCTTCCTTCAAATTTATTGACAGAAGAAAGGACACTTGTGGCCCCCAGGATCGCCACCAGAGGGCTGGGTACCAGATTCTTACCAAAAGCCTCAGAAAAACACTGAAAAATACACTTCCAATACAAATGAAGTTTACTACATGCCCAAAAAGAATGTGCTAGTACCTATCGTGGATTTACATCGGTTACATTCTGGTGGGATATCAGGATAAAATTTGTGTAACTTTTCCTGTGAATAATAGAGTCAGTGAAGTGTTTTAAACTGTATTAAGTTGTGTCTGGTGTTAACTGAACACTTTTGCACATTACGTGGACATTCTTACCAAATTTCATCATTTATTTCCATATTCAGCTCATCTCCCATGCCCGTTTGTACACCTCCGTATTCATCAGAGCTCCATCAAGCATTCGATAGAAAACGGAGATTGCCCCTCGGGAGCCTGGGTCAAATCTGTTAACTACCTCAAGAGTATCATGTTTATTTAGGCCAGGTATGAAAGCTTGATTTTCACAAATTGGAGTATCAGTGTATACACTTGGGGCCTTGATATGAAGTTTTATCTGCTCCCATGTGCGCATAGTGCCATTGATTACAAAGCTGTTAGCATAATGTGACTTTCTAGCTTTGGTGGGGCTGTTGAGCAATGCTAGCAAGGAGGTCTTGTTACAAAGCAATCATTCTATGCATAGCCAGGCAGGGCAGGAATATGAAGAGGAGGGGGGGCCTTTCCTCCACCAAGCAAGTATAGACAGATGAGCCGCCCAGTAATACATTTTAAAATTCGGTAAGGCAAAGCCTCCAGCATTGTTTGGTTTACATAGATGTTTTTTGAAGATCCTGACGGCTTTGTAGTTCCAGATAAAAGGTACAATAATTGAATCTAATTGTTTAAAGTAATACTGGGCAATGTAACATGGAAGAGACTGAAAGAGGTGCAGGAAACGTGGCAGTGCAATCATCTTAATTGCATTAATCTTACCTACAAGAGAAATAGGAAGAGTCTTCCAAAAATGTATGCTTTGTTTAAGTTGCTCAAGCTTATTATACCAATTATTCTGTAAAAGGTCTTCAGGGTCTTTAGTCACAGTTATACCAAGATATGAAAAGTCTTTAAATGCTTTTTTAAAAGGAGTAGACTGTATAAATGTCATATCAACTTTGTTGGAAACTGGCATCAACTCACGTTTGTCCCAATTAACAGAAAATCCGGAGAGTCTGCCAAAGTTGCTAATCAAAGTCAAAAGATGAGGTATTGAAGCTTGAGGATGAGAAATGAATAAAAGAATGTCATCCGCATACAGTGAAATATGATGCTCTTGTCCATAAATGTTGATAGGAGATATTAGACGACTTTGTCTAATACTGACTGCTAGCGGTTCAATAATAATTGAGAATAAGAAAGGGGAGAGGGGACACCCCTGACGGGTGGCCCCTGAGAACAGACTTCATGGCCTCCCAAAGTGTGGAGTCGCTAACTTCACAATTATCATTAGTGTCAATGTAAAGATCTATTTTGCTTGAAAGAAAAGAACAAAATTCCTTCTCTTTCAGTAAAGTATTATTTAACCGCCAGTTAAATTCTCCCCGTTTATGATTCAGATTAAGCTTTAAGGAAACTGGGGCATGGTCTGAAATGAGAATATTATGATAAGTGCAATCCACGACATGTGACAATAATTTAGAATCCAATATAAAATAATCAATCCTTGAGTAAGATTTATGAACGGCTGAAAAATAGGAAAAATCTCTTGCTGTGGGACTAATGAGCCTCCAAATGTCCACCAGATTATAAGACTGTATCAGATTATTAAGAGCAATACTGCTCCTCGATGTATTAATTTGAGAGTGTTGCTGATCAAAGACTGAATCCAAAACACAATTAAAGTCTCCACCTAAGATTATATTTGTGTGTGACATATTGGATATAGTATTGAAAAGATTCTGAAAGAAAATGGGATCATCAAAATTTGGGCCATATACATTTATCAAAGTTACTGGTATTGAGTTTAGCTCCCCTTTGACGAATAAATATCTACCTCTATCATCAGAAATGGTTTGCATATATACAAAGGGAGTGTTTTTTGTTAATAAGGATTGCCGCTCCTCTTGCTTTTGTGCTAAAGTTTGATTGGAAGACATGAGATGCCCATGAAGGACAT
The DNA here is from genome assembly GCA_033000465.1 of Sciaenops ocellatus. Classification (NCBI taxonomy): domain Eukaryota; kingdom Metazoa; phylum Chordata; class Actinopteri; family Sciaenidae; genus Sciaenops; species Sciaenops ocellatus. The sequence goes on along the minus strand of CP136874.1, from coordinate 386,781 downwards.
AAAACTTTAGCAGCAGTTTTTTAAATATGTGTTTCCTGGAGAAAACATATATCGGCTTTGAGTGTACGTATATGAGCATACACATTTCCTCTTTTTAATGGGCTATTCATCCCCCTTACATTCCAGCTGACTAGAGTAACTCCACCTTCACTGTGCTTACTAGGCCCTCTTATCACTAGGTCTACAATGTGAAATAACTTATCCCTGACCATGGCAAAGAGGATTGTGCAATAAACTAAAAAAAAAAAAAGATGTGCTGAAACAGAGAGAACCCTAAACTGAACATATGAACGCCCCCCAGGAGGAGAACAAACCCACGAGCGGTGTTTCCATACCCCAAACTGAAAGTCAAAGCGCCGAGTTGAGGCCCAATAAGCTTATAACTACTTATCTCCCTACATACAGTGGAGCAATCCACCTATAAAATGTTCACGAGATAATAAGGCATTTAACATCACCCAAATTATAATGCAATGGACATATTACCGGTCAAAGTTCAATCCGTATCACGATCCGATCAAATGTCTGCGTCCCAGTCATGAGCCTCCCGACTCAGGAATTTTTCGGCTTCGGCCGGGGTGCTGAAGGTGCCCGTGTTGTCGTTAACAGTGACCACAAACCTCGCTGGATGCCTGGAGCCGCACCGAATTTTCCTGGCTCTGCACTTCTCCTTGATATGTTGAAAAGCCATCTGCTTCCTCATGGTTGCTGATGTTAGGTCAGGAAAGATGAATACAGGACGCCCGTCGTACTGTAGCGGTGCCTTCTCCCTCGCGAGCCTCAGTACCAGCTCCTTTACCTGGAAGCGGTGCAGCCTGGCGATGATGGCTCTTGGTTTCCCGTCTTTCGCTGGCGCAGCGCTTTGGTGGGCCCGGTCCACATCCACGGAATGATCAAAGTGCTCCTCTCCCAGTAGCTCCGGTAGCAACTTGGTGACAAACTCCGTTGGTCTGCCGTTCTCAGTTTTCTCTTTTATTCCGATTATACGGATGTTTTGCCTGCGAGAGTGGGACTCCAGGTCATCTAATTTAGCTTGCTGTAGCTTACACTGGGAAGCTAGGCTCTCGTGTCGCCTCTCCAGTTCGTCGAGACGTTTTTCATGCAGTTCAACGGTGTCCTCTGTTGTGGACACACGTTCACTAACGGCTGTTAAAGCCGATTTAAGGCTGGAAAGGGACCCATTAAGCTCGTCGAATCTGTTATCCACGGCACATTTCATCTTGCGTATTGCTGCTAAAATATCTTCATTGGTAGCCGGGACCTCAGTGCTACCAGCGGTAGCATTAGCTGCAATAGCATCTGCCTGTTCGGTAGTCTCCACGTCGGCAACTTTTTCGACAAAATCTTCTTCACAAGAAACTTTTTCGGCTCTGAGCCCCTTGCCTCTTTTTGTCATTTTCTTACCGCACAGTATATGACCGCTAATAGTTTATTTAAAGACTTAAGGGTGAAGTGTACAAGCTAGGTCAAGGTGGAGCTCCAAACAAACACGTCTACTCCACAGCGTGGTCCGCCATCTTCCCGTCGGACATTTCTTTATCGTTATGTCAGGATAAGTCAACAGGGACATATATTGTGAACACCTCGCTTGGGTCAAAATTTGCCTCGATCAATCAGCTCTGTGATCTTATGATGTGTATATATTGTAACTGGATACCCCATCGTGATAGTGGATGCTTTTTCATATGCATAGTGGATGGCGGCTAGTCCTTGATAGCACGGTGGCCAGCCATGGGCCACATTATCTAGTTTTGAGCTGTAGTATGCAATAGGCTGTTTTTTACGACCACTACAGGTTTCCTGCATTAGTGCTGCTGATGCATACTCGTTGTAATGATTAGACACATACAAATAGAACGGTTTGTCATAGTCAGGTGCCGCTAGAGCTGGAGCTTTTTGCATGTCTTCTTTAATGGTTTCAAAGGCTATCACAGCCTCAGTTGTCCATTTTAGTGGGGCTTTCAACGTTTGAGTTCCCGCCTCCTTCATCATCTCCCTAAGGGGAGCTGTTTTGACCACATAGTCTTCCACCCAATCCGAGCTAAATCCTGTCATCCCTAGAAATGTCATCATTTCTCCCACTGTCTGTGGTTTGGGTGCTTTGCTTATCCCTTCCAGTTGTGAAGGTGATATGGTTATGGCTCCATGAGATATCACCCTCCCTAAATACTCAACCTGGGGTTGACAGTATTGAAGTTTTTTCTTGGAGGCCTTATGCCCCCCCTCTGCCAGTTTCTGGAGCAATTTAACTGAGTCTCGATGACATTCGTCCAATGCTGGTGAGCAAATCAACAAATCATCCATATACTGAATCATTGTGCTATTTAACATGAGACCTTCAAGGTCCCTCTTTAGCGCTTGATTGAACACACTCGGGCCATGTTTCAGTCCTTGTGGGACTCTATTGTATGTGTATTGTTTACCTCTATATGTGAATACAAACAGTTCTTTCGATTCCTTGGCCAATGGAACGCTGAAGAAGGCAGAACACAAATCCACTACTGTGAAGAATTTCGCCTCCAGTGGGATGTTTGTGAGAAGTGTGTGGGGGTTTGGAACGTCTGCTGGCCAATCCTGAATAACCTCATTTATCGCTCGGAGGTCATGCACCAACCGATGATTTATCTGCTTTCAGTATTGGAAATATCGGCGTATTACAGGGACTTTGAGTTTCAAATAACACTCCTGCTTTTACTAGCCCTTCCACTGTTTGGCTGATTCTTTCCTCTGCTTCTGGTTTCAGCGGATATTGTGGTCGCCATGGAAGATTTGGTTTCAACTCTATTTTAACTGGATTGGCTGATTTTACTAAGCCTACATCAGTGCTATGTTTGGACCACAAATCTTCAGGAATGTGTTTGAACATGTCTTGTTTTAGTTCATTTTCACTTTCAGTGATCTTCGTCATTTGTGGGGGTTCACTGAAGGCGATTCTCACCTCCTGTGGTTTAGCATGCATGGAAGTGCCACATAGAATTTTGATCACGGACTCGTCTGGTGACTGAAAAATCAGTGGATTCTCAGTTTCTTTCCATTTCATTTGCGACGCAACTTTCATCACTGGGCCCAGATCTTTTGACTCAAAGTTTTTGTTTACCAGCAAGGTAACGTGTGGCACAGATTCTGGCACATTGTACCACCTTGAGAGAAACGAATTTGACTTTACGTTCAACGCAGCACCTTCCTTTCCGACTATTATGTACTCAGTTACTAATTCCATGACCAAATCTTTTGTGGCACTTTGCCACTTTTCACTAAATATCTCGCTGCGGGATGGATCATAGTACACAGTACAGTGATAGTCCGAGCGTGTTTTTTTTTTCTTCTGGAATTTGAGCTTGAATGTACTTTTCCCACTTTCCCAATTCCCGAAACACTGGGTCTGTGATTTCTCCAAGCCAATAGACCGTTGCTGTCTCTGCTTGAACACTCATTTGGAAATTTACCCCTGAATTGTCAATGTAAACTCCTTGTGGAGAACACCAAATCTTTATTTTTAGTTGACACAATGCATCTCTCCCTAGCAAGTTTACCGGTGTGTGTTCAGATACTAGAATTGGAAGATTGGTTTTGTCATTTCCAATTGATAGTTGTACTGGAGCTGTTACTGGAATCATCTGCAGTTGTCCCGAGAATCCTACTGTCTTAACAAATTTGCCAGACATGGGGAGGTGTGAGGCATAACATGGACTTACACATGTATATGTTGCTCCAGTATCAACCATCATAGGTGTTGATCTGCCTTCTATTTGCACCTCTAACATTGGCTCGACATTAGCTGCTGTTGTCATTACGGCTAACTGACCCTCCCCAATAGGATTCTCTGGGCATCCCTAGTAACCATGTTCAGGCCCAAGGATTGGCAGGACTGGCATTCCCACATTGAGCGGGCTGACCCTCAGACCTCCGTCCTCCTTCCTTAGGAGTCGGCCATGGATTTACGGGACAGTCTCGGCGGTTATGTCCAGGTTGTTTACATCCCCAACACACCTGAGGGTCTGAAGATTTTTGTCACACCCCCTGATTGCCCTTCCGGGCCATTGGTTTGTTCCCTTTGCCTCTTTGCTGCTGTGTGTAAATGTTAACAACGGGGGGAGCTTGAGGGGGTGGTGCAGGAGATTGGTAATGGACAGGAGGTTGGTAATGGACAGGAGGGGCAGAGGGCGCAGTGACTGCGGGAACAACAACTGCTCCACTTTGTGGTTTCTCGAACTCATCCAAAACGGGAGCCTGGATCCTCTTCTTACTTTTATTGGTCAGTTCAGTTAGTTGGAGCTGTGAGACTTTCCTTTGCACAGCTCTCTCTTGCTCATGTAATTTCTGCTCCTCTTTCCTGTGTCTGTCTATTGCATGTATCACGTAGTCACAAAATTCTCTGTGAGGTTTTGATGTCAACCCCACCACGTCCTCGAGGTCTGCTTCTCACAGGGTCAGGCATTGCCTCTATAAAAGAGGCTCTGAAGATTGCAGTTAACAGAGGACTGCTCTCTGGATCTTCTTCAGTCTCTTGTTTCCATTGTTTCAACTGACGGCTGATGTAAGCAGATGGGTTCTCAGTGTCTGTCAGTGGCTCACCCTTTAGTGCTTTAGGGTCAACCTTAACGGGATACTCCCTTCGCAACGATGTCCAGAGGGAGGGTCTGTATGGATTAAACTCAGTTCCATCTGATTGGGGGTCAATCATCCATGGCTTTCCATTTAAACGCAAAATGTTCTCCATGGTGGGTATTCCCATCGTGCGTGCCCACAACACTTTATTGTCCCCAATGGCGAGTATTTTGCCCATAGTCTCTTCTTCAAAAACTTTGATCCACTTGCTCGCTCCCTCGTGAATATCAGGAAGTCTAGAGGTCAGTCCCTCAAGGTCAAGAGTCTGCCATGGAATGTATTGGCCCTGCCTCCCTTTAATCAAAATAGGATATTGGCCTGGGTCTGTGTATCTTTCTGGTGGTTTTATAGCAGGTCTGAGTCTAAGGTCGTAATTGCCTTTCTCTATGTTTGACCTCACTGCCTCCCTTCCTTTTGCCCTAGCTGCAAATGTTAGCTTCCCTCCCAACACGTCCCTCTGTTCTACTTCCTGTCTTTCCCCTGATGGGTCTGCCTGTTCCTCAAATATCGTTCTGTTCCCTATCTCATGCATGTCTGCCCCACCTGGTTCCCTCCCCACACAGGGATTATAATCTCTGTCTATCTCCTCCTCTAATTCCTGAATCCTGGTTCGTTCCAATTCTCTCCCTGGCTCTACCTGATCTAAGTCCAGTCAGTAGGACTGTCCTCCTTCTTTGCATGGCTGGTTTCTTTCAGCATAACAATCGAGCACTTGTGATTTTCTGAAGTTCACATTCTTCTTGAGGGTGCTGCAGGATTTGGGAATGGGCATGCGGTCGGCCTCTAGGGCCTCATCTATTTCAACTGCTCCAGAGATGTCAACTGTTCGGGAAATCGTGGGATAGATTCCCATTATTTTAGTCATGCGCTTTGATGTATCACTGGGTTTATCTTCTGTGGCTGACTGTTTGTTTCTAAGGACGACGCGACTCTCCCTCAACTTTTTCCTGTATTGGTTTCCTTCATCTTTAAACATTTTTACTATCCCTAATTCTTTTTCTCGTTTCTGTTGTTGTTTGTTACTTTTGTCTTTTGGTTTGTAATCTTTGATTCGAACCTCCATAGTTTCACACACATTCACATCAAATGTGCCTCCCTCTGGCCAGCAGGAGTCCAAAGCTTTAGTGCGTTTTTTCCATTTTTTGGAAATATTCTCTATATCTTTTCTGCATGCTGGGTGTTTTACACCCAAAATCATCACTGGACTGAGACTCATTTTGCGATTGGACTTAAGGTTATTCTGGCTAATAAGACCTTCTCAATCAATCACAGATTAAAGCTTGGTTGAGGTTGAGATTCCAATTAGAAATAATACACGCAAGCTAGAAGTATACCTGTATTTTTTCTCCTGATTCTGGATATAATATGTTTATTAAACGTTTTCTTAAACAAAGAACTTGTTGGTAAATAAATGCAGCTTCACTATAATTTTTAGACTATGGCAGCAGAATCCAATAGGTTGTTATTTAAGAACACAACATCTTTCGGCAGCAAAGTTAAACCACACAATCACAGCTGGGTAGTTTACAAATCGCATCAAAAACTCACTTTATCAAAACTCAAAATTGTCTAAACACAAAATAAAATATTCAACATTAACTAGCTTCAGCTCTATGATGAGGGGAGAGAAAGAAAAGAGATCACTGCAACTCACACAGGACGGGAGGGGCTGTCTGAAACAGACTAGGAGTGCGAAAGGAGGGGGAGTGACGTCACACAGAGCTGCACTCTGCAGCCCGATAAACAACTTCAGTATCACAACGACATTAGAAGCACTACCATCGACAGCTCACCAACTCGACAGCTCACCAACTGATCGGTTGACAACCGCACACGGCCGATCACTAGACCTGTCTCTCTCTCCCTGTCCTTCCTATTCTTCTACTAGACTAATCAACTCAACCTTACTAACCTAAACTGACTAAACAGCACAATAACAAACGGAAAGCCATCAAAACAGATCAGGATGAATAGAAAGTACTCAACACATTAATTTAGCTTGCCTTAACAGGAATATAAGCAAAGTTGCACCAAGCAGAAAAGCAATGATTTACATAAAACTTCAGGATTATAGAGTTCTTTAGCACAACAAACTCAGATTCTTTAAGTTTTTACTCAACCCAAACACAGTCCTGTGCCAGAGGTCACTTTACCAGCTAAGTGAACTTAATTGAGATTTTAGCACTTTATTCAGAACATGTTAATGTACATTTAGATTTTTGCTCACTCTCACAGCTCTCAATCACTCTCATCCCATCCTCGTTGCCAATTATGTTGTGGAGAAAACTCTCCAGAACTTCATGAAATAACACGGAGACAGCTACTTGCGAATCCGAACGCCCCTTTCCTTCACATCTTCACAACCTTTTATAACCATTCTTACATCAATGTATTACATCACTGTTACATAGTCAAATCACCAGATATGGACCCAACCATCCTGTACTTTCCCATAATCACGTAGTCAGTGTTCTGAGTGTCATGCGAATGTAGTGCTGCCTGTGTGTTTCCCATGAGTGTGTATGGTGTGTGTGTGTGTGCTCGACTTCTCCCTAATCTGGTCAAGGCCGACCTGAAAACAGACTGAATGTTATCTGGTGGCACAGGAACATTTAATTCTGGCAGTATGTTTCCTAGCTGTATCATCTGTGTGTCTGTATGTTAGCGTGTTTTGTGTGTCCATGTGTATGCTTTTATCATATTCCATTTAAAAGTACATATGTATTATTCCAGAACACTACAAGGTAAGGCTTAAGGGCTGTCCTTCATATCTATCTTAAATTCACTTCTAGAAAAGACCTGAGAATTGTCATCTGGGGGGTTTCCATGTTCCACCTCACTTGCAGTTTCTCGTTGAAGTGGACCAAAGGTTAAGCTTGTTGTTCCACAGATCACAGTATGAATCAGGTGGGTTCATGTGTGATTATCCTATAGATTGCCCGAGCTTCTCCCTCTGTTTGTCTAAGATTCTAAGAACTTTGTGAGTTTGTAACGGGTATTGGTTTTTCACAGAGTTGGTTACAGGACTTGATATGATGCACTAATGTAGATCAAGCTACCTAACAGTATATAAAGTAGTTAAAATTAGTACAACCATAAACATCTCCAGCAATTCAGTGCAAAAACATACACATTAATGTAGCAGTAACATTCATAAAAAACTTCATATATAATAGTAAAACGCCTACAGGGTACATTTGTCTGCAGCAGTCTATAGTGATCTGGCTTGGGAACTGGAGGTTCCCAGGGTGCCCGCTACATGTCTGCCCAACACTCTACCATCTCTTCACATTTGCATATCTATAAGTCCTTTGTGAGTTTGGTTGTATGGAGGTCTATATATATGTAAAACCTGAGAGAAAAAGAGAATTTGAAGTTCATTTTCTTCCTCTAATGGTTTAATACATTTTGCTGATAATATATATTTTAATTATCATTAGGGTAAAGTTTTGGATGCAGGACTTTTGATTTACTGTGAAGTATTTTCACAGTGTAGTATTTTTTTTTTTTTTAACTTTTTAGTGGATACTTCTTCCACCACTGTATGTCACTGCTGTTCAACTGTTTAATGTCACACAACATGTGTAACATGAAAAATGACATATCACTTGTGTTCCACTGACAGATACCCATCAGCATGTGTCACTTCTTGATTAGCATACATCCTACTACTGACTCTGATGTGGTGTTTCTGGGTGCCTCATATAAATGCCATGTTTTTGTGTTGTACCCCACTGACAGATTTACACTGTAATAAAATTACACATTTTAATGGGAAATAACTATTCATTGTTGGTAGCTGTAATTGATGTGATAAAAGTTTTATTTTTCTGCTAGCTAAGATAGCTATCAATTAAGTTTTTATTTTGAAGGTTTTGACCAGAAGTGCCAGTTTGTATTCTCGCTGTACTTAGGACAGCCCAGCCTCTCTCTGAATCTCTTTCACTGTGCAGCGTAACCCGAGAGTCACCACCACTGAATCACTGTTCTTAGAATGAAGCCGTATTTGAATGTCCTTTTTTTCATTTTCAGTACTGTCGAGGTCACTCTTCCTCAGGAATATTGTCCAACTCATTGCCAGTGTGACACAGACATTTACAGTGTGTCATGTTTTGGAGCTGAGGTCATGCCTGTTTTCCATCCCAGCACACAGGAGGTGTAAGTAAACACACTCTTTCAACTCTGATTTCAGCTTGTGACATTTGTATTAAGACTGAAAAGTGCCAAGACAGTTTATTTCTGTTTCAGGTGGCTTGTGCGAACAAAACTTTCTTCTATTCCTCAGAATGCGTTTGCCAACTTGACCAACATTTCTCACATGTAAGATCCTCTTTTTTCCAAAACATTAACCCTTTCCTTGTAAACCAGCATAATTAGCTAGTCACTCACCAACAAATAATATGAACAATATTACAAATGAACAATATTAAAACATGCAAAAACTAACAAAGAATGCAATTCCATTGTGAAATGGAATTTAAAGTCAATTAAAAAAGTGGCACATAAACAGATAAACACTGTTGTCACATATTAAGACTTTGTATATTTAGTAAACAACAAGGAAGGCGACATGAAGGATATCAAATATTTCACTGTGCTCTAGTGTTGAGTGTTCTGTCAAGTTCAAGTCAAATTCAGACAGTAAAAGAAATAAACTGTTTAAAAAATGTAAAAAAGTTTCAAGGAAATTCAATCGTATTAAATAATTTTAAAAAACATTGGCAGGGACCATACAAGAAGCTTTTTGCATTCAAACAATTTTCTAAAAATAAATGTTCTGTATAAGTAAGGACACAAATTCTCCCAAAAATAATTTATTTATTTATGTCTGATGTGGCCATCTCACAATGAACTGGCGAGGATCTGGCTAGACGAGTAAAGGTGTGGAGATGAAGAGCGCCTTAAATGTCTGAAATGCCTCTTCTGCCTCCGTATGGGATAGAAGTGTAGGTTAGTTTGGAGAGGGAAGCAGCCACTTGACTGAAGTTCTGGAGCTGCCTTTGCTTCCGAGACACCAGTTCAGACCATGGAGCATTGAAGAAAAATCTCCTACGCTTGTCCAGTTGCCCTGAGAATAGTTCTGGCTGATAAGGAAGGGGAAGAGGTGAGCATTAATTAAGAGTCTTGTATAGCCTATTAGATGATGATGATGATGTTAACAAATAAATCAGACAATGCAGGCAGTATCCCCACAGCTATCAAGTCTCTTTTGTCTCTCATAGCATGTCTATTAAATGAATTTACACCCGATCGCAAAATGCAAACCGGTATCAAGCTGAACATGCCTCTGTGTACAACAAAGTTAACACTATCTGAGCTAAAAATAGTGCTGCACTATAAAAAAACAACATGAAAAATAAGTTTCCCGCATCCTACATGTTACTGTCATTATTTAGCTGGCTTCAAATAAAAATCAAAGTGAGTTTTTTGTTTTCCTCAGATAATTGGAGGACTGAATACTTTGACTGATGCAATGCTTGCAGGGGAAAATGGTGATGCATAATTGAGTTCAGTTCAGTTTAGTTTACTACCATTCAAACATGTTAAAAACATGAAGGAATGAAAATCGTTCTCAGGCCAGCAGCACACGGAAAATAAATAAATATAATTATGCTGTGCTAAAAAGACGTAAATAAATAACTAACCCTAAAAGCCTGTAATAAATAGAACACGGGCAGGCAGAAGCAGTAAAAAGTGCACAGGACAGACTTAAAGTCAGGGAGTTCATAAACATCACAGGCTATGGACAGAAGCTGTACTTTAGCATTGTTGTTCTCACTTTGAGGCTGCACAGCCTTCTGCCTGAGGTGAGGGGCGTCAGTTGTTTGTTTGCTGGGTGGGTAGGAGCCTTCATGATGCATAACTCTTTGTCCTCCAAGGAAAGGAGGCTGCTGTGGTTACTTTTTAAGCCTTCCTGTCAGCCGCAGAACAGACAGTACCATACCAGACAGTGATGGAGGATTCAGTTCAATTCAATTTTATTTGTATAGCGCCATATCATAACAAAAGTTATCTCATGACACTTCATACAGAGCAGGTCTAGACCGTACTCTTTATAATATTATTTACAGAGACCAACAATTCCACCATGAGCAAGCACTTGGCGACGGTGGCGAGGAAAAACTTCCTTTTAACAGGCAGAAACCTCGGGCAGACCCAAGCTCATTGGTAGACAGTCATCCAGAGGGGAGGGAGGGGGGGTCCCCCAGCAGTCTAGTCCTAGTCCCGAGCTTGATAGCTCCTCCACCTAGACTCCCCCCTCCCTCCCCTCTCCCTTCCACAAGGAACCCAGCATTCTGAGAGTGCAGTGTTCTAGAGGGGTAGTAAGGTACTATGAGCCCTATTAGATATGATGGTGCCTGACCATGAAGAGCTTTTTATGTAAGGAGAAGAATTTTAAATTCTATTCTAGATTTAACAGGTAGCCAATGCAAAGAAGCCAAAATGGGAGAGATGTGATCTCTGATCTTGGTTCCTGTCAGAACACGTGCAGCAGCATTCTGAATTAGCTGCAAAGCCCTAAGAGACTTATTGGAGCAGCCTGATAACGAGTTACAATAGTCCAGCCTAGAAGTAACAAATGCGTGGACTAGTTTTTCTGCAACCGCTTGAGATACAATGCGTCTGATTTTGGTGATGTTACGTAAATGGAAGAAAGCAGTCCTCGAAATTTGTTTTATGTGGACATTAAAGGACAAATCCTGATCAAAAACAACTCCAAGATTCTTTACGGTGGAGCTGGAGGCCAGGGTGATCCCATCTAAAGTAACTAAGTCTCTAGAAAGAGAGTTTCTGAGGTTTTTGGGTCCAATTACAAGAACTTCAGTTTTGTCTGAATTTAACATCAGAAAATTATAGGTCATCCAACTTTTTATATCCTAAAGGCACACTTGAAGTTAAATTAACTGATTGGTTTCATCAGGCTTGATCGATAAATATAATTGGGTGTCATCGGCATAACAACGAAAATTAATGGAGTGATTCCTAATAATGTTCCCTAAAGGAAGCATATATAAACTGAATAAGTGGTCCTAGCACCACTCCGTGACAAACTTTGGTATGCATGGAGGATTCATCATTGACATGAACAAACTGAGATCAATCTAAAAAATACGACCAGCTTAGGGCGATTCCTTTGATGCCAATTTGCCAGGTTATAATTTTATGCTCTGTAAAAGAATTTGATGGTCAATGGTGTCAAATGCGGCACTAAGATCTACTAGAATAAGTACAGAGATGAGTCCTTTGTCTGATGCCATTAGGAGGTCATTTGTAACTTTGACTAGTGCGGTCTCTGTGCTATGATGCACTCTAAATCCTGACTCGAAAATAATCCTCAAATAAACTGTTCTCATGGAGAAAGTCACACAGCTGATTGGCTACAGCTTTCTCAAGTATCTAATAGAGAAAGGGAAGGTTTGATATCGGTCTGTAATTGGCTAAAACCTCTGGAGCTACTTTAAAGGACTGTGGTACATATCCTGATAATAAAGACAGATTAATCATATCCAATAAAGAAGGGCTAACTAGAGGTAAAACATCTTTGAGCAGCCTGGTTGGGATGGGGTCTAAGAGACAGGTTGACGGCTTAGATGAAGAAATTATTGAAGTAATTTGATGAAGGTCGATGGGAGAAAAACAGTCTAAATATATATCAGGTTTTACAGCTGTTTCCAAACTTGCTGTCTAAGAAGGCAGACCAGTGCCTGTTGAGGGCAAGAGGTGATGAATTTTGTCTCTAATAGTTATAATTTTATCATTAAAGAAGCCCATGAAGTCATTACTACTTAGACCTAAAGGAATAGATGGCTCAATATAGCTGTGGCTCTCTGTTAGCCTGGCTACAGTGCTGAAGAGAAACCTGGGGTTGTTCTTATTTTCCTCTTTTAATGAAGAGTAATAGACTGCTCTGGCACTACGGAGAGCCTTCCTGTATGTTTTAAGATTATCTTGCCAAACTAAACGAAATTCTTCCAATTTAGTTGTACGCCATTTGCATTCAGATTTACGTGCCTATTGCTTTAAGTTGCGAGTCTGCTGGCTATACCATGGTGCTAACCTCCTTTGTTTAATTATCTTCTTTTTCAGAGGTACAATAGAGTCGAGAGTTGTTCGTAATGAGCCTGTAGTACTATCAACAAGATGATCTATTTGTGAGGGGCTAAAGGAAGCAGACAAGTCCTCTGCTACATTGAGACATGGCATTGAATTCAATACTGAAGGAATCACTTCCTTAAATTTGGCTACAGCACTATCAGATAAACATCTGCTGTAGGAGTTTCTGCCAAAAGGCTTATAGTCCAGTAATATGAACTCAAAGGTTATTAAAAAATGGTCAGACAGAAGAGGATTCTGTGGACTTGAGTCAAATATGGCTCCAACTCCACCACCTCAACTGGTACTTCGAGGAATATGAGTATTAAAATGACTGGGAGGAGTGGATTCATTTAAGCTAACATATTCATCCTCCTGCAGCCAGGTTTCAGTAAGACAAAATTAATTCATTGACTAAATCAGCTTTAGAGGACAAGGACCTGATATTCAAGAGTCCACATTTAATTCTCTTATTTTGCACTGTTGGAGATGCTGATTTAATTTTTATTAAGTTTTTATGATGAATTCCCTTTTCTGTTTATTTTATCTTTAAATAATGTAGGTGGACGGGGGACAGACAGTCTCTATACTAGAGGATTGGGTGGGCAGCTGCTTTAATGGAGGCGCAGAGACACATGTAAGACTGCAGCTCTGCTTCCTGGTCTCAACTCTGGGTTGTCGCGGTTTTGGTCGACTAATAAACTTGGTCATATTTCTAGATATGAGAGCTGCTCCATCCAAAGTGGGATGGATGCCGTCTCCCCCCGTTTTCCCCAGAAAGGTGTCCAATTATCTATGAAGTTCACATCGTTTACTGGACACTACCTCGACAGCCATGCGGCTACATGTCATCGGTGGTCACATTGGGCAGGGGTCCAGAGAACACTACGGAGTCCGTCATCGTTTTGGCGTATGCACACACCGATGAAACATTAATTTTAGTGACCTCCGACTGGCGTAACCGGGGTTCATTACCACCGATGTGAATAACAATCTTACTGTATCTACGTTTATCCTTAGCCAGCAGTTTTAAATTAGACTCGATGTCGCCCGCTCTGGCTCCCAGGATGCATTTAACTATGGCCCCCGGTGCTTCACGTTAACTGCTTAACTTCACGTTTCTCAAAATGGAGCTGCCAATGACCAGAGTTGGCCTCTCAGCGGGTGCGTCGCTGAGCGGGTAATGTCAGTACGCTCTCCATCACACACTGGTAGAAACAGGTCAGGACAGCAGGGCTGAGGCCTGCTTCAGCTTACTCAGTAAGCACAGGCATTGGTGGGCCTTCCATATGATGCTGGATGTGTTGATGGCCCATGTGAGGTCATTGGAGACGTGCAGGCCCAGGTATTTACAGTTGGACACTATCTCTATGCCTGATGAAGAGGTGTAGCCTCTGTTACAGGTGCAGATGGACCTTTGAGGTAGGCATAGTCCCTGTGTGGTGTGGCATAGTAACACACATCTTCTTCTTTCTCATTTATATGAATAAAACTAAATATATCTGAAATGAGGCTCATTTCCTTCCCTACCTCATGCAGAATGAGGTTGAATGCTTGGTTACTGCAATGGACATAAATGGACACTCTGAAAACAATGTTTCTTTTTTTTCTCTTTAAACTTTGTTCATTGGGTTTTGCAGATGTATACAGTTGTATTACAACATTTACAAAGAGTTAAGTATACATTTTTCTTTTTAGAAAAACAACAAAAAAAGAAAGTGGTCATTGAAGTATTGTTGCATACCTGAACAACTTATATAAAAGTAGAACAGCCACACTAAAAATAATTAAATAAAAAAAAAAAAAAAAAAAAAAAAAAAAATAGGACTAGGACAGAAATAGACAATTGAAAAAGAATATAGCCAAAACAAACCGAAAAAAAAAAGGAGAGAAGAGAAACACAGGCACATCAGTCAGGCAATAGTAAACTGCAATAGACATAGCAACAGACATCCCAAGTCAGAGCAGCGGCATGTAACCCTCATCACAACAGAAATAACATTTCTACCTCTCTTAGTTGCTTCAGTCATGTCAGTCAGGGGTGAGTGGAAGATCTGTCCTCTTAATGAATTGAAGGAATGGGCCCCATAATTTCCCAAATTTACTGGAGCAGCCAGTTAAAGACAGTCTAATTTTCTCCAACTTAAAATAAAGGGTGTCTCTAATCCAGCGGGCGTGACTTCCAAATAATTACAATTAATCTTCTGGCTAGCAAGGTAGCAAAAGCAAGTATATCCTTTTTGGATTTTGTGAGGGTAGGGGAAGGGGGGGCAACCCCAAATAGTGCACTCAGAACATTTGTTTTTATTTTTCCCCAACTACCTCTGACAGGGTATTAAAAATCTCAGTCCAATAATTATATAGAGATGGACAATGCCAGAACGTGTATAAGGTTTGCAAGAGATTGCTGACATCTATCACAAGTTGGAATTACACCATCATAAATCTTAGCCAGTCGAGCCTTAGTGTAATAGAGTCAGAGGGTAAATTAGGAAAGCTAGGAAATGTGTCATGAACAAAACTGTGGACTTGTAAAAAAGAAATGCTGCTTAGGACGTGAAAATTTATCTTAAAGTTGCTGAAAAGAAGCAAAGATATTATCGATATACAGTTCTTTGAAGTTATGAATACCAAAATTCGTCCACCTTAAGAAAACACCGTCTATGAGGGAAGGAGGAAAACATGGTTAGCTGCTAGTGGTGCATAAATAGAGAATGTCCAAATGGCCAAAGTGGCGCTTAAACTGGACCCAGTGTGATAACGGGTGGCTTTAGTGAACCAATGAGACAAACGCTGAGTTCACGAGAAAAACAGTTCATTCAACAACGGGGGGGGGGGGTAAGACGGGCTGAAGAGCAAGGGGTACATATGGCACGATGACGGGGTCCAGGGAAAGTGAGGAGGGGGGAGCTGGGAGACTCGTGAGGGCAGATGACGACGGGAAGGTGAGGAGGAGGAGAGGGTCCGGGAGAGGAGCGGGTCCAGAGGGGCAGCATGCTGACCAGGGGCAGGCGATCTAGGGTACAGGAAGACAGAATCAAAAAACAAGGCAGGAAACACAGAAAATGCCGTAGAACAAAAAAAGAAAGTCTTGCCAAACTAAAAAAAGTCTTCAAGAAACACGAGGAGTTCAGGGAAACACTGAAGTAGTTGTCACGAGTAACAAGGAGCCTGATTAGTTACCGCAAGGTGAACTGCAAAGATCTGGCGATGAGTGAGTAGAGAGCCGGTGTATTTGAGCAGGAGAGTGATGAACAGATGAGCCTCAGGTATGCCCTGCAGCAGCTGCCTGCGTTTGGGACCCGCCCCTAGGAGGGAGGGAGAAACACACAAGGAGGGGAGGAGAACAACAACAGGGGCAGCACAGACGTGGATGTAACACCCAGATCCTAAGTGAGGTCTTAACAATCACATTCATGGTGTAGGGAAAAGTGGAGGAGTGGATAGGGGAGTGCACTAAGGCTTTCAGGGTCACTGGTTTTGCTGAATTTGCCTCCATAACCAGCCATGCTGGGGGAGGATCAAAAGCTTCATATTGAAGCCAGTGCTTAAGAATCCTGATATTGATGGCCCAATAATAGAACCTAAAATTTGGCAGGGCGAGCCCTCCCAGTGGCTTCGGTCTTTGCAAATATTGTTTGTGCAGCCTAGGAACCTTCTGATTCCAGATAAATTCTGAAATCAGGCTATCGAGTTTACGGAAAAAAGACTGAGGGAGGAAGAGTGGTATGCACTGGAACAGGTAGGAGAGTCTTGGGAGTACATTCATTTTAATAGAGTTGACACGTGCAATCAAAGACAGATTAAGCAGAGACCACCGTTCAAAGTCTTTCTGGATTTGGGTCAATATGGGGGCAAAGTTAGCTTTGTAGAGGTCTTCAGATTTGTGCGTAACATGGATTCTAAGCTATACAAAACTATATTGGGCAACTTTAAAGGGAAAGTTTTTCAGGGGATACTTCTTAGCAGCGGGGTTAATGGGAAATATATCACGTTTGTTTAAATTTAATTTATATCCAGATATTTGACCAAATGAATGAAGAGTGGCAAGAGCAGCGGGAACTGAGACAGGCAGGTTGGAAACATATAAAAGGAGGTCATCTCTGTAAAGGGAAACTCTCAGCTAAGTATCATTTCTAAATATGCCTGTAATAAGGGGGTTAGACCGAAGGGCTATCGAGAGGGGTTCAGAAAGCCATCTGGCCCAGGGCTTTTCCCATTTTGCAGAGATGATGCAACTGTATTAAGTTCAGCGCTAGTAATTGGCCTCTCTAACTCTTCCGCAGCTGGTTGATCGAGTGAGGGAATGTCCAAACTTTCAAAGGAAATTGTCAAAATCAGGAGTGGCATCTTGATCAGATGAATAGAGAGACATGTAAAATACTTTAAACACATTATTAATTTCCATGGGTTCAGTGGTAATACGCAAATTAGTTTGAATTTGTAGGATATGGTGAGATGTTGATGCCTGACGCAGTTGGTGTGCTAACAATTCACTGGCCTCATCTCCATGCTCATAGAACTGGGACCTCGTTTGTAGGAGAAGTTCAGTGGTACGGTGTGTCGTCAGGGCATCGAATTCTGACTGTAGACAGAGGCGATCTTTACATAGCTCTGTAGTTTTGTAGGTAGCACACAGCCTGTCAAGTTCAGATATGCGTTGTGTCAGCGCAGTTAATTTATCCCTCCTGAGTTTCTTCTCATCCTGTGTAGGAGATTATCTCCCCCCGATGTATGCCTTTAAGGCCTCCCATAGTACTGAGGCAGACACATCGGATGTTTTATTCAAGCTCACAAAGAAGTCAATTTGTTGTGAGACAAAGTTAACAAAGTCATCATTGAAAAGAAGGCGTATATTAACACGCCATGGCGCACACGTAGAATTAAAGCTCTTAAAGCATATATTCATAGAAATAGGGGCAGGGACTGGATTATCGTAGCCAATTTCGATGGAGCGCAAGCTCTAGGGGATGAACGGTCCAGCTGAGGGTCAAGCCAGCAATTAAAGTCTCCACCTAGTATTAAGTGGTGTGACGACAAATCAGGGAAAGTTAGAAAAAGGCGTTTAAAGAAAGCATCATCATCAAAATTGGGAGCATAAATATTAGCTAAGACCACCCGGGTGAATCTGGCCAGCAACTATAACAAATCTACCATTAGGGTCAGAGATAGTACTTGAATGCACAAAGTGAACAGATTTATGTAACAAGATAGTTGCACCCCTAGATTTGCCTTGAAATGAGGAATGATAAGTCTGACCTACCCATCCCCTCCTCAATTTAGAGTGGTCTGAGACTTTGAGGTGAGTCTCAAAAAAATTACATGGGCCCCAAGATGGTAAAGATGGTGCAGTATCTTACTTCATTTTATAGGATTATTGAGCCCTTTAAAGTTGAAACTAGTGAATCTAATGGCTCACCCACTGGATGATGTTGTTACATTGGATGGGGTCATAGCTAGGTAACAATAGTATTATGTAATAGTGATGATCTGAAGCAAAACTGCAAGTAAAAACTTGACTGATATAAAACAAAAAGAAACAAAATAAAAGGAAAGAGAAACAGAAACAAACACATAAAAACACACACATACCTTTCCCTCCCACCCACATGAATCTGTCACACCTCTTATAGCTCTATAGAAAGCCTATACCAAACAACTAATGAACTACAACTACTCAGGCGTTGGAAAGGACATTAAGAAAACAAGGCAACCAAGGTGAGGGGCAAATGTAGTCCTCAAGGCCAGCAGCAATAACAGCAAACAGCAAGTTAACATGTCAGCTAAATAGTGTCAGGGGTGACTCTCTTTTTAATGTTCTTTTCAATGAAGTTCAATGCCAGTGTCGGATCCTCAAACCTGTGGGTCTGTCCGCTGGGCAGAGTGATGCGTAGTGTTGCCGGGTAGGGAAGACCAAACTTGACATTCGGGCAGAAATGGTGCTCCTTCTTTACTGCAGCAAAGTCGGCCCACTTTTTAGCCACAGCTGGGGTGAAGTCGGGGAAGACTGAGATCCTCCTGCCCATGTAGGAAAGAGGGGAAGCTTCTCCGGCTCGGCGCAGAATTTGGTTCCGGACTTGAAACAGGTTCACCCAAATAACAAGTGGACGAGGGGGCTTGCCATCCTTGGGCTTGGCGCGTAGAGTGTGATGAGCCCGGTCCAGCATAGGTTTGTTGTCAAGACCGAGTATGCCTTGTAGGAGCTGGGCCGTGAACTCGGTGGGACAAGGACCCTCTGTGCCCTCAGGCAGGCCCATTAGGCGAACATTATTCTATCTTGAACGACTCTCCAGGTCCTCGCATTTCTTTGACAGGGAGTCAACAGTGGTGGTTAGCTTGCTAACATTAGCTCGGAGGTCAGATAGCTCCATGTCATTAGCATTAGTCGAGCGCTCGAGGTCCATGATCGCTTCGCCATATGAAGCGAGTCTGTTCTCAAAGGGCTCCAAAGCCATCACAAACTCTCTTTAAACTGCTTTTGAGATGGTGGTTTCAAACTTGCTGAGGATGTCCGAGCACATTTCGTCCATCATCTCCCTCATGTTCAACAACAGGGTGTCATTATTAGAGTGCCCGCAAGCAATAAAGAGTTTAGATATAGTGAAAGCTTCCAATGTTAGGGCTTAACGCCGGCAAAAAGAATAAAAAAGTGTAATATGAAAGTGTAAAAAAAGTCACATTCCAGTGGAGCCTCTGCAAAATACGTCCTGCATCTACCTCGTTCCCACAGCGCCCCCAGAAAACAATGTTTCTGCAGATGAGTCACGTGCACTGTAAAATCCAAGAAACATGTTCTATTTTGAATCCACACTGCACTGATGTACCTATGTCTGTTGTCCCTTCTGCTTTGAGTCCAAACAAAAAGCATTGCTAAGTTTCAAAGACAATCTCTCTCTCTCTCTCTCTCTCTCTCTCTCTCTCTCTCTCTCTCTCTCTCTCTCTCTCTTTCTCTGTCTCTCAAAGGGTTGTTCTTAGCTATATTTGGCCTTTCATTCAGATAGAAAATAGACAGGAAATAAACATGATTAAAATTAACCTATGAGCTGAATCAGCATTTACATTGAACCTGTGCAAAGAAGTTAAATATGTGCAGAGTAATGTGCAAAGAAGGACTTTAAAAATGAAAGAAAATAAACCTGTGCTTAGATCTTTACAAATAGAAAAGTATTAAAATGAAAATAAAAATAGAAGTAGACCTACAAATAGTGATTAAAAAATATACAATTAACTGCGGCTGTAGACACTAGTGCAAATTAAGTCTAAAGTGACAATAACAGAGTATCCTTTGTGTCTTCCTTGCCCTGACTGAGAGCTGTTGTACAGTCTGATGGCCAGGGGGACAAGGGTTTTTTAAAGTCTGTTGGTGGAGCAGGATTGGGACAGCAGACTTCCACTGAACACACTCCTCTGCCTGATGAAGGTGTTGTGCAGAGGGTGGTGGGTGTTGTCCAGTATGGACAGCAGTTTGTCCAGGGTCCTTCTCTCTGCCATTATCACCAGAGAGTCCAGCTCTCCTCACCAGTCTGTCCAGTCAGGCAGCGTCCCTCTTCTTGCTGCTTCCTCCCCAGCAAACCACTGGGAAGTCGTAGAAGAGGACGCTGGCCAGGAGTGGACAACGTCACACACAGTCTCAGCATATGGAGTGGAGGGACGTAAACACAAATAGCAATGGCGTGGGAGAACTCTCTAGCCATGTAATACGATCTGAGACCTACCGCCAGCAACTTGATGTCTCTGTTGCACACAATCTCCTTCACCATAACATGCCCCTGGTTGCACCATCTGGTGTTAATAAACAGTGCGAGTCCCTTTCCTTTGCATTTGCCGCTACGTTTACAGTTCCTGTCACTGTAATGAATCCAGGTAAATCCACATTAGTATGCAGAGTGTTCTGAGTGAGCCAAGTTTCAGAGAGACATAGTAAACCGCACTCCCTGAATGTTCTGTCGGGTCCTCACATTTAGAATGTGACAGTTCACATTCCCCATAATTATAACAGAACCAAGGGCTCGTACCTCCACCGCTTAGCCACTAGCCTAGCCCTAACCTTCGCTCTGGCTCTGCGGCCTCGGTGCCTCCTCAGCTCCTCAGGTATGGGGTGAATTGCATTGTTCAGAGAGAAAGCAGCTTCTTCCTTGAATAAAGGTGTCCACCGCTGTGTTGTCGGTAAAAATACATCGGATCCATAGGATATATAAAGTTCTACACAGCTAGTGCAGTTCAAAAATTCAAAGTTGAAAAAAAACACACTTTAAACACTACAGACAACGCGACACGTGCGGCCTGCCTAGGCGGAAATACTCAGTTTACCCAATAAGTTCACAGGAGAAAAGAGATTACAAATGACTGTCTCTAAGTCAAGGCAAGGACAATCTGAATGTCCATTCCCTCAGAAAGAACTTATTCTGGTTTGTATAGACAGTGTAATATTTTTTTGTAAGGACTGTCATCTTGATAAGGTTAATTCTGCCAAGCAATGATATAGATAGGCTTTTCCATCTTGTTAAGGTTTCTTCAATATTCTCTGTATATAACTCTGATTCCAAAGTAATTGATGCCCGGTTGGGGCTCATCGAAAAGGCTTAACATAATCTGGTTCATCGCATAATTTCAGATTTATCAAACTTTATCAAGCCCACATTTCTGCTTACAAGGCACTTGGAGCAGAGCCATTTGCTTGTGCTAGCCAACGCTTTGTTGCTGCCTGCTCCAAACACTGTTTGTATGATCAATTAATTTTTAGAAAAAAAAATCTATATTTTATATTTTCAAAAATAGAATAGGGGCAACAATCTGGAAATATCCAGACAGGGAGATTACTAAAATAAAATTCCATACTACTCTATACTGTGTATGGAGGAGATCTGCACTGAGGGTCTCCACTCTGGAGAGGATTCAGGCTACAAGTTTAGGGACTAGTACTGTGTTTCATTAATTGGAACTAGCTCCAGTTTTATTTTGACAATCCACAGTTTGCTTATTCACAACACTTGAAAGTCAGTGTTTTGCAGGTGTAAGTGGATGTTTTTGACAGATGTCATCCCAGAAGCAAAATCTGGCTAATCACATTAAGCCCACATTACATTAGGCTAATCAAAAATGCTACATTGGCTCCAGTCTCAAGTCTGTAGATCATTTTGAAACATTGTTACTTTCACTTTAATTTCAGATTATTACATTATTTGTAGATTGTTACAATTTTCGTCATTATATCTTGCAAGACCTGCACATACATGCACAGATAGTGTTATCCTAATTTTTAACATATTCAGGATATAATGTTTTCATGGAGTGTGCGTACCATTTATCTATCATTATTCTTATTATCCTGAACCTCTCCTACATTTTCAATAATGTTTGCTCATAGTAAGTGTTCCAAGTCATGGGGCGTTGTTTAGCTCAGTTGGTAGAGCATCCACCCCATGTACAAAGGCTCAGTCCTTGCCCCCTATCTCTCTCCTCACATTCCTTTCACTCTTCAGCTGCATCTATATAATAAAGCTTAAAAAAGGCCAAAAAAATATCTGACTTGGAAAAAAGTGTTCCAAGTCAGATTTAGCTCCCCAACACTCACACAACTGAGTTGTATTGGGCCCAATGAGTGCAAGCTCATCTAAATTGAACCACTATCAGTCTCTAGATTGTACTTAGATTGTGCTGTATTTCAGTGTTTGTGTGTGTTCTTTTTCAGATACATCTCTGATGATGATACTTTAAAATATCTTGAGAGGCATTCTTTCTACAATCTGTCCAGGATCATGCACATGTATGTAGTGCACTGATTAATATGAATCCCATGTATACCAACATGAATACACATAGTGTAGTCTTTGTCTTGTGCTGCCTCTGTCCTACAATTGTACTAGTAGAACTATATTCGCTACAGAGCCATATGGCATCTATAAACCTAGTCTTTTATCTGATATATAATACTGATCAAGAAGTTGGTCATTACGGTAGATAACTAGCATGTGTGTGTGTGTGTGTGTGTGTGTGTGTGTGTGTGTGTGTGTGTGTGTTTGGCATGTCCGATAGACAACTAACTGGTATCAAATCACTGTCATTCATTGACAAAGAGGCATTTAAGGATCTGCCCAATTTAAAGTATCTGTAAGTAAAATTTCATTGGCTTATTTATTCATTTGTTGTATCAGCATATTTCACAAAAAGTTAAAGTTACTTCTGATACCAGTGCTATTCCCTATCAAGTTCTGACTTTTGTTTAAATGAATGTGATTCAGTGGGATCACCAACACAGGTCTCACCTCATTTCCTGGGCTCCAACATATTCAGTCCAGCCAAGAGGATTTTATTTTGTATGTAACATTTAAATATAATTACTTGCAATGACTTTTGGTAGCTGAAATGTATGAACTTTAACAAATGTTAGTTTTTTTTTGCAGGGAAATAGTGGATAATGTCTTCATACAAGTTATACCCTCTAATTCTTTCACTGGCATATCTGAGAACACTCTGACCATGTAAGTACGATTAACTAAACAATGGATACTTTCAGTTCTATGGTACTCTTACAGCTTTACACCACAGTGACTGCTCTCTAGTAATCTAACTGCATAACTGGAGGTGTAACAAATAACAAATAATTAATACTAATAGTTTTCCATTTATTATGACAGCTGCTACTATAAGCTATGTCAAATCCATTCATTATGAATCATTATTAGTGATAGCATGGCTTC
Source organism: Sciaenops ocellatus (assembly GCA_033000465.1). NCBI lineage: Eukaryota > Metazoa > Chordata > Actinopteri > Sciaenidae > Sciaenops > Sciaenops ocellatus. The sequence goes on along the minus strand of CP136874.1, from coordinate 363,379 downwards.
ACTTTTTATATATGCATACTGATGCATCATCCATATTTAAATAGTCTACAGGAAACAAAATGCACAATCAGGTGAACTGAAGTTTTTAAATGTGTTTATCTTTCATTAATTTTTGTATTTCTTTCCCCCCCTTTTTAGCATGTTGAATAGCAATGGCGTGAAAGAGATCCAGCGCTATGCTTTCAATGGGAGCAGCCTAGAGGAAGTGTATGCCAATTTGAATTACTGTATTGAAACACACATAGGATGGAACTCACTAATATTTGAACAATTGTTTGGCAGGTTGGACTGTAACTGTTGGTATTATTGGGTTGTTCAAAATGTTTTATTTATTTGTTAAATTAATTAATGGGTATATGTCACATTATTAGTAATAAAAAAAGATCAATTCTGGCCACATTACTTTGACTGTCATGTATTCTCCATTCTTCAGGTATCTTCACAGGAATGTGAATTTGGAACGAATAGATGATTTTGCATTTTATGGAGTGATTCGTGGCCCAACCCACCTGTGAGTGAATGTATGATGTTTTGCTAAAAGAGCTTGAAAAAATATTGAAAAAACTTTACTTTTTTATATAGATCAAATAATAATGTTCTTCAAATAATCTCTCTATTTTGCAACTACAGTACATGCTGAGGAACAGCCTCAGCTTTGTGTCCAAATGAATTAATCTGAACTCTTTGTCCATCTTTCCAGAGACCTTTCAGAAACCAAAGTTAGCTCTCTGCCTTCAATGGGTATGGAGACCATTGAAAAGCTCCGAGCTAAAAACACTTGGGCTCTCAAAGTACTGCCACCCTTTAGAGCCTTTCTCCATTTACAGAGTGCTGAATTGACCTTCCCAAGTCATTGCTGCGGCCTCAAAATGTTGAAAAGATGGAGAGGGTAAGAAAGAAAGAACTGAAAGTGTTGGGAAATATTTTCCCACTGCAGTTTCTCCTGTATTTGTCCTTTAAATACCGAACTACCCTTAGGCCCATAGTATAGTGGATGTATTTGGGTACTCCCAAAGGCTGAGCCAGTCTAGAGGGATTTTGACATTACAAAAAATCCTCTGCAGTATGAATCACTTGTAGTCACTCTATTTAAGGTAAATCAGCAATGAACTCTTCTAACTGTAATATCAAGCCAGAGCTATCATATCAAAAAGAATGCATCATTTTATTACAAACAAAATGCTTTACTTTTCTACTGTGAGATTTTTAAACAACGTTGGAATGTTTTTCATATTCTACTGCTTTTCATCATAAACATCATGTTATTGAAATGATCATTTTATTATTCATTTTTATCATATATTTTATTAATATACTGAATTATTCGGTTGGATTATGTTTAACTATATAGTTTGTCTTTTGATATCTGTAATCTGTCATGCTATGTTGTGTTATTCACAATTACAAGACCTCAATGACTTTAATTCATTTGCAAAGGAGTTGCTGCTTATGGCCTATGAGAAGTGTTTTTTTTTTTTTGTTGTTGTTGTTTTTACATGGGCTATATTTATATATTCAGAAGGGCTGAGGACTGACACCTCATTAGCAAATTGACTGCAAGTGAGTTCTTGACCCGGTGCATCATATGGTGTGGAAGAACTTTGTTGTATAATATTTCAATTATCAACAAGCATCTAAACAGGGCCGTTTCTAGCTGTTTGGGGGCCCTCTGCAAGATGCTATTTGGGGGCCACTATATTGTCAAACTCTGAGGGAGAGATTCCTAACCTTTTCAGATGATCTGTGGTGATGCAACAATCTGTTACATTTTAAGAGGAAAACAGGCTTCACATTAAGAAATGCAACAGATGCAGCATGTTCCTGAAAAATGTTTACGGTAAACTTTGAAAACAAGGTGACATAAAAACTCTCCCCAACAATCCAAAACAGTAAAAATAAATAACATAACTTACTTAAATGAATAAAAATACAATGGGCCAGCTTCCATATCAATGTGTAAACAATAATAAACAAAAAAAATAGTAAGAATAATACGTGTTGTGTATAATGTTTCAGATAGTAAGAAACATTTACATGTAACACTGCAACCCCTGCAGAACTATTTTGGATCTGTTTCTGTGATTGTGGTATGTAGAAGCACACGTCTGACGTTTGAGGCCACTAACCAAGATCAACAAATACAGTCATAGCTTCCCTATCACAGCAGCTTAGTTTTACTTGTAAAAAAAAAAGCTAAAACAAGAGCTTATGTATGTTTTTTTTAAACATAGAACATAGAAGTGCTTCATACAACAAATGGGAGAATTGCCTGGCTACAAATAAAGACAGGTACTTTTAATTCTCCCAAAATACAGTATATTGAGGCTGAACTTGCAGGATGGGGGCCCCCTGGTGGCTGCGAGGCCCTATGCAATCTTCATAGTTTGCATATAGCAAGAAACTGCTCTGCATCTAAATGTTGTAGTTAATTCTCTGAATAACAATCATTGTTGTCTATGAAGTTTCTCAGTCATCTAGGTCATCACCCAGACTCCCCACCAGTCAGTCGGAACAGAAGAAGCTTCTTGGATGAGAGGCGAAACATGTCTACAAACATGTCCAGTTGCCCAGAGTTAATCTTTTCTGAAGAATAATTCTTGTCATTTGTGTTCCAGACACTCTGAAGCAGTTATTTGCAACCTGACCTGGACTGCTTTGGGAAAGCTGCAGGAGTCCTCTGCAGCTATCTCTCTGGGACACAAAATCTATCAACATCAGAAACATAGCTTTGGTCTTCCAATGGCCAGCAGCACAAATCACAATCACTACGATAACACCATTTGTTCAACTCAGCAGTCTCAAAATGAGGGTTTGTTTTATGTGGAGTTACATACAGAGCATTTTGGTGAAGGTCTTGATGTTGCACTGTGTAATGAACTGTACACAGATGGACTCTCATGCTCCCCCCTGCCTGATGCCCTGAACCCCTGTGAGGATGTGATGACTCAAGGCTTCCTGAAGGTGTTGGTCTGGGTGGTGAGTCTATTAGCCATCTCAGCCAACTTCTTGGTAATGTTCATCCTGTTGACCAGCCAACAGAAGTTGTCCGTTACCCGTTTCCTCATGGGTCACCTGGCATTTGCAGACTTTTGTATGGGGATGTACTTACTGCTCATTGCATCTGTTGACCTCTACACACGATCCCATTATTACCACTATGCTATAGCATGGCAAACAGGAAGTGGCTGCAATTTAGCAGGGACATTATCAGTGTTTGCCAGCGAGCTATCTGTGTACACATTAACTTTAATCAGCTTTCGGCGCTGGCATGCCATCTTCTATGCAATGAGGCCAGATAGAAAAATCAGGTTACGCCATGCAGCTGTGCTGATGCTTATTGGCTGGCTGCTATGTTTTCTGCTAGCACTGCTACCAGTGGTTGGTGTGAGCAGTTACCAGAAAGTGAGCATCTGCTTACCCATGGACACTGGGACAACTGCTGCTCGGGCCTATGTGGTCTCTGTCCTGATGTCCAACGTCATTGCTTTTATGGTTGTATGTTTTTGTTATCTCCACATCTTCTGTATGGTGCATAATCCCCAACACCAGTCCAGCAGATCTGATACGAGCATGGCTAAACGTATGGCTATTCTCATTTTCACTAATTTTCTGTGTCTGGCTCCCATTTGCTTCTACGGCTTATCTGCAGCTCTACACCAACCCCTGATGACTGTCACAGATTCCAAGGTGTGACTTCCTCTTGAGCTTTAATTCAGATTCTCTTCAGTTTAAAATAAATGCTGATATATGTTTTTCTCCACAGGTGCTGTTAGTGCTTTTCTATCCCCTCAACTCTTGTGCACACCCATTTTATTATGCTATCCTGACAAAGGCATTTCATCGAGACATCTTGATGTTGCTGAGCCGGGTGGGACTGTGCCAGCAGCAAACACACCTATTTCGAAGCCAGTATTACTCCCCACAGACACAGCGAGACACTTTATGCCCCACAGTCCAGCCCGGAGATCCAAAAATGTTACAGTACACCAATCACCAGGCTTGCCCCCAAATTTCTTATTAAGTTTGATTTTTTAGTTGTAGTAGATATAAAATGCAGTAATTGTGCTTATATACAATATAAAAGTCCTGTAAATACAGAACCTAACCATTATACAGCACGCCATGGCCTTTCCTAATCCAATATTTTTTGTATAAGTACAAATGGATACCTCTGGTAGAGGGGGTTATGTGCTGTTCTAAAATAATTATCCACATGTCAATGACATTTACAAAATTTTGGCTTCATGGAGGCATTTCTTGTCTTAACACTGTCAATGCCCTCAAGGAGAAACTTTGTGAAATTGTACCCAGTTTCAGACTGTAAAATTCATCGCACGGAGACTACAAAGAAGCAGAAGACACAGGTTTTTGGAGCGAGATGAAACAGTAAACTGCAGCCAGGAGGAGGCCATAACAATGAGCTTTAACCCCGCCTTCACGTGTGGCCATGGGAGCCTGTGGCAACATGTCCATATTTAGGGAAATAGTAATTTTATAACACTTGTATGTATTAGTAAATGTTCATGTATCATGTCATTAACATCATCTGTAAATTAAATACATGAATTGAAATATATTTACACGCACACTTGTCCTGTGTCTTATCCTGGTTTTAAGCATACAGAACATAAGAGTATGGTTTGTAATGTAGTGAAATCAAAGGTCAATGGTGATGTCAGTTGAAGTATTCAGGAGCCTCTGATGTCTTATGCTGTAATATTTATTGAAGCTTGGCCAAGGAGAATTAGAGACACTCTGAAAGTACATCAGAAGTGCCTGAGTCGGTCTCACATTCTGTCCAACTCATGCTGGTGGTCGGACTTCAAACCCCAAGATAACACCACAAATACTATACGACCAGAATTAGTCAAAGAGAATGTTTTTACCCATTTAGTATTACTGTAAGCACATTCTAGTCTGGAGACACTGTAGTCTGTTTATGTTAATGAAACGTCAACGGCAAGCTATCTATTATGTCTAGGAAGGCAACCTTCCATTCCTTTGATTCTGAGTACACTATCTAAATAAAATTGAATTGAATGGCTCTGACATTATCCAGGTTACTGATCATTTGTACAACACATTACCCAATCGGTAACACTGTACTATAACAAGTACACACTATTAAGCATTAGTTAAGCATTAATATATACTGAATTCATCATTTATAACACATGAGTACTCATTAGTATGTAGTTTATAAACACAGTTACAAATGTTTTACTCATCATTGATAAGCACAGTAGTTATGGATTAGTAAATACTGAATTCGTCATTTATAAAACATGTTTCTGACGTAAATACTCATTAGTATATGGTTTATAATCACAGTTATGAATGTTTTACTCTTCTGTACTAATGGTTAGTGAGTGTGTTAGTAGATGTTTTATAAAAACTCACAAGTTACATTTCCAATGGATGACCTATAAACAGTTATTAATGCAGGAATTCATGAATTCAGACAGTTCCAAAGCACTTACTACTCGTTAATTAAGTATTTTGTGTGAGCTCATCTAAAGTGGCCACTATCTATGCCTTATAAAACATTTACAAATGAGATTTACAGGCTGGCAATGCCTCAAGACTCACAAAAGTTTCACGTATCTTAACAGACCAAGGAGAGACACAACACAAAGGGATATAGAACATGTTGCATTAAAACAAAGCTGAATAAAAACTTGCCAACACCAACAGTGGATCACAAAAGTTTAAGTACGATAAATACAATCTTTGTTTGAAAAAAATAAAATCTTTCTGTATCAAAAAATATTTCAGTGTCACAATTTAACGTAATTCTAAATCCTATCTTCAAGAAAAGTCTAAAAATTATTTGAGACAAATTAAATATAGTTAACACATGATAAAATAATACAGGAAAAGAAATTTTACAACACTACAAAAAGTGCTGATGCCTTGGAATTCCTCCTCTTCTTTTTCTTGTCTTCCTCTGAGGATGCAGTCGAGGAGGAGTCAGACATAGCATCAGGGGACTCCTCCTCTGAGCTGTCACAGGAGGAAGATGAAGACAAGCAGACTGCCTTGGTGGGACCTGTATCCTCTTCTTTAAGAGCTGTTAAAATAGATTCAAACACAAAAATTAGGCTAATATGGCACAAAGAGACACGTGCATAATATAGAGTCCAGAGATACAGTAAAGTCACACAATAAGACCCAACTACACAGGAATTTCTCTACATATTGTGTGTAGGGAGACCAACCTGATGCCTGCTGTTCTTTTAGGTAGTCGCTCTCTTTCATAAGCTCATCAATCTTCTCCTTTTGCAACTCTACCTTCAGCTTACACATCTCCAACTCGTGGGATTTCTTTTTGTCCACCAGCTGTGCAGTAGGGGCCATGGACACACCTAAAAGAAAGAAACTCTTCATTATAACTGTTTAAGTATTCATTTCTATTCAGTATATCCATATATATCCATATATCACATATGATATAATACACATTCTACATCTCGCAGTAGTAACGTTAATCGGGGAGCAAACACCTTTAGCTGCTGACAAGCTAACGTTAGCTAGCCAGCTAGCCAGCAAAAAAAAACATACCACTAGTGCTGATGACGGCTGCCAACTCCGATATATCCATCTATAGGACCCCGAAAACTCACTGGGCAGGTCACTGTCACGTCGCAGCTGCGACGCTGTTTTGGTCCATCTCGCACGCGACTTCAAACCCCACCAGCAGCGTTTCAGATGTGTTTAGCCCGCCAGAGTTTGTTTACTTGCTCATATTTGGTCATTTTCTTGGTTTGTATGCTTCTGCATGTGAAAATATGCTTCTACGTGTGTAAATATGCTACATAGTTAAATAGTTTCACTTTTGTCTGTTTTTACGACTGGCAGTTTTCATGGGGTATTTTATTTTGAAAATCCACCGGAATACGTTTCAGACTTCGTAATAGATTTTTAAATTTTTTGTCCTGATGTCTGTCACTGTTATTGTTCCAAGTCATCACATCCCCTCAATTATGTATCACATTAATCTTTCAGCATATTTTGTGTGCAGTTCCCAATTGACCCTCGCGCCACCCTTGCCCGGGTCAGAACAACCCGATGGGGTCTGGACTCGGCTTTCCATAAGAGCGACCGTGGCGCTCAGCCCTTGCGCCGCCCTAGCGTGGGTTAGAATGACCTGATGGGGCTCGACTTGGCTTTCCAGAAGGAGCGACCTTAGCGTTCAGCTATGCGCCGCCCTCGCCTGGGTCAGAACGACCCGAGGTAGGCTCGACTCGGCTTTCCCGAAGGAGCGACCATCGCGTTCAGCTCGCCGTCTGCGAATTTGTTTCAGATAGACTTCATAATAGATTCTTGTTTTGTCCTGATGTCTATCACTGTTATTGTTCCAAGTCATCACATCCCCTCAATTACATATCACATTGATCCTTCAGCATATTTTGTGCGCTGTTCCCAATTGGCCCTCACGCCGCCCTCGCATGGGTCAGAGTGACCCAATGGGGCTCGACTTGGCTTTCCGTAAGAGTGACCGTGGTGCTCAGCCCTCACGCCGCCCTCGCGTGGATCAGAACGACCTGAATGGGCTCGACTTGGCTTTCCAGAAGGAGCGACAGTTTTACACTTATTCGAGACTACTGCGATTCGACGACCGCGAGACGAGATACGCTAGACATGCCACGGACAAGCTGGCGGCCATACGAGAGGTCTGGGGCGAGTGGGGCGCGATATTGCCGCGCCTCTACAACCCAGAGTCTGAAGTGACGGTAGACGAGCAGCTGGTTCCATTCAAAGGTGGGTGCGATTTAAAAAAAAATCGCACCCACTGCTGGAGAGGAACATCACCATGGTCGGCATGGTTTGAAAGAACAAACCCGAGCTACCGCCCGCCCTGCTTGCGGCCAAAGGGAGGGAGGTCTTGTCGCCCAAGTTTGCGTTCACATGCAGCACCGCCCTGGTGTCCTACCTGGCCAAGAAAGACAAAAATGAGTTGCTCATGAGCACACACCGTGACCGGCGTGATCCTTGGGGCGCGGTCGCTTCGGTCACCCCAGCCACCGTCCCCCCATCCCAGGGGGAGCAAGAGGAAAAGGTGTCAGATTTGTCCATTGAAGAAGGACTCTAAAACGCAAATCGTGTGCCGTGGGTGTAACACATACATATGCAAAGGCTGCGCGCCTGTCTACTGTCCTAGGTGCGTGAACAAAGAAACCCTGTGACTGCGGTGACAACGGCGAAGATACTGTACTACACTGAACAAAAATATAAATGCAACACTTTTGTTTTTGCTCCCATTTTTCATGAGATGAACTCAAAGATCTAAAACATTTTCTATATACACAAAATAACCATTTCTCTCAAATATTGTTCACAAATCTGTGTAAATCTGTGATAGTGAGCACTTCTCCTTTGCCGAGATAATCCATCCCACCTCACAGGTGTGGCATATCAAGATGCTGATTAGACAGCATGATTATTGCACAGGTGTGCCTTAGGCTGGCCACAATAAAAGGCCACTCTAAAATGTTCAGTTTTATCACACAGCACAATGCCACAGATGTCGCAAGTTTTGAGGGAGCGTGCAGTTGGCATGCTGACAGCAGGAATGTCCACCAGAGCTGTTGCCCGTGAATTGAATGTTCATTTCTCTACCATAAGCCGTCTCCAAAGGCGTTTCAGAGAATTTGGCAGTACATCCAACCGGCCTCACAACCACAGACCACGTGTAACCACACCAGCCCAGGACCTCCACATCCAGCATGTTCACCTCCAAGATCGTCTGAGACCAGCCACTGGGACAGCTGCTGCAACAATCGGTTTGCATAACCAAAGAATTTCTGCACAAACTGTCAGAAACCGTCTCAGGGAAGCTCATGTGCATGCTTGTCGTCCTCACCGGGGCCTCGACCTGACTCCAGTTTGTTGTCGTAACCGACTTGAGTGGGCAAATGCTCACATTCGATGGCGTCTGGCACGTTGGAGAGGTGTTCTCTTCACGGATGAATCCCGGTTTTCCCGGGCAGATGGCAGACAGCTTGTGTGGCGTCGTGTGGGTGAGCGGTTTTCTGATGTCAATGTTGTGGATCGAGTGGCCCATGGTGGCGGTGGGGTTATGGTATGGGCAGGCATATGTTATGGATGACGAACACAGGTGCATTTTATTGATGGCACTGTGAATGCACAGAGATACCGTGACGAGATCCTGAGGCCCATTGTTGTGCCATTCATCCACTACCATCCCCTCATGTTGCAGCATGATAATGCACGGCCCCATGTTGCAAGGATCTGTACACGATTCCTGGAAGCTGAAAACATCCCAGTTCTTGCATGGCCAGCATACTCACCGGACATGTCACCCATTGAGCATGTTTGGGATGCTCTGGATCGGCGTATACGACAGCGTGTTCCAGTTCCTGCCAATATCCAGCAACTTCGCACAGCCATTGAAGAGGAGTGGACCAACATTCCACAGGCCACAATCAACAACCTGATCAACTCTATGCAAAGGAGATGTGTTGCACTGCGTGAGGCAAATGGTGGTCACACCAGATACTGACTGGTTTTCTGACCCCCCCCCAGACCTCCCCAATAAAACAAAACTGCACGTTTCAGAGTGGCCTTTTATTGTGGCCAGTCTAAGGCACACCTGTGCAATATTCATGCTGTCTAATCAGCATCTTGATATGCCACACCTGTGAGGTGGGATGGATTATCTCGGCAAAGGAGAAGTGCTCACTATCACAGATTTACACAGATTTGTGAACAATATTTGAGAGAAATGGTTATTTTGTGTATATAGAAAATGTTTTAGATCTTTGAGTTCAGCTAATGAAAAATGGGAGCAAAAACAAAAGTGTTGCATTTATATTTTTGTTCAGTGTAATTGTAGTAGTAGTAGTAGTAGTAGGAAGACAGCACTAGGGCTAAGACGTACATCAAGTCCTAGATGAGCAAATGAATAACAACCCTTGAAAAAAAGAGAAAATACAAAAAGAAAACCCGAAAACAACCTATAGTGTTAGGGCAACACAAGGGTTAATTTACTTAATGAATAAAAATACTTTACATGTAACACTGCAACCCCTTCAGAACCCCTTAAGATTGCAGTTAATCTATTGATACCAAACATGTCATGTTATTTTATTGGGAAAGTTGTCTTTACCACGAGGTCTGTGACCCCTCAATGATTGCTTGTAATATTTGCTTTGCTGTCAGACAGCTGTTGGAAGTTCTAAAGTTAGCACCAAGTTAAAAGTTTGTCTGACAGCAAGGCTAAACATTGAAAATATTCTTAATATGGTGTACACTTCACCCAGATCATCATCCCTGTCAAGGTCGGCACACTATATCAGGCTTTTTCTTGAGTCATATGGAGTAGTGGACGTGTCCCGTTTTCGTAACCCTGCTGCCAGGAGTTACTCCTTTTTCTCCTCAGTTCATAACACATACTCCCGTATAGACGATTGAATGCGCATGTGTCTGTGTTATCCGGGTTTGACAGGAGCTCTATCCCGCCTCTGACTTTTTATCCAGTTTTTAAGTAAGTTCTTAGCCCTTGTTTAAATTATGTCGTTTTATCCGCTCTGTTTTTATTGACACTTCTTAACGGGCTAAAGATCTTAACCCTTACACCTTCTGAGCTCATTTATGGACATAGTCTGGTGATCGATCAGACCACGGACTCCCACGCCACTACTCGGCCAAGTGAAACCTGTTTCTAATGCTTTTCCCGATCGCTGGATTACTTTAACTTACGTTGAGTTGAGTTTTACCTGGACAGTACCAGCTGTCATGGCTGTATGTGTGGACTGCAACACTTCTTACTCACAGTTGAAGAATGAGATCCACCGACTTGAGTCTGAGCTCCGAAAAAGGGACCAGCTGATCGAGGGCTTTGTCTCGGTTGCCGCTGCCCAGCCAAAACATATCTCACATATGCAGTCCTCAACTTTTGCCGCCCTGTCAGCACCATCACCTCCTTTACCCATGTCTCCGGTGGTCTCGGATTCTGCAACCACCCTTCCCTGGCAGGCGACAATGCACATCGGCAACTGCCCGCCCGGAGGAGCGTCCAGGTGAGGAGAGCGGCCTCTCATCGGACCGGCAGCTGGGCGTGGAGGCCGCGGGCACCACCGGGGCTGCTGCATTGGGCCTGGATGCCACAACGCTGCTGACAGCCATCCAGACACCACCAGCTGATCCAGGGATTTACATCGGAAACGGGCCAAATGCTCCGGTTCACAGCTCCACGCCGAACCGAGCCAGTACCTCGACCCAGCCATCCTGGACTGAAGTGGTGCGACACGGACACAGGAGGGTCTCGGCTGGTCTACATCCACAACCTCCGTTGGCTATCTCCAACCGCTTCACCATCCTGCCGGAGGATGCTTCTGTCCATCCTGACGCTGCACCTGCTGCTTCCACCTCACCTGGCCCTGAGGTCACTCCGGCTGCGTCTGCAGCGAGCCATGAAAAGGCTACTCGTCGCTCTACAGCAGTAAATGACTGCCGTAGGTTGCTGAAGGAAGCTGTGATCAGATGGTCTAGGGGTCTCCCTGGGGCTAGTATTAAGCAGTGTCAGCTGAGCGTCCTCAGCATTGTCCAGGCAGCCCAGAAACGTTGGCCCCTCGCCCCCTCTTTCCCCCCACCACATTGATCATTGGTGACTCCATAACCCGGGACATTTGCTTCATTAATGCAGCCACACACTGTTTACCTGGAGGCACAGTCCCCCACATCCTGGATAAACTTCTGGATCTCATGCCCTCACTCCCGACATCTATCAAAAGGATCATTGTTCATGTGGGAATGAATGATACAACTCGTCGGGAGTCAGAGCGCACTGAAAGTGATTTTAATCTTCTTTTTACTGTTTTCATATTTGGCCCCATCCCGACTCTGGGTCGTGGAATGGGCCGTTTCAGTAGACTCCTCAGCCTTCACACTTGGCTCCAATCTGCCAGCAGGAGTCACAACTTTGGTTTCATTGACAATTTTAACTTGTTCTGGGATCAAGACTCTCTTTTTAAACGAGATGGGATCCATCCACATAAGAGCGGTAGCCAGATGCTATCTGCTAACCTGCAGCATGCGGTGCACACCTTTCCATGTGACTGACTCCTTACATCTCTCACCCCCACACCGGATCCCCCCTCTTCCCTGACGGCACATTCACAGCTTCCTGTTTCCCATGAGAGCTCCCCCTTCAGGTCCCTCCTGTCACATACACCCACATCTACTCACAGCCAGTTCTCAGTTTCTTCTAACGGTCCTACATCTCTTACTCCTGCATCAAGGCATACTCCAGTCAGTATCACCAGGTCCCGTCAAAAAACAATTAGAGTGCCCAGACTAGTACTCCACAACAACATACGAGACGGCACGGTAGGAAATATTATACCACTTCCGTCATCCCCACTCCAAAATCAGACTGATATACCCTCTCACATCACTACCATCATTTCCTACCACAGACCCTCGGCAGCACACTCAACTTCACACCTCTCTGCTGCCAACCACAACAATTTAATTCAGGTCCCCCGAAATACCGCTTCCTCTATCTTTAATGCAAAACTAGCTAATTTCGGTCCTCTGAATGTCAGATCTCTTAATAACAAATCTTTTTTATGCCATGATTTTATCACCTCTAATAAGCTAGACTTTTTTATATTGACAGAGACATGGCTCTCTCAGGGAGACTGCAGTCCTCTCATTAAAGCAACTGCCCCTGATTATACACACCTCCATCAACCCCGCCTGTCTGGCAGGGGAGGGGGGGTTGCGGTTATCCATAGAAAAGATTTTAAATGCACTCTGATTTTATGCAATAATTTCACATCCTTTGAGCACCTTGTTTTTAGACTTAACTCTAAGGATCCTGTTTTTATTTTAATAATCTACAGACCTCCCAAACCCAACAATATTTTTATAGAAGAGTTTGCGGAGCTTTTATCACACTTTATATCTATTTACAACAAAATTCTCATTTTAGGCGATTTTAACATTCATGTTTGTTGTCCATCTCAGCCATTCGTTCAGGATTTTATGGATACTTTAGAGTCTTTCAATCTTACTCAGGCAATACAAAAGCCAACTCATGTGAAGGGTCACCCACTGGATCTCGTTCTGTACAGTGGTCTCGTCCAATAACCCGAAGGTTGGCGGTTCGATCCCCGCTCACTGCTCGAAGATTGGAAAGGTGAACTGACAGCTGGTGGGGTGTCAGTCCACCTCCTTGCCACGGCCGAGGTGCCCTTGAGCAAGGCACCGTACCCCCCAACATCTGCTCCCCAGGCACTGCAAATTGTTGCCCACCACTCCAGTCTGTGTGTATTAGGCATCTGTGTGATCCTGTGCATGTGCATGTGTGTTCCGACAGGTGCCAACTGGATGGGTTAAATGCGGAAGAATAATTTCTCATGCATAATGTGATTAATAAAGTTTCTAAAATTATAATTAAATTAAAAATATCTGTGTGTCTGATCATAAGGCCATTTTATTTAGTGTGATTTTATCCCAGCTTCCTTTTAATCATAGTACCCCGGTTTTTCACAGGGATTTTAATTCTAGCTCTGTAACTAAATTTTCTGAGGTTTTTAGTGCTGCTTCTTTAACTGCTTTTAATCCCCATTCTAATTTAGAAGAGCTTGTCTCTCTTTTTAATCTCACCTGTAAAAACATCCTGGACTCTGTTGCCTTTTTAAAGACAAAAGGTCAAATAAAACACCACAGCCTTGGCTCAACGAATCCATTCAAGATTTAAAAAGAGACTGTAGGAGAAAGGAAAGAAAATGGAAAAAAACTGGTCTGACTGTACTACGACATTTGGAAAGTTGCCATGAAGAACTACCAAACTGCAGTTAAAGAAGCAAGAGCATCCTTCTTTTCTAACATCATTTTAGCAAATCACTCAAACCCCAGAACCTTATTCATGGTAATAGATTCACTCATTACCCCCTCCACATGTCCTTTTAAAGATACGTCACAAGACTTGTGTGAGGAGAAATTTTTTTATAAAAAGGGTTGATAATATTAGACAACAGATAACTCCCCCCGACCGTGTTTTACAGGCCGAGACGTTAATAATTATTTTACCACTTTTCAACCAGTATCGTTGTCCTTTTTAGCAGAAACCATATCCCATATGAAATCAACCACATGCAGTCTTGATTTTATTCCCACAAAATTTCTCAAAGAGGTTTTTATCACAGTTGGACCCAGTATTTTATCGATTATTAACAGATCCTTAGAAGACAGTATTTATCCTTCTGCTTTTAAACATGCTGTGGTCCAGCCCCTTTTAAACAAACCCAACCTTGATCTTTCTGTTCTTAGCAATTTTAGGCCAATTTCTAAACTTCCGTTTTTATCGAAGATTTTAGAGAAAGTGGTTTCCTCACAACTTTTAACTTTTATGAGTCATAATAACATCTTTGAGAAATTCAATCAGGTTTTAAAGCTCTTCATAGCACAGAAACTGCCCTCCTCAAAGTCACAAATGATCTCCTTTTAGCAGCTGACGGGTGAGAGTGCAATTTTAATTCTTTTAGACCTCAATGCAGCTTTTGACACTATAGATCACTCTATTTTAATTAACCGTCTTAAAACCTGGGTGGGCATCAAGGACTCTGCACTTGATTGATTTTACTATTATCTTTTAGAAAGAACCTTCTCGGTCACCACAGGTAATTATTCTTCTTTGTCAGCTCACATTACCTGTGGTGTACCGCAAGGTTCAATTTAAGGTCCAGTTTTATTTTCTATTTATATGCTCCCTCTTGGCCATATCATTGAACGCCACAATGTTTCTTTTCATTGTTATGCAGATGACACACAGATATACCTCCCCTGAGACCTGCTGACCATGGAAGCCTAGCTGCTGTTTTAGACTGTTTTAGTGATGTGAACTGCTGGATGGCACAAAATCCCCTGAAACTGAACAACTCAAAATCTGAAATTATATTGCTTAATCCCCCCCGACCACACCAGCTCCATTCTAACCTCTCTTGGTCCCTGTGCAAACCGTGTAACACCCACTGCCCGTAATTTAGGAGTAACTTTTGATTCAAACCTCAGCTTCGAAAAATATATCAATAAAGTAGTTCAGTCTTGTTTCCTTCAATTCAAAACCATCTCCAGAATCAAAAAAATCATCTCCCGCTCCAACTTAGAAAACGTTATACATGCACTAATATTCTCCAGGCTAGACTACTGTAACTCACTTCTCTCCGGCATAAATCAGAAATCACTCTCTCGCCTCCAACTTGTGCAAAACGCAGCAGCTAGGCTTCATACTGGTTTTAACAGACGACAGCACATTACACCGATTTTAGCTTCTCTTCACTGGCTCCCTGTTCATTTTAGAATTGATTTTAAGATTTTACTGATCACTTTTAAAGCACGTCAGGGTCTGGCTCCATGTTACATATCAGAGATGTTGACACCTTATGAGCCGGCCCGCAGCCTTAGGTCCTCAGGTGGGTCCCTTCTAACTGTTCCAAAGTCGAGGCTCAAAACTAAAGGTGACCGGGCGTTTGCCATCTCACTGCGTTTTATTTTATTTTATTTTTGTTATGTGGCTGTTTATGTAATTTATGCATTTCTTAAAAAAAAATAAAAAATTTTGAATTGCTTTTTATTGTCTTCTAAATGTTGTTGGTTCTTCATATTTTGCCCGAGTATTTTGTTCATTTCACACAATTTCCTCTGATTAGCACAATATGAGATGACCTGACCTCGTGAATACGCCTTCAATGATTCCCAAATAGTTAAGACATTCCAGGTGTTTGATTAATATCTAAAAACAATGAAATTTCAGATGCAATAAAACTAGTAAAAGCATTGTCTGACAGAAGCAGAGGGTTGAATCTCCAAGGGCGATAATTCGATTGTGTATCTGGGATGTGCATAGTCATAGATAAAGGGCAGTGATCTGAAATAATTATGGGTCCATATTCACATTTGGGTATGAGCAGAAGTAGTCTTTTGTCCAAAAAGAAATAATAATAATAATAATAATGATACCTTTATTTATGTAGCACCTTTAAAAACAGTGCACTGCTCGACTTAAAGAATTGGCGGAAGAGATTCTTGAACTAGATAGGTTACATAGCCATCTTCCTTCTGCAGACTCTATGAAAAAGCGTATGTCACTGCAGACAGAGTTTGATCTTTTATCAACAAGACAGGCTGAGTATCTTATCTCTAAATCACGACATGGGTCTTACGAGCACGGGGAAAAGGCTGGACTGATTCTCGCTCACCACTTGAGACAGAGAAATCAGACCATCCCTGAAATAAATGATGAGCAGGGCTCAAAATGTACAGATAGTCTTAAAATTAACTCCTGTTTTCAAACATTTTATATGTCACTATACAGTTCTGGTTCATCTGTAGACCCTTCTGTATTGGAAGACTTTTTTAAGACCCTGCATGTTCCATCCTTAGATCCTGGGGAGGCTGCAGGGCTGGAGGAGGACCTCTCAGTCGGGGAGATAGCATCAGCGACTGGCTCTATGCAAAGTGGCAAATCCCCAGATAGTTATCCAACAGATTTTTATAAAAAGTTTTCAAGACAACTCTCCCCTTTGTTACTGTTGGTTTTCAAGGAGTCACTCTCATTGAAAGCCTTACCATCTACTATGCGTGAAGCAGTTATCTCCTTACTCCTTAAGAAAGACAAGAACCCCCTTGAGTGCAGCTCATACCATCCGTCATTTCTTTACTGAAAACAGATATCAAAATCCTTGCTAAAATTTTGGCACGTCGCTTGAAGGGGGTTCTTCCATCCGTTACATCACCAGACCAAACGGGTTTTATTAGGAATCGTTACTCCTTTTTTAATATCAGACGTTTTTTCAATACACTCTATAACCCCTTCTCCACCTGGTACCCCATAATTAGTGCTCTCACTCGAGGCTGAAAAGGCCGGGTGGAGTGGGGCTATCTTTTCAGTGCGCTGGAGAGGTTTGGCTTTGGTCCCAAATTCATATTATGAGTTAAACTTTTATATACATCTCAGAGGACTGCTGTATGTACTAATAATAATCTGTCCACCTACTTCAAGCTCCAGCGTGGTACGAGGCAGGGATGTCCTTTGTCGCAATTACTATTTGGTTGCAATGAAACCACTTGCTTTGGCACTAAGACAGAATGATGATATCAGGTGGATCCAGCGTGTGGGGATAGAGCATAAAGTTTCACTTTATGCGGATGATATGCTATTATTCATTTCACAGCCCCTTCTGAGTCTCCCTAAATTAATGGCCCTACTCAAAGATTTTAGCAAAATATCGGGCTACACGGTCAATATTCAGAAAAGTGAACTGATGCCTGCTGGTGAGGTCAGGCCAGGTACCCCTCGACTCATTTCCTTTTAAAATTAGTCCAAAGAAATTCAAGTATCTTGGGGTGTGGGTTACACACAGTCATTAAGTCATTAAAGTCATTAAATATTTATATTTTGCTAATTATCAGCCTCTGTTATCTAATCTGAAGCAAGATATTGAGCGGCGGGACCCCCTGCCTCTCTCCCTGGGGGGCAGAATTAATATTATAAAGTGTGCTGCCTAAATTTTTATATGTTTTCCAGTGTCTCTTACAAAATCCTTTTTTTCAAAACTAAATAATCAGATATCAGCCTTTATTTGGAACAAAAATCCACCACGGATCAAAAGATGTATACTACAGAGACCTCGAGCGAAGGGAGGGATGGCACTCCCAAACTTTATGTACTACTACTGGGCGGCTAACATAAGATCACTGCTGTACTGGTTGAGGGAAAGTGCTACAGCCCCCGGATAGACAATTATGGAAGGGGCATCCATTGGGTCCACCTCCCTAGCGGCCCTACTGTGCCCTAAATTACCATTCACAGAACCTCTGCCGGGAAGCAGACAATAAGTGTTATCTATGATTTACTTAGCATACATGATTTGACGCCTTTAGAATAAATGGGAAACAGACTTAGGCGAATCGATTTCAGATGATAATTGGCACAAAGTAATCCAAAGATTTTTCTCCTCCAAAGAATTTTCTCCTCCTCCTCAGACATGCAGTTGTCCAATTTAAAATTATTCACAAGATTAATTCCGACATAGATCCCACATGTGATCGATGACAGGCCCATCGCTCCTCAGGTCACCTCTTGGGTTCTGAGGGCGCTGCATTTTCTTTGGCTGGTAGAGTCAGTCACAAAGAAATGCTGTAGGTTGCAGTTGAAGGTCTCTGACAAACAGATATATTATGTATCAGTCATTTGTCTCTTGCAAATTGTCTTTTCTCGCACTTTCTCACCGTGGTGTCATGTGTTGAAAGGTCTAAAATGATCTGACTGACTGAAGAGCTGTGGTCTTATATACAGATCTGATGATGCCACAATCCATCTCACTTTAATGTGAGTTCCATTCTGTTTTGCTCTGATCTGTACAGTTCCATTTCTCCCTCCTTTTTTTCTCTGAATTGTTTACATTCTAAGTCACAAGCTGTGAATCAAATGCAAACACATGGGCTACCACACTCTGGTAGGACTGCCAACATGGTGGCAACCAGAGTCACCACGCTCTTCAGAAACCTGTAGTTGACTTCACACATTTCCACTGCTGCTGGAAGCACAAGTTCCTGTCCAATTGAGTGTGGCCACCAAATACGAAACCCTGTGTGCTTTTTCTGAAGTTGTGGCCAGGTTTTCTGCCACATGTATTCCTTCTTGCATTCTTACAGAATTTAAGAAGATAAATAAAGTACTCTATCTATCTATCTATCTATCTATCTATCTATCTATTATCTGAAACTCTGGCTTTAGCTTGGCTGGCTTCATAGCTTCATTTGCTAGTACCTGAAGACACATGACGCATGTTGGTCTTCCATCGTTGTTCTCAATAAAACCAAACTTGAGGTAACTGTCATCATATTTTCTATGTTTAGCCAGTTGCCTTTGCTGCACTTGATGAAGTGTACGAACTTAAATATGTGTCCATTGTGCTATTGGATTATCTGCAGGAGCTGCAAGTGCATCCTCCCACGAAGTCCCACGAAAGTGACAGATTTATGTCATGCGTCATAGTTTTTAATGTCCTAAACCTAATGTAAGGGACCGTTATTCAAGTTATTATTTTTTACTGATGCAGTGGTTCCCATTCATAGTTATACACTTTTTTAAATAATACACCATAACTTTATTAATTTATTGCTATTTTCTTTGCGGACCCCCAACCTATAGACCCCTGGGGGTCCACGGACCCTAGTTTGAGAATTGTGGTCTTAAACAGTTAAAACTCCATGGTGAGAGACAGGAGAGCCTAGTTTCACTGGTAACTTTGTTCAAGTCTTCACATCAGTTTGAATAGCATGACAGGTTTACTTAAGAATGTTTAACTCTCATTGTGGGAAATGGCAGATTCACAACTGCACAAACAATCCACAAACTTTCTCAACTCAGCACTCTCTCTTAAGGCTATTTTTGGCCAGGCATGTAATTTGTCTCAGCAATTACAAAAGACTCACCGCATTGTTCATTTAGCACACAGGTCACTAAAAGGCGGTCGTGAACGTTGAGTTCAATTTGAACTAGTGTTTTATATGACTCAGGAGTAATAAGCAGTCTCAGTGAGTGATTCGTTCATTTTCATGCAGTATGTTCCCTCGCCACATGGCAGTTGCATGAACTCAGTCAGGACAGGAAACAGAAATGATTAGGTCACGACTCAAATATGCGTCCTCAAGTTTCAGTCTCTCGTTCATTTGTCATGTGACAGGCCGCTTAGGCTTTGAAGAGCAGTACACACAGCGGCTTGTTCATACGGATTGGTCTTTCGTTTAATTGTCATGTTTGTATCACCCACAAGAGGGCTAGAGCGCTGCACTAGTTAAAATGAACGAAATGACTCAAAAAAAGATTTGTTCATTTTACCATCCGAGAGCGAGTGATCCGAATCAGTAAAAAGACTTGAACTTCACAACCCTACATCGTACCTTTCTCTGATTGGCCAGTACTCGTTGCCTTTGTGGGTTCGAGTTAGTTGGGTTTAGGCATGAGGAGGACTGAGATTGGTCAAGGTGAGGGCAAGAATGTCAGGAAGGGTAGGACGGGCCTTCACTGAATAGAGCGGCAGTGACAGTGACGGGGCGAAAAATATAAAGGAGTGAGGAGACGAGAGAGAAAAGAGGTCAAACTGTGAGTCAATGTGCCATGGCGTGTGCTAAACAGAGAAAGGTTGACAACGAAAAACTGACTTTTAATCCGGAAGATTGCAGCCAAGTCAGCCAATAATTTATCATTATTATTATTATTATTATTATGAAAGTACCTTTTATTTCTAATTCTGAGTTGAATGTCAAATTGACTTTGCTTTGACTTTTCTTATTTATTTGATTTATTATTTATTATTATATGTAGCTCTCCAGAGTCCAGAGTGTCACTGAAAATAAATATTGTTGCCATGACGTCGAATTCTAGCTTTCTTTGTTTGATTTGAGTCATTGACTTCACACGGTGCAGATGTTGATACAATGACAATGCTGCTTCAATATATATAAAATAATTGTAATGTATAACTAAATTATAATTATATAATTATATATAATTCCCCATACTGGCCAAGAAACCTCTTTGGGGGCGGCAGTAGCTCAGTCTGTAGAGACTTGGCTTGGGAACCGGAGGGTGGCCGATTCAAGTCCAGCATGGACCATAGTATGGAAGGTGGACTGGTAGCTGGAGGGGTGCCAGTTGACCTCCTGGGCACTGCTGGGGTGCCCTTGAGCAAGGCACCGAACCCCCCCCAATTGCTCGACCATCCACCCCACCATCTCTCTTCACATTGCATGTCTATGAGCCCTTTGTGTGTGTGTGGTTGTGTTTCGGGGTTAAAATGCATGTAAAAAAAAATGAGTGAAAAAAGAATTTCCCCATTGAGGGATTAATAAAGTATCTCTTAATGCAACTTAAACATGATGATGCTGCGGACCTGAACATGTGGAAATTTTCTCTACCTGGACCTCCTGAAATCATAATTGACCACCCCTGCTCTAAGGTTTTTGTTTGTGTAATATAACCTAAAATAAGAGTCAATCTGTTTTTGTTACCTAAGAGTTACCTAAGAATAAGCCTTTAATATCTACAGACATAATGGTTTATGGGCTTAAATTTGTCTCATTAATACCTGTAAACGCACAGAGGGTGATCTACAAATATTTTTGATTTGCACACGTGTTTTGCTATCCACAAATACAAATTTATAATTTGTAACTTGTATTTTGGTTTTTACAAATACAGGTGTACTTGTAAACATATTGTGTTTTTGTAAATACACAATTTTCCATTTGTAAAAACAAAAAAGCCATTTGTAAAACTGAAAATTCTGCTTGTGAAGTGTGACTTAGCATTTGTGGATCATTACTCACGCACACGCATCTCTTTCCTCACTTACGCATTTTTGAGACGTTCTTGTCGAAGAGCCACACAGATCCACAAACAAATAGCTCGTGATTCACAAATGGCCCGCCGTCCTCACCAGTAGGTGGCAGTGTTGATGTATGCATACAAATATTCCTTCCACAAACACAAATTTAGGATTTGTAACTTGTGTGTTTGTTCTGTTTTGACTAGTTTTTATGTCTCCCTGTGGCCACTTTGGGGATTGCAGCATGTTGGTTGCAGGAGAAGTCATGTGACCTGTGTGACTGAGTCAGTCAGCCTAGTTTTCAGAGCAGAGAGTTTATTTTATCTTGAGCTGATCCAGCAGCATCTACCTACATTGTATGTCTTTGATGGCATTGTTGGTATGTATTGGTTTGTTTTATTGTCTATGATTGCACATGATTATTTTCCTGGATAAATTATATTTTTGTGAAGTTTATGTTACGAGTAACTGCATTGCTCCTAGACCATTATAACAGCTATATAAATAGATAATTGATGGGTTAAAATATTTACATTGTTGTTAAAAAGGAATAAATATGTAAAAACCTGTAAGCAGTAAAAGGCTATGTTATTTAATTCATGTGAGGGTTTGAACTGGCACATTTAAGTTGTTTATCGGTACATGTTTAAAGCTGCATAGTGCTGATTATTCTTTGTTTGTATGTTTTAGTTTCACCTTTCCTCATGTCATTAAACCTGTGGACAACGAAACAACGGTCTTCAGAGTCTTGATATTTTGGAAGGAGTTTATCTGACTGCTGAGCTGAATATAGCATGTATGGCAAAGGCAGTATAGTGTTGGTTTTTACAAATGTGTATTCATAAAAAAAAGGGCATTTGTAAAACTTAAAATTCTGCTTGTGAAGTGTGATTCAGCATTTGTGGATCATTAATCACGCACACGCATCTCTTTCCTCAGTTACGTATTTTTGAGACGTTCTTGTCGAAGATCCACACAGATCCACAAGCAAATAGCTCGTGATTCACAAATGGCCCGCCCTCCTCAACCAGTAGGTGGCAGTGTTGTTCTATGCATTGATGTAGCTATGGTCAGAGCCAGAGCTAGCTCTGACCAGAGCTATAGAGAGAACAACGCAAGCTGTCATAGCGGTCATTGTCTTGTATGGGACAGAGTGAGCTATTGCATGGTAAATATCAAAATAAAACAACACACACGTTTTTTAACCGTTTTTGCAATGTGTCAATTACGCTTTTGAGTTGTGGGGTTGACAATTGAAAGTACTGCATTGATTACTTTTGAATAATAATAATAATAATAATAAACTTTTGGAGGAAAAAGTTCGTGTTAGCTTGGCTAGGTTACTTACGTGAGTGATGCTAACTTTACAAGGTTGGTTGTTCTGTATTTGCACTTAGATAAACAAGTTATCATTTAATTTTACTATTATTGGACTATTATTATTATTATTGCACTCTTAGCACTTACCTGTTTTCTGAAATGTCAGCTTTTCCAAAGTACGTTTTATCTTTATTATCAAGTTTAGTTATTTTAAAAGGATATGTAGGAGACTAAAGGACATTTAGTTCTTTTTGTACGACATGCATCAGAACCATGGAGATTTTAAGATGGAGCCATGTATCAGATCTATCAAACAACCACTAATTATGCTTGAATATGATCAGTCAAAATCTAATTCTACAAGCAACTATTCACACTTGCAATTTATGTTAGAGCTGATGGACTGGAATAAGTATGACTGGTACAAAAGTTGTTAAAGAAACTGCTGTTCTGCTGCGGTTGAAGGAATTCAAACAGGGTGCACTTTATTGGCCATCTGATGAGGTCTTCACTGTCATCCAGCACGTGGAGCAGCTGTTCTGTTCAAGGACAGATGATTCTCTCATGGAGTGCACCAATGCTGTGGAACACCTGGAACAGGAGGCCATGCTTCTGGATAGCAGCCTTCCATCATGCCATGATGTGAAAAGAAAAATCATCTGCAAATATGTCAGGCTGAGGTTAAGGATTGCGGCAACGTGCATCAGGGCTGCAAGGAGAGAAGACAAGAGTAAAGGTTACCTTGGCAGCAAGAGTCAAAATAAGAAGGCCAAGAAGGCTCAACCTCCTGCACCAAAGGCCATAACATCTAGGCCAATACCAAATACCTTGCTTATTGCCATGGATGTATTTGGCCTCTCCATTCCTTCTCAACCTCCAGCAACCACCAGCATCTTCCTGCAGCCATCAGTGAGACACCAGCGAACAGTCACCACTAGCAGCTTCCAATTGCAGCAGCCACCAGCAGCAGCAGCAGCAGCACCAGCAGCAGCAGCCACCGCCAGCAGGAGCTGGAGATATATATTGAGATTTGTCCCTGTTAAATAAACAAACAAATTGTTAATGTTCTATTGTTGTTTTATCTGTGTCTTGTAAGATGACATTGTGTGCTTTGAAAGGCGCCTCTAAATAAAATGCATTATTATTATTATTATTATTATTATTATTGTAGTAGTAGTTATAGCAGCAGCAGAAGTAAAACAGCTAGCATTTAAGTAATAGTAGCAGTAATAGCAGTAGCATTTTAGTATTAGCAGTAGTGGTAGTATTTTGGTAAACCTAACAATCAAAACAACTTTACATAATGTCACCTGACAACAAAAGGTTAACGGACTTTAGTGAAATTATCACGTTAATTACCTCACGTTAGCCTCCGTTACCAAGCTTTCAGTTAGGTCCCTAAATCCATGACATTTAACATCAACATCGACATTTCATGCAAACCAAATGTAAAAATAACGATGTCTAAGAGTATACCTCTGATAGCTAATGCTTAAAAATGTAAAAAAAAAAAAAAAAAAAAAAAAAAAAACGTTTAAAATGTTGTTATTTCATCAACTTACCAGCAATTGTTCTTGACGAGCAATTGAGATCAACGGAGCTCCGTCCCTTGTTTGTCGTAACTCTGTTTACTCTATAGCTCTGGCTCTGACCATAGCTACATCAATGCATAGAACAACACTGCCACCTACTGGTTGAGGACGGCGGGCCATTTGTGAATCACGAGCTATTTGTTTGTGGATCTGTGTGGATCTTCGACAAGAACGTCTCAAAAATGCGTAAGTGAGGAAAGAGATGCGTGTGCGTGAGTAATGATCCACAAATGCTGAGTCACACTTCACAAGCAGAATTTTCAGTTTTACAAATGGCTTTTTTGTTTTTACAAATGGAAAATTGTGTATTTACAAAAACACAATATATTTACAAGTACACCCGTATTTGTGAAAACCAAAATACAAGTTACAAATTAGAAATTTGTATTTGTGGATAGCAAAACACGTGTGCAAATCAAAAATATTTGTAGATCACCCTCTGTGCATTTACAGGTATTAATGAGACAAATTTAAGCCCATAATGGTTTATCTTCCAGAGAGTCCACCACGTTGAACCACCATATTTCTATAGTAACCTAGTTCCAACAAACCAGTCACTGGCTTGAGATAGGGCATTTTTCATTTTTATTTTCAGCATTGCATGCAGTGTTAGACCAGGTATAAGAGTAGGCAGGGGTGGACTTTTTTTCGTCTTCGACACATTTGACATTTGCCGGTCTATAATGAAGATGGAACAGTGTGAATGCCTTTGAAGAAACTGAAGGTGTCTTTTGTCAAGAAAGTTGAGATCCCTGATTCACTAAACCAGCAGAAAGGTGATATGAGACTCTCATCAGGCCCTAAAAGTGGAAAGTAAAAATTTCATCATCAGGCCTGAAAGCAGAAAATAAGGAACCTAACATCGACAGTGAAAGGTGGTGCAACAGGATACCTGTGATGCTCCGTCTGAGTGAGGCATGAGCGGAGACGGTGGCAGTGGGAAGTTACGCAATAGAATACCTAGGGACTCTCCATCGGTGTGAGGCATGCGCAGAGAGTAATAGCTAAGCTGTATAATGATTGAAGTTAATTCGGTATTAAGAAATGAGGTGTTAGGATAAATGTGATAATGAATAGAAACATGATAATATGATTATATTTGATTATTTGATTATTAATAATTGTGAATACATGAGAATGTTGGAAACTAGGACAAAGGTAAATCATGATGAAATGTTGATTGAGTAACTTGATGGTAGAGTGAAGTGTGACATCTTGACCAAAAAAGGAGAGAGGTGAGAAAGGAAGTGCACTACACAGAGAGGATGCAGCAGAATGGATCAGAGAAAGGGGGGGGGGGGAATCATATAGTAGGAAGAAGTATAAAAGACAACTCCCTAGGGGGATCGGGGTTAGTCCTCGGCCGGCACTCGGGTTCAAGGCATGCTGATTGATCAACCACATCGGGGCATTGCATTTTGAACTGAAAATTTTAACTCAAGAGACAGAGCAGATGAGCAGCCCAACATCGCAGGAGGGCACTCCAAGTATCCACAGCCA
Organism: Sciaenops ocellatus; assembly: GCA_033000465.1. Taxonomy (NCBI): domain Eukaryota; kingdom Metazoa; phylum Chordata; class Actinopteri; family Sciaenidae; genus Sciaenops; species Sciaenops ocellatus. Next base: position 337,602 of record CP136874.1, on the reverse strand, counting down.
AATGAGAGTGCCGTGCGGGCTAGCCATTGCCACCTGGCTGTGGGACATTAATCTGGCCGAAGAGGATTCACCTTTTGTTCATCCTGCCATCAAGGCCGAAGACTGGTCAGTTATCAACCTGGCTGAAGAAGGATTATTTCACTTTTACCCTTTTTCTCATCCTGCCATCAAGGCTGAAGACTGGTCAGTTATCAACCTGGCAGAAGAAGGATTATTTCACCTTTACCTTTCTCCCATCCTGTCAGCAACGGCTGAGGTCTGAACTGGGACTCTCCAGACTTTGGACAGGGTCAAGGAGTTTCAACAGCAACTGATAAGATTGGCAGTCAAGGAAGGACCGTACAGGCCCTGTGCACCACTTCCCTCTCTCTCTCCAAATTGAACAACTGATCATCCAAGCTACAGCCTTCACACCATTGTTAGAAATTAGATATGTTCTCAGTATTAGAGATAAGATTGAGTATCATTAGTGGAAGTAACCAATCAATTTTGAATCATATAAAGCTGTATGCCCGCCCTTGCTTAATTTTGCAATAGATATTTCAAATGCAGTTAAAGATTAAATTGTGGACACTGAATTTATGGTGTAATTATTAATTTTATGGTATACCTAATTATTAAAAATAATTAGGGTGTAATTATCAGGTATAGTGTGTTCAACATCTTTGAAGGTTCTAACAGGTTACTCTAGCCCACGAAATTAACAGACCCCTGAGGCTTACTGTCCAAGCTACTAAAAAATATCCTAGCAACCACACCAAGTGCCACGATCATTAAGAGGAGAGCTGCCGTTAACGGGCGTGGCTAGTGTAGTATTTGGCCCTGGGGCTATTCGGTCAGGTGCTATGCTAGAGTAAGCAGGGTAGACGTCCGGATGAAGGCAGTTAGAAGCTAGGCGTGTCTCCTCGCCACCAGCTTAAACAGTCCTCTAAATTGACCCGGTAGGGTAATAGCCACGGGCTTGAGGATCGGACCCTCTAAACGGAGAGCTGGACCAGTACCACCTGTACACGAGTAACTCAGGATTGAACACTTTACATTTTGCCCCTCTTCATTTCCTATTTTCTATCTAAATTGTTTGAACCAATTTGAATGTGTGCTATGTAGTATGTGTGTATGTGTGTGGTAAGTTGTAAAAATATTATTGCCATCCAACATATTTTTCTCTGCTGTGTGAAGGGGGTCACAGAGTAGAGTTCTGTCCCAAAATGGAAAAGAAACCACACAGCGCGAAAATGAACTTTCTAGAAGAGAGAGGTGTTTGTCTGTTGGACACATAAGCAAAGACTGTCATAATTGTCTGACATGTAGGTTGTGTAACTTGAAACATTCTATTAGTCTTCACATCCATTCAAAGGAGAAGGAAATCAAGTCAGACGATACATAGCAAGAAACATCAGGGAAGAAACATGGCCATATAGGGACAGGATTATGTCAATTGTGCCTTTGCAGTTCAAAGCTAAGAAAGGCAGCAAAATGATGAAGACATGCACTCTTAGATCCTGATTAACTCATGACTGAGCTAAAGGTGAAAGGAAGAAAAGCTAATAGTCTGTTGAAAACAATGAACCAAGAAATATTTGTGGGCAATCATTTCATCTCAGGATTGGAAGAAGCTACACTTAACAGTAACATCTACTATGATTTTTTTTTAATTTATCTGCATATAAACAAAATGTCAAAGCACACTTCATGGAAAACTTAATTTTTTTGTACCATTTCGTGTTGGAAATGTTTTAAGGTTCCCTCAGGTGGCTTTTTATGTTGTTGGGTTGCCACTGCACAAATGTAGCACATATTATAGTTGAAATTTCTAAACCCAACCTGGTAATTTTGAAATGAGTGACATTAGCAGGTCCTGTTAATCTGAGAATGGCTCTGTAATGGCGACAGACAGATTGTCTTTTACTGATTGTTGTTACCTTTGTTTGTATATGTGGTATTTAGGTTACATCTGCTCCTCAGGGATAATAAAGATTCCTTGAACCCTGAACCTGTTGGCTTTAAAAGATTAGAACAGATGCTGTCTCCAACTGACTATGTTTCCAGTGTCATTTGAAACCAGAATCTTGTAAAGGGTCTTAAATATGCACTTATGTACAGTCAGGTCCATAAATATTGGGACATCGACACAATTCTAATCTTTTTGGCTCTATACACCACCACAATGGATTTGAAATGAAACGAACAAGATGTGCTTTAACTGCAGACTTTCAGCTTTAATTTGAGGGGACATCCAAATCAGGTGAACGGTGTAGGAATTACAACAGTTTGTATATGTGCCTCCCACTTTTTAAGGGACCAAAAGTAATGGGACAAATTAACAATCATAAATCAAACTTTCACTTTTTATTACTTGGTTGCAAATCCTTTGCAGTCAATTACAGCCTGAAGTCTGGAACGCATAGACATCACCAGACGCTGGGTTTCATCCCTGGTGATGCTCTGCAGGCCTCTACTGCAACTGTCTTCAGTTTCTGCTTGTTCTTGGGGCATTTTCCCTTCAGTTTTGTCTTCAGCAAGTGAAATGCATGCTCAATCAGATTCAGGTCAGGTGATTGACTTGGCCATTGCATAACATTACACTTCTTTGCCTTAAAAAACTCTTTGGTTGCTTTCGCAGTATGCTTCAGGTCATTGTCCATCTGCACTGTGAAGTGCGGTCCAATGAGTTCTGAAGCATTTGGCTGAACATGAGCATATAATATTGCCCGAAACACGTAAGAATTCATCCTGCTGCTTTTGTCAGCAGTCACATCATCAATAAATACAAGGGAACCAGTTCCATTCCACACATGCCCACACCATGACACTACCACCACCATGCTTCACTGATGAGGTGGTATGCTTTGGATCATGAGCACTTCCTTTCCTTCTCCATACTCTTCTCTTCCCATCACTCTGGTACAAGTTGATCTTTGTCTCATCTGTCCATAGGATGTTGTTCCAGAACTGTGAAGGCTTTTTTTAGATGTTGTTTGGCAAACTCTAATCTGGCCTTCCTGTTTTTGAGGTTCACCAATAGTTTACATCTTGTGGTGAACCCTCTGTATTCACTCTGGTGAAGTCTTCTCTTGGTTGTTGACTTTGACACACATACACCTACCTCCTGAAGAGTGTTCTTGATCTGGCCAACTGTTGTGAAGGGTTTTTTCTTCACCAGGGAAAGAATTCTTCGGTCATCCACCACAGTTGTTGTCCGTGGTCTTCCGGGTCTTTTGGTGTTGCTGAGCTCACCGGTGCGTTCTTTCTTTTTAAAAATGTTCCAAACAGTTGATTTGGCCACACCTAATGTTTTTGCTATCTCTCTGATGGGTTTGTTTTGATTTTTCAGCCTAATGATGGCTTGCTTTACTGATATTGACAGCTCTTTGGATCTCATATTGAGAGTTGACAGCAACAGATTCCAAATGCAAATAGCACACTTGAAATGAACTCTAGACCTTTTATCTGCTCCTTGTAAATGTGATAATGAGGGAGTTACACACACCTGGCCATGGAACAGCTGAGCAGCCAATTGTCCCATTACTTTTGGTCCCTTAAAAAGTGGGAGGCACATATACAAACTGTTGTAATTCCTACACCGTTCACCTGATTTGGATGTAAATACCCTCAAATTAAAGCTGAAAGTCTGCAGTTAAAGCACATCTTGTTCATTTCATTTGAAATCCATTGTCGTGGTGTATAGAGCCAAAAAGATTAGAATTGTGTCGATGTCCCAGTATTTATGGACCTGACTGTATATCTTATATAATGTTAATATAATGAGACATAGCTCCATGTCTTAAGCTTGACAGACCTACCTACATAATAGTTGCTAACCTGTCATGTTCAGAGGCTGAGTTTCAACTGATCTGCTGAAATAAATGTATTATTACATGTATCGTTAAATTTATTTATAAATATATTTATAAACAATTTTGCTGTGTTCATATCCAGCGTTGCATGTGATATAGTCACAGTATGTGTTTAATGCTGCCTCAAAACCAAAATAACAACAGAAGGACAAATGAAATTGAAATAATAATTAATATTAGGCAAAACCAAGTTACTTTAACCAGTAAGCAGTCACATGAAGAGACAAAATCCACAATAACAAACTCCCTGTGTGAGAAACATCTGCCACTGCAGAATTTACAGACACTCAACTGTAACTTCAACTTAGACAAACATTTGAAATGTCCTTGTCTCTTTTTGCTTCTGTTCTATCCTGATAGAACAGCTCAGTCAGATCAGAACAGACTAAAATTCCCACTTAACAGTGTCTGTTTTATGTATTAACAACTGACATGTCCTTCTGGCCAGCAAAAGAACCCACAGATGAGAAGATGGATATCACTTTCATCACCTTTTACAAGTCAGTCAGTCACTTAGCTGATGCTTTATCCACAGCAACTTACAGGGAGCAATTTGGGGTTCAGTATCTTGCCCAAGGACACTTTGACATGCGGCTAGAGGAGCCGGGGATCAAACCACCGATCATCTGATTAGTGGACGACCCGCTCTACCTCCTGAGCCACAGCCGCCCCAAAATGATAGCTGGCAAGCTTGCCACCAAGCATCTCCTTTTTATATTTTTTATTCTTCACTAAAACAAGAAAAAGCATATATCAGACAGCTCTGGATTTTGTTCTTTGACTTATGACAAAGACAGTGCTAGGCTAATCGTCCCATTGCTAGCAGTCTTTGTGCTAAGCTAGGCTAAACAGGTTCAAATTGAGATCCAACTTTTCATCTGATAAAAGAAAAAAATGTAACCTAATTCTGTTCTAATCTTTTAAGTACTCTCTGCCCTGGTTTATTAAAATTGTATAGAAATATTAATGGACAAATGCACTAAAGTAGAGGTTCTCAAGTTTTGGGGTGGTTTGCTGAGGCTATCCTGCTGACCTTTATTTTGCTAAAATTTAACTCTGATCACATTTTTTGTTGCTTCCCTCATCATTGCTAATAATCGGGGGTACAAGTTTCATACAAACACTCTAAAGTAACAGACATAGTGTGAGCAGATGGCAGTCCGATGCCTTACCTTAGGAGACTGCTGCAGGGTTAAACTATCCTTCTAGTTATTAGGGTATGTTAATCACCTTGCACCTGGATGATGTCAATTTTCTATGAGAAAATCATTTCAGAAAAACTCATACACCAAACGTCATTCTTCCATCTGTTATTAACCAGCAGAAGAAAAAAACATAGTCAGAGAAACACAGGAAAAGTCATCAGTAAACTTTCAAATTAACATCTCCATTTGGTTTTTTAAAAAAAAAAAAAAAAAAAGTGATGCATGATGTAAAAAGTTACTCAGAAATCTGAAGCCCAAGCTCGCAGTGTATTCCACTTAGTAATCCCGTTCAAGTCCTGATAGCTATGAAAATATCTCTCACTATATAAACAGGCACAGTTAATCTTCCTGTACAGGTATTTCTCCACACAGCATGGCGTGTGTTGTCCGTGTTTGCTGCACTGAGGAAAAAGTGCATGTTACAGATGGAGCTTGTTGCTCTCAGTCGTCAATGAACGTCAGTCGGCCTGGTCCCTCGTTCCTCATCCAGCGGCGGTACCTCTTCATCCTGGGGTCAGTTGCCATCTTCACCTTCATTTCCTCCTCCTGCTCCTTTCTGTACACCTGAAAGACATTACGTACATTTCAATCAAATAGCAAATCCTACAGTTTGCAGCACAGCAACTGAAGCTTGATTCTTCTTTACTGCTGACAGCCAGTTTTCTGACAGCATTTTTTTCTAAGCTGATAATACAACCCCAATTCTAAAAAAGTGGTGGGATCTTCAAAGTCTTTGCAATTTTACATTGAGGAACATTTTTCTAAAATTGTTACACAATTTTAAGATGTAGTTTGTCGCAGATTGGTAAACCTCTGCCCATCTTTACATCTGAGAGACTCTGCCTCTCTGAAATGCTCCTTTTATACCCAGTCATGTTACTGATCTGTTGCCAATTAATCTAATTAACTGTCAAATGCTCCTCCAGTTGTTTTTGATTTGTGCTGTATACTTTTCCAGCCCTTTGTTGCCCCTGTCCCAACTTTTTTGAGATGTGTTGCTGCCACCAATTTCAAAATGAGCTTATATTTACCATGAAATGTTGAAATGTCTGTTTCAACACGTGATATATTGTTTATATTCTATTGAGAATAAAATATGGGTTTGTGAGATTTGCAAATCATTGCATTCTGTTTTTATTTACATTTTACACAGTGTCCCAACTGTATTGGAATTGGGGTTCTAAATAAAGGCTAATGAAATACATCATAGGAGTAAATTACCCAAGGCTTTAAATTTTAAACTTCCTCTAAACGGTCCCAAAATATAATTTAAACAACCTGGGAAAAAAATGGCGAATGGACTTATATTTATATAGCACCATTTTGGTCTATTGACACACAGCAGGTTTACAACACTTGTAACATTCACCCATTCAGTGTCCTCCTTCAGAGGTCCATTGTCACAGTAATAAGATTAATTTTGATTGGAATGGATAAAGCTCCCCTCTGACAAAGAGACAAAACAAAAAACATCTTCCCTCTCTGGAGACCCTTCTCACAACTGATAAGGAGAGGCACCAGATGTTAAACAATAAAACTTCAACCCACCTCACTGAAGAACACTTGAAAAAGACACTCTGTGCCTGCCTGTTTTTCTGATTCAGTCTCTAAATCTGTCTAAAATTCAAAGTCTGTGTTATATAACTGATTGTTTCATATTTTTTTTACGATCCAGCTGTGGTCCATCTACAATGCAAGGATAAGCCACACTGCCATCTACTGACCAGAGTTGGTAATAGCCCAGTAATGATGTATCACTGTGTGTATTTTTATCTAATCTTGTCTTTTTAAATATGCTATTGTTTTTCTTGGTATTGATATTAAAATTGCATGCTCTCATTACTCAAACCACACTTTTTTTTTTTTTTTTAAATCAAGTTTCATTAGCCGTGGCTTGGAATGGAAAGTCATTTTAATTTTTCATATAATTGACCATAGCCATGGAGTATGTAAGTTAATTGAGCATAACATATAACTATATACAGTCGTATAATAATACAATAATTAACCAATTTCTACTTTTAATTAGGCTCCAAGAAAGAGCCATCAAATTCTACAATCACCTCAAAGCAAGTGTCCCCATCTCCTTTATAAAGCTCTCCACTGGCAGAAGGAGAACAGAAAGAGGAGCCCCCTCAACCAGCTGCTGCTGAGGCTCACCTCATACACTGACTATTGGACATCTTCCCCAAAAACTCAAAAGCAAACATCAATGCTATTTGGCTCTAAACAGAAAGTACACGGTGGCCGACTATCTGACCACCATGACTGATGAGAAACTGAGAGAGACGATGACCATTTACAGTCTCTTTCTGTGTCTCTGACTCTTCTTCTTTTGTTTTGGTGGACGTGTTTGTTTATTAATAAGGGTGTGGAGGGTATAGATATGGTCTGTAGTGCAATGCTGTGGTGTAAATACAAGCTGATTTTTGCTTAGGATAGTGTGATCACTGAAGAAGTCTTGCAGTCGACTGTTTAAGATGCTGCAAAATAATTTCCCCATTTTGCAGCTCACACATATGCCTCTGTAATTATTTGGGTCAAAAGATTGATGTTACATAGCAGACATGTCAAACTCAATGCAGCCCAGTGCACAGAGTATGGACAACAATAGAGGAGGAGTGGGATGGAGATAAGTTACAGAGGCAGAATGTAAACATCGGTGGAGGAGCAGAGAGTTGCTCTGACAGAAAGACATTACATTGGATGAAAAAGTGATCTGATAGGCGGAGAGGCGTTACCACCAGGGTATCTGTGATACAGTTTTGTGTGAGAATCGGGTCAAGTACTTTGTCAACTTTGTGAGTAGGAGGATTGTGGATCAGTTGGAGGTTGAAAGGACATAAAATCTGCCGAGCCTGGACTGTCTAAGTGGATGTTCATGTCACAGCAAGGTATCCAGCTCATCCGTAAAGCCGCCCAATTGGCCTGGTGTAAGTAACAACAACGCAGGCTTTAATTGGGGCCGTCACTGGAATAGCATGGTATTCAAATGTGTAGTAATTTGTTTTTTCCATTTGTTGGAGATTAGCAGGCCAGTCCTACCTCCTCGACCAGACGACGGGGTATGAGAGTATATGTAATTAGTGGAGAGTGCAGCTGGAGTGGCTGTGTTCTGTGGGGGAAAAAAGGCTTTTTGTACAATGGCCAGTAATACATGGGTGGGCTGCATTTAAGTTAGATCGGTAGGGAAACCTTACATAACAGTTTTCAACTCAGAAAAATGGATAAAGACATCTTTTAGTATTCATTTTCCTGATTGAACAACTCTGCATGAAGTATTCGTCTTCCTCTCCCAAAAACTGTTTTTACTTTACCTGCTCTGGAGAAGTGGGCAAGTGCTAATTATGAGTGCTGCAGATGATAGATGAAGTCAAAGAACAAGAAAAGATGGATAAAGAAATCCAGAGAGAATTTGAATTGACAAACCTCGTAGTTTTCTTTCATCCAGAGTCGTTTCTCCAGGAAGGACTGTGTGGTGTTTTCATCCAGACTGTCAAACTGAGACTGAGACATCCTCATGTACCTCCTGTCAATGAAAACACAGAGTCTGCTGTGAGGTGGTCATACTACTTGGAGGAAGCATCCTGTCAGTGTCAGACACGTTATACTGTTAAAGTTTCCATAAGAACCGACCTGATGATGTAGAGCTTTTCCTGGTCTCCATACTCTTCCCTGCAGATGGTGAATCGGTAAAACCAGGAGACGTACCACACCACATAGTGTGTCAGGTAGTAGGGGAAGAGCACAATCTGACACAGCAGGATGTCTGAAAGGTTGGGCTTCTGGTAACCTCCTTTTATGTCAATCTTGTTTTTGATGATGTCACGGATCACCTCCTCCTCCTGCTCCCGGATTTCCTCTTTTGAGCGGCGGTTCTTGCCCTTCTCCTTGGTACGGTTGAGGAGGCCCTGCTGCTTGGCGATTTCCGTCGCCTGAATTCTGTACTTGGGAACTGTCACCAGGTAGTTGATGGCCTCATTGTAGCTGCTGTGCCAGCTGTAGAACTGTAGGAGAGACAGTGAGGTAAAAGGTATGTGCTAATGGACTTTTACCTGCCTCTCTAAGGCTGAGTTCACATCTGTAGAGCTGTCAAGACATAAGAAAAAAAGATAATTCATTGTTGCTAGACCTGGACAATAATCAAGTATGGTTAATTATTTACTGTTAATCATATCATGATGGTTAGAGCTGAACAATGAACTGAACTGATAACATTCAGTGTTTAATTTATTCATTCATTATTTATTTTACAAAGTCTTAAAAAAAGTTACAACTTTAATATTAATAAAACCAAATGTTTGCCCAAACCCAATACTGAATGCATAAACCTGGCTACTGTCTAGTGGAAGCACATTGAGTTTATTAGTACTATTACAAAAATTGTATTACTTGCTTCACATCAAGTTTGTTAGTTATTTTATAGTAAAACCATGCAATTCAAATGGATGGAAATTTTCTAGGCAATTGAAATACATAAGTCCTGCATTTTGGCCTACATTTTAAAAGTGTACCTTCATCCAGTATGTTGAATGCAGCACCAGAGAAAATAAAAAACTGGATTTACTGTATGCAAACGCAAAGGATGCATACAGTTCTTCACCTCTCCACCCACTTGGACATCAGATCACAAGCTCATCCATCTACTTCCAGTTTACGTACCTGTTGTCAATCAACAACCCCCAGCCAAAAGGTATGTGCGGAAATGGTCTGAGGAGGCCAGTTAGGCACTAAGAGATTGTTTTAAAACTACCGACTGGGAAGTACTCTGCAAACCTCATGGGGGAGGATGTATCGTCAATTTTTGTACACAGAACACTGTGCCTACCAGGAAGGTACAGTGTTTCTCCAACAACAAACCCTGGGTGACCCCTGCGCTAAAGGCCCTGCTGAATTAAAAGTGGGCTTTCAGTTCTGGGGACAAAAAAAGAGCTAAGAAGGGTACAGAAGGAGCTTAAAAGGGAGATAAGGAAAGGCAAGGCCACTCTAAGGGCCAAATACATGGTTACCCTGGAAGGGCAAATGGTTTTTGACTGCTGTGGCACAAAAGTTTGGAGAGCGCAGCATTTGTAGACCTCGTAATATCCTCCTGACTGCCATACACCTTTTTGTCCTCTAGGATCAAAATTACCCTGTCTGGTTTTCCCTTTTATTTATAGCATTAGTCTTACTTCAGTCCAACCCATTACCACAAATATTTCCCTTCACTTTGAAATAAAGGGCCAATAGACCTTGTTTACATGAAAGTATACTCCTGGTGTCCTGGGGTCAAAATGACCCGAAGGACAGAGGACAAAAGTTGTATGGCAAGCAGGAGGACACTACAACGGTTAAGAAACATTCATGTTATTGTTCTTTTTTGTACGGATGAAAATGGATCATTGTAGCATCAAAAACTATGTGGATTTTATGCTGAACTCAACCGTCAACTAGGCTGCTCCTGGGTTAAACCCTGCAGTAGTTCAGTGACAGACTAAGCTCTGTTAAGCATTAGTCAAAAACCTGGCAGTTGGAACTTTGTTTGGAAACGTCGGCATGTTCATTTGGTACAAACTGGAGGCGTCTCAGGAGGACGGGGAGAGCTGCTGGATCTTCGGTTTGGTTGGAGGATATTAGCAGTCATTCGTGGCTGTTTAGTGCCAGGAGGTGCATATGCTGAAGCCGGCTATGGAGCATACACACTGCCATATCACAAGCTACAGCAAGCTATTTCTAACAGATATTAGGCTAGATAGATGGATTTGGAACCATGATAGGGAGCTGTTTCATTATTTCCAGTCATGTAACTGAAACATGTGATTATTTCAAATGAATGTTTATCTTTTAAATAATGTATTTACTGTACAAACATATTATGTAAATGTGTTAATTTTGTTTTTTGAAGCCTACACTTTATGATGATGAAGACTACAAAGATTGTGCCACAGATGGTCACCTCAGTGTGTTGTGCACGTTGTTTTGTTTTGTGTTTTAATTCCATTTTTTGCAGTGATACCCGGAGCTTTTTCACCAGAGAAGAGTTCATGAACATCAGGAAGAACAACACCTGGGCCCAGTATTTCAAAACTTGTACTCTGGATCAGAATAATCCGGATAATGAAATCCTCCTTTTCTCAGTCAAAGTAATCCTGCTGACTTTATCTGAGTATTTCAAAACACTGGCAGGGTGGATCACCGTGATCCCGACCTGGCCGGATATGGATTTCCAAATCTTATGTCTCCGCCTCCGGATCGAAACATGGCAGACTACCTCACGAAAGGAGCAGCTGGGAGCATGACTTTAACGTCAAAAGTTTACTGTTGTCTAATGTGTAGTGGTTTTAAGACCACATGAATGCCAACCAACATATCATGCAAGCCAACTTCTTGAATTGTCACCTAATTAAAACCAGGCCATAGCGATCTCTAATTGAGCCGCGGCCGTGCTAACTGTAGCTAACTCGGCTACATTGACTTGTGTGGTAAGCAGCTAGCGGGCTAGCGAGGTAGCTAACTTTGTTGATAAATTTTGCGGTCTATGGTTTAACTTAAAATGGAACTAATCGGACGTACATCATACCTTAACTCTTTAAACTAACACCAACCTGTTCAGAGTTTATTAGCGTTACGTCATTGGCAACACAGCAGACTTAAAAAAAAAAAGCTACATGTGTACAGACCAGACTGCTGCAGTACTTTGGAAATGTAACGTTACACGGTACGAGTATTAACTATACGGTTCATTCAGAAGTGTCAGAATGCTACAGTAATGCAGGTGATGATATCATGCTTTTGTGTACATAAACACAATTTGGAATTGTGGATTCCTGACGATGACAAAGATATACTCATACACCTTCTCTTCTACTTTCAGAGTCCACTCACAGCAATGGACCACTCAGCTATTAAGGACAACCAGGTCCGTATGAGTGCTGGAAATCCTTGGAAACGTTTTAATTGTATTGATACATTCAAGGTTTTCAAGTTATTGGATTTTGAATAAAGTGCTTGAAACTGCTTGAAATTGTAATTGCATTACTTTCATGGTATACAGCTTTGTATGTGACACAATTAGAATCATTTTTTTATCCTAATTTGTCCCCTTATATAGAAGGCTCTCACTAAACATAATTATGGTCATTTATAGCAAAATAGCATCTGATTTAATGAAGTAAAATAAGCAGCAAAAAGAAACAGAACTGAAAATAAAGCTATTGGAAAAACAGCTCACTTCTGAGTTAGGTCCTGTTTTAGTTAGTGGCCACATTATTTGCAATGTCTTTGTTTTGTTGGAATTTAAGTTTGTTTGGACCCTGTATTCCTGTTGTCTTTCTCTGATGTTTTGGTACATGCAAGTTACAATGTTTGGTGAAACTAGAATTTGAGAAATAGGTCTGTAATTGTTACTCTTATTTACAGCAGTTTCAGAAAGTGTGGTCAAAAATATTTTACTATGCTTTTAATGTCTTACAATTAGGCTACTTTAATTATTTGTTAAAAGTAAAACACTAACACTTTAGATTAAGTGTAATGAACATCTTGAGTAACAATATCTAGGAGAAGTGGAGCTGAGACTTTGTCAATCTAAGTGAAATCCACCTCTGAGGTGGGATCAAAATGATCCTGAAATTTTGGTATCAAGTTGATCCAGATATCTGCCTTAACTTTTTAAATACCCAAATCCAGGGGGGTCACGTGATGACGGTGAGCTGAGCAGACGCTTTTGCCAGAGCTCCGTGCCACTCGGTGCTAATCTTCTCATTATCCTGACAACAGCCGGGCGCTATAAGACCTTTTTGTTATGAACATAACGGGCTATGTCCTTGGAAAACTTTTGGCCACAGTCTTTTGACAAGATGGGAAGAACCAGAGGAAATAAAGACAAAAAAGACGTCCAGTCCGAGCCCAGCGACGACAAACAAGATGGCGACCAGGCCGAATTTGATACCGCAGAGGGGCTTGACCCTGCCCTTGCTAAAGCTCTGAGCGTAATGACTTCCAACATTATTAAAGTTATTGATGAAAAACTTAGCCCTCTGGCCGAGACTATCCACAGGCATGCGACGGAGCTCCAGGCCGCTAGCGAGCGGCTAGACGAAGCAGAGGCTAGGCTACTAACAGTTGAAAACTCCGCCGCAGCACAAGAACCGAGGATTGTAGAACTGGAAAAGCAGGTCCGCGCCCTCACTGAGAGTTTAGACATGGCCGAGAACTACAGCAGGCGCCTTAACATTCGAGTCGTTGGCTTGGCGGAGGATACGGAGACTGGACAGCCGGTGGAGTTTTTCGAGTCATGGCTACCCCGCGTCCTAAAGATGACCACGAAGGCCGGCCGCATCAAGCTGGAGAGAGCCCACCGCACCCTCGCACCGAAACCGGACCCGAACAGGAGCCCCAGGTCGCTGCTGCTACGGTTCCACGCGTTCAGAGATAAACAGAGGGTCATGGAAGCGGCGCGCCGGGCGAGCCAGGATGGTGGTATAATCTATAACGGATCCAGGGTCTCTTTTTTCAGCGATTTCTCCTCGACGGTGATGAAGAAACGCAAGGCATACGATGCGACGAAACAGCGGCTGCGAGAGCGAGGGATGCCGTATGCTATGCTGTTTCCGGCCACTCTACAGGTGATACACGGAGGCTCCAAAAAGAGGTTTTCCACCCCGGAGGAGGTACACGCTTTCATTGACTCTTTGCCTGGATGATTTAACTCTCAGGCTGGTAGGTCATGCTCCATTTTCTAGACGTCGCCTACTCTTGATCACTCTGAACATTTTGAACATTTTGAACATTTCCTAACCGAGTGGCACGGCTGCTCGTAACGTGAATATTGCGTTCCCACCTCATTTCGTTCAATCCCGTAGTGAGGACTTATTTCGTTTTCTTTGCACGCTACTCATCTTATGCCGTCAGTTCGCTCTTGGTGAGTTTGTAAGGTGTTTGTATGGTGAACAGTCCCTGTTTATTTGGGGAAAGACCCTCAGTTTGTTTTTCTGTGTTGCATATTTGTTATGCTTGTTTAGTGTAGTTCAGGTGTTTTGCTCAGGACATGACAGGTGTGTAAGATGTATGTGGGGTATCAGTGTGACATTTTCCATTCCTTCTAAAGGTAACTGTCCTATGTATCTGATAATGTGGGCGTTGGGATGTATGGGATAAGTGTAGATGTAACCGGCTCTGAAGTTTTTACCCTGCCCTTATGGCAAATAGTGCCTTATGGCCATGTCTGATTTATATAATATTAAGATCTGTTCCTGGAACATCCTTGGCCTCCAAAAACCTGCCAAAAGGACGGCAGTGTTATCATTTTTGCGCTCTATTGCGCTCCTCCAGGAGACTCACCTGGAGGACAAGGATAATGCTAAATTGCAGAAGAGCTGGGTGGGGCACATCTTTGCTACTTCATATTCTTCTTTCAGTAGGGGTGTAGCCATTTTGATTAGTAAAAAGCTGGCTTTCAGGTCTCTTGATTGCGTTAAAGACAGCCAGGGCCGGTATATAATTGTTAAAGGAATACTTGCAGGAAAAGAGGTAACATTTATGAATCTATATTGTCCCCCAGCCTACTCCCCTGATTTTCTCTCCAAGGCTTTTGCAGTTTTTATGGAACGGGCTTCAGGGGACTCTTTTGTGGGAGGAGATTTCAATTGTCACCTTAATCCCTCTCTTGATAAACGTCCATCTGACATCTCTCCCCCTTCTAAGCAAGCGAAGGTGCTCACTAATATATGTCATGATATTGTATATTCTGATGTGTGGAGGCAGTTTCACCCTAATGATTCAGAATTCACTTTTTTTTCGGCCCCACATAAAAGCTATACCAGAATTGATTACATTTTCATCCCCTCCTCAAAAATGTCTTTTGCTTTATCATGTTCTATTGGCAACATTGTCTTATCAGACCACGCCCCCCTTTATTTGGTATATTCTCTTGCTGAGGACAGGGCAGTATCACGGTGCTGGAGATTTCAACCTTATCTTCTCAAAGATAACAAGTTTATCTCCTACTTTACTTCAGAATTTAAGATTTTTTATTCTATTAACTCACCATCCACGGATAATCCCTCTGTCCTCTGGGAGACATGTAAAATATACTCTCGCGGATTGATTATGTCTTTTGTTGCATCCAAAAGACGTGGGAAGAATGAACAGCGTAAACTTCTTGAATTTCGACTAGCTGAATTGGAGAAAAATCACATATCTAGCCCAAGTCCTGATTTGCTTGAGGAACTGTTATATGCACGTGCTACGTTGAATACTTTTTTGATTCAGGACTCTGAACAGTCCCTTAAATTCGCCAGGCAGAAACTATATGAGTCTGGAGATAAATCTGGAAGATATCTTGCTAATCTTGTCAAGAAGAGGGCAGATTCTCAAAATATAGTCTCTATCACTGACTCTAATGGTGTTAGATCGTTCGATACTAGAACCATTAATAAACACTTTGCATCATTTTATTTCAACCTATATAGTTCTGAACAGCCAGACAATGCCCTGAACCTTATGCGTCAGTTTTTTGAGGATTTGAGACTCCCCAAAGCTACAAATGAGCAAAAATTACAACTAAATGCCCCATTTACTAAAGAGGAAGCGCTACTTGCTTTTAAGTCTATGCCGTCTGGTAAGGCCCCAGGCCCAGATGGATTTGGATGTGAGTTTTATAAGGAGTTTAGTGGTATTCTTTTAGACCCTCTGTTGTCTATGCTCAATCATTCATTTGAAAATGGGATACTACCTCAATCCCTTAGGGAGGCCAACATTTCTCTCATCCTTAAAAAAGGAAAATGCCCGGATAGCTGTGCCTCATATAGGCCGATAGCCCTAACTCTGACCAAAAACTGCTTTCAAAAATTTTGGCCACACGCCTAGAGAAGGTTCTGCCCCATATTGTCAAGGAGGACCAAACTGGTTTTGTTAAGGGCCGGAACTCCTGTGATAATGTGAGGAGGCTCCTTAACATCATTCAACTAACCCAGAGCTGCAAGGACCCAGCCCTCGTGTTGTCTCTCGACGCCGAGAAGGCATTCGACCGGGTCGAGTGGTCGTATTTGTTCTACGCTCTAGAAGAATTCGGCCTTGGCGACAATTTTGTGAATTGGATTAGGGTTCTGTATAATACTCCGACGGCGGCAGTGCTGACTAATGGGCTGAGATCCGGCAACTTTCCCATCCACCGTGGGAATAGGCAGGGCAACCCCCTCAGCCCCCTGCTCTTTGATATTGCTATTGAGCCACTGGCCCAAGCAGTTAGGCAAACACCTTAATTTCTGGTATCTTCGTTGGTGAAACGGAACACAAAATTACTTTATACGCAGACGACATTTTGATACATCTATCGCAACCCCAGACTTCTGTTCCCTGCCTGATTAAGGTCATTTTGTCATTCAGCGTCTTTTCGGGATATAAAATTAACTTTGCAAAATCCGAGGCTATGCCCCTGGGGTCGTTAACATGTGTTCCAGATATGGCTGAGCCCTTCCCGTTCCGCTGGTCTCCCACCGGTTTTATTTACTTAGGAGTGTATGTAACACCCACTTTTGGTCAGATGTTTAAGTCCAACTCCCCCCCCCTCTTGGATGCTATAAGGGCAGATTTAGACTGCTGGGCCCCTCTCCCTCTTTCCTGGCTAGGTAGGGTTGCTCTCATAAAAATGAATGTCCTGCCTAGACTGCTATACCCATTGCAAATGATCCCTATCTTATTATCCAGCAAGGTTATTAAGGTGCTCGAAGGCTGGCTAAGCTCCTTCATTTGGAGCAAAAGGAAGCCCCGTCTCAAGATGACAAAACTTCAGATGGCAGGTCGTGATGGAGGGTTAGATGTACCAAACCTTAGATTTTACCAACTGTCATCACACCTGCGGGTGATTGCAAGCTGGCACAATTGTGATCCAGCCTCGATTTGGCATGACATTGAATCCTCTCAGTCGAGGTGCCCCTTGTTGAATCTATTGTTTATGAATAATCCTGAATCTGTTAAAAAACACTGCTCTAACCCTATTACTCTTAGTACCATCAGAGCCTGGAGATCCATTCGCTCTATAGAAGGCCGGGCTCAGTTATCTTCTTCTCTCACTCCCATTCTTGATAACCCGGACTTCCTGCCAGGCTGTAAGGACCAGGGCTTTAAAGTGTGGGGCACCCAAGGGCTGAAGAAAGTAGGCGATCTATTTAAAGGCCAGATTTTATTATCCTTTCAGCAGTTGCAACAGCAATTTGGTTTATTTAATCAAGGTGACTTCTACAGATATTTACAAATTAGAGATTTCATAGTTAAAGACACCACCTTAATGACAAATAACACCACTTCATGTGTGGAGAAAGCTCTGTCTCTACAGATTAGTAAGAAATGTATTGCTGTCTTTTACAGAGCTCTGAACTCTAATTCTTCTCTTACCTCACAAACCACCAAGCAAGCTTGGGAGAAAGATCTAGGCGTTGCTATAGATGATGCTGACTGGCAGGAAGTCTGGTGTCAGGCCATGAACATTTCTGTGTGTAACCGCACCAAATCCATACAGTTCAGAATTGTACACCGCACGCATATAACGCCTGCTATCAAGAACAAGATGGACGCTAATATTTCCCCGCTTTGCTGGAAATGCAATTCTGAGACTGGTAATTATATTCATTGCCTCTGGTCATGTGTGAAGCTACAAAGGTATTGGTCTAGTATTGTGAATGAACTGACTGCTATCTTTGGTGTCCCAATATGGATGGACCCTATGTGTCTGATACTTGGTCTCCCGGATGGTCGGATCACTGACAGTAAACACAGGAGACTTTTCAATATTCTGACTTTTGCTGCTAGAAAGAATATCCTACTTTTCTGGATCAAGAATGTTGCTCCAACGAAAAAATCATGGCACAACATTGTGATGGACTGTATTCCTAGTGAATACATCACGTGCATGCTTCACTCCAAAATAGATGCTTTCTATAAGGTCTGGGGCCCTTACTTGCAGCATATTGGGCCCACGCTGTCATCCTCCTTGCTTCGTGGTTTTCCCAGATCAGCCTAGCCTGTCTTTGTGACTTTGTTCTAAGTGTTCACTATCTAACAAGCACCTTGTAGCCTTGCTATGTTTGTATGTTTTGTATTGATTATCATCTGGATGCTGCTTGTCTTGCTGCAGGAGATTCATCAATTTTTATTTTCATAATTATTTTCTATTTACTGTACCCACATGCCAACACTCTGCTGCTTGTTTGTTTGTTTTTTTCCTTTTCTGTCGTGTCTGAGCAGTTCTGTGTGTTTTGTGTTTTGAGAAAATGTAATAAAAATATTTTTCAAAAAAAAAAAAAAAAATACCCAAATCCAGCCTTTTATCTGGATTCAAGGGAGGATTGGATTACCGGAGCAGAATCCTGATCTTCAGGATCAGGATCTTCAGGATCAGGATTCTCTGGATCTGTGTTGAAATACCCAGTTTTCAGATCAAATCCAGATTTAATCCAATCCGACCAGGACAATCCTGTCAGATCACTTTTGAAATACTGGGCCTTGAGGACTTATTTCCTACTTTTCTTCTCCCTCCACTGGAAATTTTGGACACTCTGGTCAAAGATGTGCTCACCTTTGCTCACACAGTGCAACGCCGGGGGAGAGGGAAACGAGTTGGTGCGCTTGTGCGTCTCTGCCAGCAGGGATTTGGCACAGTGTTACCAGGGATATTTCTCTCCAACTGGCATTCACTGCCCAACAAACTGAAGGAACTTCAGGAACTTCTGCTGTTGGGGAAAAACAGGGACTGTTCCACATCTGCTGTTGTGTGCTTTACGGAGATGTGGCTGTGTGGATTGATTCCGGACTCTGCACTGCAGCTGGCAGGCTTCCAACTCTTCAGAAGGGACAGAGACACAGAACTTTCTGGAAAGGCAAAAGGTGGAGGAATCTGTTTTTACATGAACAGTGGTTGGTGCAATGACATGACAGATACCCAGTAGCACTGTTCTCCTGATCTGAAATCATTCATCATAAACCAGTAGACTTTGGGAACTTTAGACACGCCCAGCTAAATCACTTTGCTGATGCCAGCAAGGGTGGATATGGAACCGTTACATACATTTGTGTGTTAAATCCACAAAAATCGTATCCACATCTCCTTTCTGCTTGGCAAGGCTAGAGTAACTCCACTGAAGGCTGTTACAATTCCCTGATTTGAGTTGACAGTGGCTTGCTGTCAGGGTGGACATTCAAGTCAGAGGAATCAGCATTTTGGACTGACAGCACTTCAGTGTTGAAATATCTTAACAAGGATAACTGCTTTCATATCTTTGTGGCCAACAGAATTTCCACTATCAGGTAAACATCTGATCCCTCACAGTGAAGAAATGTCAGCTCAAAGGACAGTCCAGCTGATGATGCATCAAGAGGAATAAAGGTTACTGACTTCCTGAAGCAGATGGCATCTAGGAGTCATATTTTGAAACTAGATGACCTGTTGGAAGTTGAGGTTGCCAATATTTGCTATTGCCAAGCGCAAAGATACAGTAAGAAAATTTCTGCCCTGTCATCAAGAAAAGCAATGGTAAGTTGACAGATACAGGCTGGTTTGAATCTTGGGCTCTTGAGAGTTGGGGGTAGATTTGAGTAGAGGAGCAATGCCGGAAGACGCCAAACATCCACTCATACTCTCCAGGAACCAGCACATCTCTATGCTCATTCCATGTCATCAGAATTCAAGGAGTTCTGTCACAGGTTGTGATACGTTAGAGTTTTAATCCACCAGCAGGTTCACACCACAGTTCCATTCTCAGCGAAAGGGACATCCTGTCTCTGACTGGCCAGTACTCGTTGCCTTTGTGGGTTTGAGTTGGTTGGGTTTAAGCATGAGGACTGAGATTGGTGAAAGTGATGGCAAGAATGTCAGCCAATCACAGACGGAGTAGGATGTGCCTTCAATGAATAGAGGTCAGTAACTCTGAACATTTCTTTGTGTTTTGTCTCTTTTTGTGTCCATCCGCCTATCCATTTTGTGTGCCAACATGGACTTAAACTGTGGTAATTTGCCTTTTTTCTGTTATACAGACTACTTCATAATACATCGGGTGTCATATAAAAAAAAAAGCTGCAGCTCTCTTGTTTAAACTTTAAACTAGTTTGGAGTTTAAACTCCAAACTAATTGGACCAAAAGACCTCAGAAATTCTATTTCTAGAGATATTGTTACTCAGATGGGATCACCCTGGCCTCCAGCTCCACCGTAAAGAATCTTGGAGTTGTTTTTGATTAAGATTTGTCCTTTAATGTCCACATAAAACAAATTTCAAAGACTGCTTTCTTTCACCTACGTAACATCGCAAAAATCAGACGTGTCTTGGCTCAAGCGGATGCAGAAAAACAGGTCCATGCACTTGGTCTAGGCTGGACTATTGTAACTCTTTGTTATCAGGCTGCTCCAACAAGTCTCTTAGGACTTTGCTGCAGATTCAGAATGCTGCTGCACATGTTCTGACAGGAACCAAGATTAGAAATCATATTTCTCCCATTTTGGCTTCTTTGCATTGGGTTCTGGCAGACACAGTCAACACTTCTAAGAGTAGACTTTGTAAAATGATCGAGGGTCGGCTTGATCCGTTTATATCTACTTTAATGACAGCTCAAAACATCAACACATACCGGCATAAGAAAGCGTCACGTAACCAAGGCAACAACACATCCACTGCCACTCATGTTACAAAGTACTTGTTACTGTGGCAACATTAGTTCCACTATATAACTATATATGACATCTTCCCCTTTTAAGTTGTTATCATAACAGACTATAATGAACTATAATATAAACACATACATTAACAGCCAGAAAATATTTCATATTCAAACATAACATGTAGCGTAGCATGTAAACTCAACTTCTATAATAAACACATTTATGAAACATTTCCCCTGTAGGCTATTTAAGGTAATCCACACAAGATGCCATAAATTGTAGTAATAATAATAGACTCTATAAATGCTATTTACTTAACTCAATCTTAAATTATTAACTCAATATTATGACATTAAACTTAACTAAGGCACTTTCTCTCTCTCTCTCTCTCTTTCTTTTTTTTTTTTTTTCCAAAAAATTAGTCCTTCTGTTTCCCTAATCCCCCCAAAGGCCATATGATTGACACCTCAGTGTCCATCCACTTCTTATGAATTTAAAGACAGACTGCAGCTCACTGTCAGCTGCAGTGGCTATTCTGATGCTTTCCATTCTGCTTGGAGATGCTGGGATGCCCTGTACCACCGAAGCTACATAACGCTCCACCTCGCTATGTGTGTCAGTCTCTTCTTTTGTGTGAGTTTGTGGGCTTCTGGACAAAGCATCAGCAATGATGAGGGTTTTTCCTGGCACATATACAGCCACTGGATTGTACCTCATAAGTCGCATAAGGAGACGTTGACATCTTAAAGGGACATTATCGAGGCTCTGGCTGTTGATGAGTGGCACCAATGGCTTGTGATCAGTCTCAAGCCTAAATTCATCTAAGCCACACAGATATTTGTCGAACTTTTCACAAGCCCAAACGCCAGCCAGACACTCCTTCTCTATCTGGGCATAGCGTGTTTCAGCTTCTGAGAGACGTCTGGAGCAGTAGGCTACTGGCTTCCACTCTTCTCCGTGCAGCTGGAGCAGCACAGCTCCGAGTCCGTAGCTACTGGCGTCTGCTGATACAGCTGTGGGCCTTGTGACGTCATAAAAGGTAAGAACAGGTGCTTTTGTCGGCATTCTTTTAATGTCTCCAAAGCTGATTGCTGTGAGTGTCCCCAGGTCCAGATGTTCTTGCTCTTTAGCAGCTCATACAACAGCTGCCCCACTGTTGCAAGGGCTGGGAAGAACCTCCCCAGGTAATTCACCATGCCAAGGACTCTTTTTAGCTCCTGCACATTTTCAGGCGGTGGCAGCTGGTGAATGGCCTCCACTTTGTCAGGGTCCGGTCTGACCCCTGACTGGTCGACGAGATGACCCAGGAAGCGTAGCTGGCTCTGTCTGAGGGAACATTTCTCCTTGTTGAGTTTCAATCCTGCCAACTCAACACGTTGCAGCACCTTCTCGAGTCGGGCGTCATGTTGCTCCATCGAGGTCCCATAGATAAGGATGTCATCCATGAAGACTGCTACGCCTTCCAGTCCTTCTAGAGTCTCCAGCATCTTCCGCTGGAAGATCTCAAGTGCACTTGTTATGCCAAAAGGTAATCTCTTGAAACAGTATCTGCCAAACGGTGTTAAGAATGTTGTCAGCTTACAGCTGTCTGGATGCAGAGGG
The DNA here is from genome assembly GCA_033000465.1 of Sciaenops ocellatus. Lineage (NCBI taxonomy): Eukaryota > Metazoa > Chordata > Actinopteri > Sciaenidae > Sciaenops > Sciaenops ocellatus. Next base: position 315,311 of record CP136874.1, on the reverse strand, counting down.
ATCTGCCAGAATCCACTGGCAGCATCAAGGGAGGAAAACACAGTTGTACCACTCAGCTTGGCTGTTATCTCATCTGAGGTAGGTAGGATGTAGCGTTCTCTTTTGACTGACTTATTTAGCTTTGTCAGGTCAACACAGATTCTGGCTCTGCCTGTGTTCTTCTTCAGGACTGGTACCATGGGAGCGCACCATTCAGTAGGCTGTGTCACCCGCTCTATGACACCATCCTTCTCCATCCTCTGTATATCCACTTCCACCTTCTGTAACATGGGAAAGGGCACACGGCGTGCAGTGTGCACAGCATATGGTACAGCATCATCTCTTAAGTGGATTTTGACTGGTTCAGTATTTAGAGTGCCAAGTTCACTGTGGGTTTGTAGATGGCTGGTGATGCATTTTAGCTCATCTACTCGCTTCACCAGGTTCATTCTTACTGACAGGGCCCAGCTGAGGAGCAGTCCACTGTTCACTTTTCTCATCACACACTGAACCCAGGAAATAAGAGGTATGCTCAGATCTCTCAGTCTCTGTGACCTCATTCACTGACCTGCTGCGACATACTCTGGCCCAGTGTCCCATTCTGTGACAGTTGTGGCAGGTAGCTCTTTCTGCAGGGCACTTTTCATCTTTGTTATGCTGCATTTTCCCACATTTGCTGCATTTCTTCTCATCCCTCCCCCATTTCCTGTCCTTTGACTTGCCTTGTTGTCGTTGTTGTGGTTTCCAGTTTGTGCTTTTCCGTTTGAACTGCACCTCCTGTACTGATCCCGCATACAGCTCATACAGGGCTCTGATGAAACATTCTGCCTTCTCACCCGGCCGTTGGATCCGTTGGTAAAAACATGCCCGTTCGTGGATAATATTCCTCCTCGGAAAAAAGTAGTCGTTAAACTTCCCCATAACGATGACAAAGTCATTGCGGTCCTCGTCTTGAGCAAACGTGAATGACTTAAAAATGTTTTCTGCGTCGCTGCCCATGGCATAAATCAGGCAGCTCACTTGTACTTGTCCCTCGTCTTTGTGAAGTTTTGTTGCGATCCTGTATCGCTCAAACCGTTGTTTCCACTCGGGCCACTCCGTCGGCTTGTCAAACGTAAAGTTTTCTGGAGGGTTAAACTTAGTAGGGGTGGGAAAAAAAAAAAAAAATCGATTCATGTACATATCGCGATTTTTTTATGGGGCGATTTTAAAAATCGATTTTTCTCCCCGGAATCGATTTACGGCAGGGCCGTAAAGGTGAGAGGTGAGCGGAGAACGGGACGAAGGCTGATAATGGAGGACGCAGACAACTCACCGCAATTAAGACCTGCACCCATACATTTTAAATCCAAAGTATGGATACGCTTTGGATTTAAAACAATCCCTGGAAAGACGGAGATAGATATGACCAAAGCTGTATGCAAACTTTGTCACGGACAGATATCGTACTGCGGTAACACGACTAACATGAGTGCTCATCTTGTGCGCCACCACCCAGAGCTGAAAACGAAAACGGACCAAGCCAAACTACCGATGGCAGCAAGCCAGCGGACCCTGGATGGATCACTGAACAAACTCCCAAGCACCTCAGATAAAGCTGAACGAATAACGATGTCAATTGCACAATTTATGTGCAAAGAACTCCGCCCATATGGCGTCGTCGAAAATACAGGATTTTGGAATATGGTCTACAATTTGGAGCCGCGCTACATGATACCGTCAAGGAAGTTTTTTTCAGAGACTGCCATTCCTAAACTCTACCACGAGGTGAAGTCAGGTGTCAAAGAAAAGCTGAGCAGAGCTGAACGAGTTGCTCTTACCTGCAACGCCTGGACCTCACGGGCAACAGAGTCATATGTCACCCTCACAGCGCACTACATCGCAGAAGACTGGTCATTGTCCTCTCACGTCCTCCAAACAAGGGCCATGTCAGAGTGTCACACAGGGGCAAACGTTGCTGAGCTTCTTCGTAACGTAGCAGCCGAGTGGGACATTTCAGAGAAAGACGCTGCCTTAGTCACAGACAACGCGGCTAATATGGCTGTTGCTGCACAGTTAGCTGGCTTTCTCCACATCAAGTGCTACGCGCACACCCTCAACCTGGCCTCCCAGCGTGCACTGAAGCTGCCGGTTGTAGCAAGACTACTGGGACGAGTGCGACGTGTGACAGGGTTTTTCCACAGAAGTGCTACAGCACTCCATGCTTTGAAGCAAAAACAAAAGTTGCTGGAGCTCCCTGTGCACAAACTGGTGACAGACACACGCACAGCTCCTGAAGTCTACCCAGGAAACCCGCGGAGATTCTCCATTTGTCAGAGAGCTCAAGGAAGCCATTCACCAAGACCTATTAAAAAGGTATGCGTCTGAGGTGGAGAAGGCCACAATCAACGTGGCTTCAGCACTTGATCCAAGATTTAAATCGCTGCTGTTCATGCCTGATGAGGAAAAGCAAGAAACACTTTCAAGACTGGTCGCTGAAGCTGCAGCCACATTGGCACATCATGATCAGGTAAATAAATATAGGCATTAGGGATAAATGCTCAAAGAGAAATTTAGCTCATTATGTAGTACTATAGAGTGTGTGTGTGTGAATATGTGAATGAGTGTGTGTGTGTATGTGAGAGAGTGAATGAGTGTGTGTATGTGAATGAGTGAGTGAATGCATGTATTTGAGTGTGTGTGTGTGTGTGTGTGTGTGTTTGTATGTGTTGAAATAGAAACCAAATCAAATAGGTGGAATGCTGACAAAATAAAACATTTAATAGTGTGCTATCTTCTTTGTTCCACTATGCTTTATTTGTTATAGGGTGAAGTGGAGAGGCTTGATCAAGAGGATTTTGGCAATAGTGGACTAAATGAGGAAACTGAGAAGAATCCAGAAGAAAGAGACGGTCAGGAGCCTCACCCCTTCTAAAAGGAGAGGATCCTGTGCACTGGCTGAGCTACTGGGCAACACCTTTGGAGATGCCAGACAGGCACCGGGTCTGGTACGACCAGAGAAATCAGCTTTTGACAGAGCAGAGGAGGAGGTGAAAGATTACAGCACTGCTGCTTCTTTGCCACTGTCTGAGAACCCATTGGACTGGTGGAAAGATCATCACCGCGAGTATCCTCTCCTGGCAAAGCTGGCAAAGCAGTACTTATGTGTGCCAGGCACAAGTGTCTCTGCTGAACGTGTGCTCTCCACAGCTGGGGACATTGTTACAGCTCAGCGGAGCACCCTAACGGCAGAACATGTTGACCAGCTCTTGTTTTTGCACAAAAACCTTGAAACTCCTAAGCACTAGCTCAATTAACAGGAGCAACCAAAAGTAGCAGTTGCCTGTTTACCTCAAAAAGTATTGTAAGTTTTGTTTATCAGTGTTTATCTGCAGTCCAGGGTTTTGTAAAACTGGTTAATTTCAAGCATTTTAATTTCAAGGCTCACATTTGTGCTGTTTTTATTTTATTTTAGAGGCTCTGTTTTGGCCAAGTGTTTTAATTTATTACCTTACAGCACTACCTCAGAGAGCAGTGTTTATGTGCAGTCCAGGGTTTTGTAAAACTGTTTAATTTGAAACATTTTAATTTCATGGCTCACATTTGTGATGTTTTTTTCTTTCAGAGGCTCTATTTTGGCCAAGTGTTTTTTTTTATCTTACAGCACTACTTCACTTTTACTTTACCTCAACTTTAAAAAATGCTGTACATGTTATGTACCTCTTTTTGTTTCAGTTGAAATAAATGTCAGCTGCTGGACTGACACAGACTGATGTGCATTGTTTATGGGAACGACATTCATGGTTTATCTTCTCTAGAAGTGTATGATTCAACTTGTTTGTTTTTTAAGGAGGAAAAGAAAATCGCAATTATTGATTATATGGAATTGCAATACTTCTAGAATCGCAATTATCAAGAATCGTGATACAAATCGAATCGGCACCTTAGAATCGTGATACAAACGAATCGTGACCAAAGCATATCGTCCCACCCCTAAAACTTAGCCATTTTTTTTTCGCTGTCCGTCTTCTTACTTTGTCTCTTGAAACGTTGAAGTAACTTCTGACACCATGTAAAATGATCGAGGGTCGGCTTGATCCGTTTATATCTACTTTAATGACAGCTCAAAACATCAACACATACCGGCATAAGAAAGCGTTGCATAACCAAGGCAACAACACATCCACTGCCACTCATGTTACAAAGTACTTGTTACTGTGGCAACATTAGTTCCACTATATAACTATATATGACAGACTTAACACTTTCCTTTTCGATAGCTCGCTCTCGCTCTGTGCACCAATGAGCTTGGGTCTGCCCGAGGTTTCTGCCTGTTAAAAGGAAGTTTTTCCTCGCCACCGTTGCCAAGTGCTTGCTCAGGGTGGAATTGTTGGTCTCTGTAAATAATATTATAAAGAGTACGGTCTAGACCTGCTCTGTATGAAAAGTGTGATGAGATAACTTTTGTTATGTTTTTGAGCTATATAAATAAAATTGAATTGAACAGTGCTAACCAGGCTACAGAGAATATAGAGGTCGCTACAGGGAGGACTCAGCCTTTTGTACATGGGGAGTCCACTCTGCAGTTGAGCCACTAAGGTGGCCCTATTTTCTTAACTATCTTGTATATCATGAGCCACTGCAACAAGTGAATTTCCCCAGTGTGGGATCAATAAAGTCTACTAAGTCTTATCTTGTCTCGTATGTCCCATGTTACAGCACACACAGCAGAAATAAACATGTCTACTGCCTGGTACAAAAAAACAGGTCTCTATAGCCAATTTGCCCGTTCATGAGAACAGTACTGAGTCTGATTTTTTTTACTCACCAATTTAAATTATATGAAGGCTTAATGCATACTTAACAGTGTTGAAGCTCTGATTGACAGGTAGGTGCCATTACAAATGGCTTGTTTGAACACCAAGGCGTCATTGGGCCCGCCTTAGGTCTGCCGGTGATCCAAGTCTTTGCTGATCTTTAGAGTTACACACACACGCACGCATCATACCTGGAAGATAGAGATGGCACAGATGGTGACCAGGATAACGACCCTGACATCCACTTTAGGTGTGAGCTGTCGCCGGTAGTAGGCATAGTAGTGCTGGTAGTACTCTTCAGGATGGTCCAGCATGTAGTCGTAGTCCCGCCGAGTGTCCTCATCCTAGATGCACAGGAAACAAGTTCTATTTTTACTTGAAGGTTTCTGTTAGGAAGTCCCATAGGAGGAGCTAACATTTTTTTTGTTGTTGTTTGTTTCTAACAAAACACACATTCAGAGACTTGATACACGATTTGCCTGTCATTGGAATATGTATATTAAGGTTATTTGGGGGCAATCCACACCACGAGTGTAACCGCATTTTCCTCTAGGCTTGTCAACCACATTTTTATTCCACAGGAAATAAAAATGTTACTTTTTCACTGTTACTTGTCACTGTATAGAGATGACACTAAGGTCTTATTACAATATTGAAATGATACCATCTGTCTTCATAGACACAAGGACGTAACACGCAAAATTTGTCCTCACTCTCGTCCATGGGTGGGCCTACGTGATTCCAGTTGAGGTTCTAGTGCTAAAAATGTTTGTAATTTTCCAACCCCATTTCAAAAAAAGGGCAGGCTCTATTATCTATCCATTTTATATACAATGCAAGCAACACATCTGAAAAAAATGTTCAGATGGGTGTTTACCATCTGTTCATCACTTTTTCATTGAACTCTTTAAGTTTATGGGAACTGAGGAGACCAGTTGCTGTCCTCTTCAAAGTGGAATGGGTTAAGTTAAGATGAAATTCACTTGTTGCAGCAGCTCAAAATACACAAAGTGGATAAAAAAAAATATTGACTGATAAATAGGGGCACCCTGAGGGCTAAACTGGTACAGTGGGCTACCTATGTAAGGCTGAGTCTTTCCGCCATGGACCCGGTTTAAGGTCTTTTGCTGTGTCATTCCCCTTCTCTTCCCCTGGTCTCCTATCTGTCCTCAGCTGTCCATTCTCACGAGTTGAAAGCTGTCCAGAGTAAGGGGCCAGTCTGAAGTGAGTTCATTCATGTCTCTGTGACGAACATGATGCTACAATTTTGATATTCCCCCTGGAGCCTGGTTAGCACTGTTATCAATCTTACTGGCGAGAGATCTAACATTCCCCATGATAACAGACGGATGATTTGTACGGTCTTTTCTGCTCCCAGCGCCTAGATCCAGCTCTGCGTCTCCTTCTCCTCACTTCAGCAGGGATCACTGGTCTTTCCACAAAGAGTATGCTAGCTCTGCCCAGCACTACATCTGTTTTTGAGTGTAAACAAGAGAGCTTCTTTGAATGGGTGACCCAATGTATTATGAAGTAGTCAGTATACAGAAAAAAGGAAACTCACTAATCTCCATAGTTCTAAGTGCATGTTTGCATTTAAAAGTGTGCCGAACATTTTTAATACATGACAAATCTGGACTACAGGCAGGCCAGTTTAGCACCAAGACTCTTTTACTACATAGCCATGCTGTTTAAATATGAACAGAATGTGGTTTTAAATTGTCTTGCTAAAATAAGCAACACTGTCCCAGAATAAAGACTACATGTTGCTCTAAAACCTGTATATCATTCAGCATTAGTCCACGATGTCCAAACAGAATTTCAGATGTAGACTCATCAGACCACCACTTCAGCTGAGGGCATCGTAAATGAGCTCAGGCCCACAAAAGGTGGCGGCGTTTCTGGATTTAGTTTGCATGGTGAAGTTTTAGCTGCCAGTTGTAGATGTTTTTTTTTTCTCTTTTTAGAAGAATCAGAAACAGATTTCATAGGTTCTCACATACAAGGAATTTGTCTTGGGTGTTATTGGTGTATTGCAAATTAACCAATATGAGGAAAATAAAAAAAGATTAATATTAGCTGTACAGTTTGTACAGGAATATACTTAGTATTTGCCTGGTAATGTGCAAAGTTTCACAGTGAGCAAAATATTTTAAATGAGCAAGATGTTTTTCAAAATGAGTCAGTAGATCCTACGTTAATGAAATGAGGTTAGACTCAATGATGGCGATATAGAAGTTCATCATTGTCTTTGTCAGGTTGAAGTTCTTCAGCTGCTGCAGAAAGTTCACCCTCTTCTGGGCTCTCTTGACGAGGGAGCTGATGTTCAGCTACCATTGAGGTCCTGGGAGATGAAGGTTCCCAGGAAGTGGAAAGACTCCACAATCTCAATCGGGTAGTCACACAGGGTGATGGGGGCAGGCCCGGCTGGGTTCTTTCTTAAGTCCACAACCATTTCCCCTGTATTGTTCTGGCTGTACCAGGTCACCAGATTTGAAGTTGTCTTTCAGCTATTTTGTAATGAAATATAGGATTTCAATGTTTTGCACATCGTCACATTTTGTTTCTACTTACATTTTACAGTGTGCCAGCTCTTTGGGAAATGGGGTAGTAGAATAATCAGTACTTCTGAAAAACTGGACTATTTTTTCCAATGCAAAAGGAAAACAGAGGAAACGCTGCTGTAAGAATATCATAGGATGTAAACACAGTATATGAAGGAAATATTAGAGGTATATTGTTTAATAATTTTATATTTTATTAATTACTTTTATTTGGTGAAGAATTTGGTCAATGACAATCACAAGACTCTAAAAATACTATGAACACAACAGAGGTAGATGAAATACTATTAAAAAAAAAATTAAGTGCAATAAAAAAAGCTGCTGGTCTAACAACTTTTTAATCAATTTCACTGTCACAGACAAATTTACAATTTTGGTATGAAATCCTGAAGGTTTTTCTCCTAAAATCCTGAAAATTGAAAGTTATGGCGCACTTCCATACATCATATGGTGTACTTGGTCTTAAAACTCCACCCAAGCTGTCTTAAGTCTGTCTTTTTCTCATCTTGACGTTCCCATAAAATCAAACATGTTTAAAATTGTTTCAGTCATGTCAACAGGGTCAAAAACCAATAAGTGCATGCGCTCTAACACCTGGCTACACATTGTTGGACATGGCCATATTTAGCAATGTGTTGTCAGTTGACTGCTCACTCCGGGGAGGCGCAACAACCTAAAGTCTCAGTTCTTATGTGCCTTAGAAAAAGAGGAGTTGTGGACTGAGCAAGAGTGCCTTCTTGACATGGTCTCCCATTTGTACCACGACCATGTGAAAAAGGGAAAAACATGGACAGAAATGCTGCCCTCTAAATGCACAGTAAAGGCAGTTGTGGCCAAAAACTGCTTTTATTTCTGCTCCATTGTTCAACAGTTATTCCTTCTTGTAAATGTTCAAGTCTTTTTTTTTTTATTTTCTACTGTATGGTAGGCATTATGAATTATTGTAAAGTAAATAAACAAGTAAGTAGACAAACACAGCCTGAATCTAGTTATAAAAAACTATAGCTGATTTTATAGATAAAAAGGTCTACCACAACCCCCGATTACTATGAATAAGTGCAATTGGACGCTATGAATCCCTGTAAAATAGCTGCAAGAATATTGGGATTATGGAGGGCACAGTAGGTAAATACTGTGAAGGAAAATATACACTTACCGCTGTATTACAGGTATCATGATGTCGGCCCATTAATGAATATCATCAGAAAATTACAAAGATGTCAAAAGAAGAATGTCAAATAAAACATATCATGGCATATAATATAAGACACATATGACTAATATGGTACAGTATTTACATGGGTATTAAAGTTATAAATCCTAATAGGTGTATTACAAAGCAGAAAATGGACCTTAGTTGTATACTAGTTTCAGAATGTTATATATAAAAGATGGACACACTTGTCTTGTCTTTTAAAAGAGATTAAGACAGGCGCTAAGACCGACCTTTAACGTCTCGTACGCGGTGGCAATGAGCAGGAACTTCCTCTGGGCGGACTCGTGGGTCTCTCCCTCTGAGCCGGGTTCTCCCGGCCTGAACCTGTCCGGGTGGTACCGGCGCGCCAGCTGCCGGTAAGCACGGGCGATCTCTGCCTTGGCCGCCTCCCGAGTGACGCCGAGCACGTCGTAGCAGACCTCAGTGCCGCAGTATAGGCCCTCCACCAGCGCAGTGACCGTGGGCAGGGAGGACACGGAGAACAGGAGCACAGCGACCCGCCACCAAGACTTCACCGTTCGCGGACAACCAGTAAATCCCCCGTCACCGCCACGGTAACACTCCGCGGGTGCCGCCATCACTATCTGCCGATACAAGCAACTCCGAGCCTCAGGCCGTCCGGGCGCACTCTGCTTACATCATCACAAGGCGCCGACGCAAAGGATGACGTTGCATTAAAAATTGTGTGCGATCCCAAGCAGAGGGGAATGAACATAGACTGTGTCCCAGTTCAGGGGCTGCACGCTTCGAAGGACGCGGCCTTCGAAGGCGACTCCTTCTTTGGTACCTTCGAAGGCCGCATCAACCGTTGTTAAATGAGACGGTCTTTTTTTTTTTTTTTTTTAAATGCAAATCTTTATTGAAAACTTGAAAAATTACAGACAATCAGAATATACATAGAAGCAGACACTGGGGCGATACAAAAATAATAAAACAATATACGGTATTTGAAATAAAATAAATAATAATACATGTAATCAGAAATATAAATAAAATAATAGAATAAGGCACTTTTCATCTTGGGGTAAGTGAAAATAATTTTTTTAAGCAAAGCAATGTGTGCTCACTTTTCTTGTTTGTCATTAATTTTAAGGTGTCTATATAAACATTAAATTCTTTCATGAAGACATTAAGGTTAGGGAGGGATTTAGAGAACTTCATTGTGTGGATATGAAATTTTCCGATCAGAATCATGAGATTTACTATAAAAAACAACCAGATTTATCATTACACACAAACTTTGAAATAGTATCTTTGGGTCTTATTGTTATGTACTGTTTAGTTTTATTGTAGACAAATCTTTCCATGTCCCCCCAAAATACAGATGATGATGGGCAAATACAGAATAAATGCAAGATTGTTTCTGGCTCATCTCCACAGAAAGTACACATTTCATCCACATCTGCAAACCTACAAATTGATTTGTTGCAAGGGTAAATATTATGCAAAATTTTAAAATGAACCTCTCTTATCTTATTTGAAAGACAGAACTGAAAGGGACACAACCAGGTCTTGCGCCAGTTTATACCGACCAACTGCGAGCCCCAAATAAACTTTCCCCTGGGTGAAATCTTATTATGACTCTGTAATACTTTCCTTAGATGTTTGTTTGTACATTTTCTATCCATTATGTCAATCCCATCAACCTTAAGAGAAAGTGTTTGAATATTGACATTTTGATAACTTAAGTGACATTTTATTAATTCAATCATACCAGTGGGAATCGCCTTTATAGTAGAAACAAACTCTCTATATTTGACTGGAAAGGTTTTAGCTTTCAGAAAGTCTTCATAACTGTAAAGACCACCATTGTCATCAAATAAAGCTGTCACAAATATTATCAAGCCAGCTCTCTTTGTATATACTCTTGTTTTTAATAGTAATATGACCATTGTTCCAAAGCAGTTCCTTGTGTGGAGAAAAGTTGTGAACATAAAATAATTTCCAAGAGAGTAAAGCCTGCTGATAAAACCTTGAGAGTTTCAGAGGTAATTTAGAGACTGTGAAGTTGCAGCTCAATAAAAAACTTAAGCCTCCTACTTTTTTAAATATATTTTGTGGAATAAAATTCCATAGTGACTCTGGTTGTTCCAAACAATTTTTAAGCCATTTAACTTTAAAGGTACAGTGTGTAGAATTTAGTTGCATTTAGTGGTCCAATCACTGCATCTCCTCACATCACCCTCACCTTCCTAATGTAAAGGAGAAACAACACTTTAAGGACCCTGTTTAGAGTCAGTATTTAGTTTGTCTGTTCTGGACTACTGTATAAATAAGGTGTTTCAACATGGCGGCCTCCATGAAAGGGGACCCTCTCCCACTGTAGATATAAAAGGATATTTTTTAAGTAACAAACATAAAAAGATTCTTATTTTCAGGTGATTATACATGCATCAAAACATAGTTATGAATATTATATTTCATGTTTGCCTAATTCTGAAAATAGAGGCCCCAAATCTTGCACACTGTACCTTTAAAGGTGGAATTTAAATGAAAAAAATTCAAAATCTCCAAACCTCCTTCTGCTCTCTCTAAATTGAGGATTTCTTTCTTGAGATGGTGGTGTCTATTTTTCCAAACAAAGTCGACAAATAATTTATTAATTTCTTTACAAAGTGCATCATTAAGAAAGAGTGACAGAGCAGGATAAACAAACCTCAATACACCTTCAGCTTTTGATAGCAACACTCTTCCAAAAATGGAGAGGTCTCTCTGCAGCCACATATTAAGAATTGACTTGTTTTTTTTTTATTTTTGGGTGAAAATTAAGTTGTTGTCTAAGCTCGATATCTTTTGTAATGTGAATTCCCAGATATTTAACAGTTTGCTTAACAGGAATATTACGTATAAGCTGTTCATCAGTCTCATATAAACACAAAATGTCACTCTTATTAATATTAAGTTTAAGACCAGAGGCTTCTGAAAATTCACCAGTTACTTGCAGAGCAGTTTGTATGTGCGATTTGTCCTTGAGAAATAAAACCGTGTCATCGGCCAGCTGCGAAATCTTTAATTCTTGATTAAAGATTGTTAAACCTTGAATATTTGGGTTGCGCGAGATAGATAAAAATAGAAGTTCAGCAACAACCAAAAACAAAAAACAGGAGATAGGACAACCTTGGCATACACCTCTGGAAACAGGAAACCTTTTGGACATTCTGGGATACAGAATGACCGAACTATTTATGTCTTTATAAAACATGACAATGTTACTAATAAATTTATCACCGAAACCAAGAATTTGCAGGGTTTGTATAATGAAAGGGTGTTCAGTTGAATCAAATGCCTTGTAGAAGTCGAGGAAGACCATTAATGCTTTGGAGTTTATATAATCAGAATAGTCAATTAGATCCATTATTAATCTGATATTAGAGCTAATATGACGTTTTGCCATAAAGCCATTTTGGTTTTCACTTATTATCTCTTCTAAATTATTTTTTAGTCGTTTAGCGTAAACTTGTGCTAAGATTTTATAATCTATATTTAAAAGTGAAACAGGTCTCCAGTTTTCTATTATTAAAGGATCTGTCCCTGGTTTAGGAATCAAGGTTATCAAACCTTGCTTCATGGTTACTGTCATTTCTTGTTTGTTTATGCATTCATTATACATTAATAAAAGGTGATCTTTGATTAAATCCCAAAAACAAAGATAAAACTCTACTGTAAGGCCATCGCTTCCAGGTGATTTCCTCAGTTTCATTGAGTGTATAGCATCAGTGATCTCTGAACATAAAAGCTCAGCATCACATTCGTCTTTAAAGATTTCTGAAATCAAGGGTGTAAAGTTTTGTATGTGTTCTATAAATGTGTCACACCTTACTTGATTAAATTCAGATGTATATAGTTTGTTGTAAAACAAGGTGATGTAATTAGAGATGTTATTAGTGTGACGGCCCCAGGCCCCACCCGGGTTTGGTGTTGTGGTGTGTGTGTGTGTTTTGTGTTTTAGGGTGCTGGTGGCAGGATTGGACCGGATTGGAGGCAGCTGGCCACTGTCTCCAGGCCTTTAAAACCCGCCCTCCTGAGGGGTTTGGTCTCTGGTTTTTCCCCTGGCGTCATGAGGAGCTGATCACCTTTGTTTGAGTTTTCTTTGTTTAGTTTTCTATCATCTTAAGTTGACCTGACAGTATGTTTTCTGCCCGCTTCTTTGGTTCAATTTAGTAAGACTTGGTTATATTGTGTACTTTTGGATTCATTTTGTTAAAATAAATTACGTTCTTTTCATGCAAATCCCCATGTGCTTCTTTAGTTTGTGGTGGTCTATGAGCCGGACCATAACATTAGGGTCTGAACATATGACACCATTTACCATAAGAGATGTAACATTATTTCTCTTTCTATTCCTTTTCTCTAGTGCAAAAAAGTAATTGGAATTTTTCTCTCCTTCTTCTAACCACTTGGCACGAGATCTGATGAAAGCACCTTTAGCTAAATTCACATACATTCTATCAAGCTCTTCACTGAGACCTTTTAATGTTATTAATTCATCCTTATATAAGTCTTGCTTAGAACTTAGGGGCTGCAACTGATTTAATAGGGCATTCATTTTTTCAGTTTTTTGTTTTTTTATTTCTTTGCTGCGTTTAACTGCAACTTCTCTTATTTTAAATTTAAAGAATTCCCATTTTTGACCTGAATTCATTTCTTTTCTATTAAATATATCTTTAGCAAGTAAATTTACACCCTCTTTAAATTTTTTATCATCTAATATATTATTGTTCAATTTCCAATAACCTCTAATGTTTGATTTTTCTTTAGAACCCCTCAGACTTATCAGTTTATGATCAGACAAAGGAGCATGAGAATGCTAGATATCTAAAACAAACTGTAAACTCTGTGATGACATTAACCAAAAGTCGATTCTTGACCGTAAACTCCTGGTGGAGTTAGACCATGTATAGTCTGTGACACTGGGGTTCATAAATCTCCACACATCTGTCAGTAGAAAATGATCGCTTATAAATGAGGTAGGTTTAAAGTTCGATAACACTGTAGATCTTGGAGGATGCCGGTCCATGTAGTCATCTAAAACCACCTCCTAAAATAATAGTAGAATCTTTGTATTTTCCTTTTAAGATATTCAGCTTTAAAGAAAGTTCAAGAAACATGTCCTTTGCTTGAGTTGCTCTGTTTGGTCCATTAACATTGCAAATAATGAACAGGAAGTTGTCTACTTTCAAAACTAAAATAATCCACCGGCCTTCATTTGAAACAGTGGACTCCAGAATATCACCATTAAATCTGTTTAGTAATATTGCAACTCCAGCTGAGTAATTTGAGCCATGAGAAAAATATATTGCGTCCCCCCATTGTGATTTCCAGAATTTTTCATCATCAATATCTGAGTGAGTTTCTTGTAAGAAAACAATATCAGTATTGCAACTCCTACAAAATAAAAATACTGACTTTCTTTTCGTGTTATCACGTAAGCCCCTTACATTAATAGAACATAAATTCAGTGCCTTAAAACTAAAACATTCCATATTTAACAAAAAGATATCTGATGTCTGAAAAACAAATGAACTTTACACCTTTAAACTATTTAACGTTAACTGTTAGGTCTGTTTTGTACCGCAGTATCACATTTGACAAGAGCTTTGGGAGTGAGAAATTTTAATGAGTCACTTTTTTTCCTTCGATGTAAGCATTGGGACCATGGAAACCAGCACATTTCCCTTGCTTTCTGGCTGCTTCCACAAGGGGCCACAGCCGGCTTCTTTCCATCCTGTCAGCATGTGTTAAATCCTCCTCGAGCATCAGCTTCTTCTCTTTCAAGATCTGATTTTCACGGGAGACTTTCCAGATTTTCTCTGTAACTCTTTCCTCCTTGCCTTCAACAACAAAATCTCCCAAATCAACAGCTCCCTGATTGCCACCGTCAGTAACTCCCCCTCCACCACCTCTCCTCCCCTACCACTCCCGCCCCCCCTCCCTGACCTCCCGCCCTTCCCTCCTCTCACTGCTTTCTCCCCTGTCAACTCCTCCTACATCCTGGACGTCATAACCGCATCCAAGACAACCACCTGCTCCCTCGACCCCCTCCCAACGACCCTAACCAAGGCCTGCCTCCCTGTCCTCCTCCCTCACCTCACCACCCTCTTCAACCAGTCTTTGTCCCTTGGTCACTTTCCCACTGTCTACAAACTCGCCTCCATCACCCCTTTCCTCAAAAAGCCCACCCTGGACCCAGCCAACCTCTCTAACTACCGCCCTATCTCCAACCTCCTGTTCCTCTCCAAAACCCTGGAACGCATCGTCGCCGCCCAACTACACACCCATCTCCAGTCCAATAACCTCTACGAACCCCTCCAGTCTGGATTCCGCCCACTTCACAGCACCGAAACCACCCTTGTCAAAGTCATCAACGATCTCCTCACCTCTGCAGACCGGTGCCCTCAACATCCTGTTACTTCTAGACCTTAGTGCAGCCTTTGACACTGTGAACCATTCCATCCTCCTTCAAAGGCTGCGCCATCTGGGTGTTGAGGGCACTGCACTCGACTGGCTCACCTCCTACCTCACCAACAGGCAACAATTGGTCTCCCTCTTTGGCCACACTTCCTCCCTCTCTCCAGTCAAGCAGGGGGTCCTTCAAGGCTCAGTCCTTGGACCCCTCCTCTTCATCTGCTACCTCTTCCCCCTTGGTCACATCATCCGCAAACTCAACCTGGACTTCCACTGTTATGCCGATGACACTCAGATCTACATCAGCACCAAACCCACCCAAAACCCTCCGCTCACCCACATCAAAACTTGCATCTCTACAATAAAATCATGGCTGACCCACAACTTCATCAAACTCAACAGTGACAAAACTGAGCTCCTCCTCATAGGCACCAAATCCACCCTCAACAATACTGGACCCATCTCACTCACCATCGACACCTCGACCATCACTCCCTCCCCTCTGGTACGCAATCTCGGTGTTATCCTGGACCCCACCCTCTCCTTTGATCCTTATGTCAGCTCCGTCGTCAAGACCTCCTACTTCCACCTTCGCCGCATCGCCAAAATCAGTCACTGCCTCTCTCCCCCGGCTGCCGAATCCCTCATCCACGCCTTCATCTCCTCCCGCCTCGACTACTGTAACTCCCTCCTCACTGGCATCACTTCACGTTCCCTCCACAAACTCCAACTGGTCCAAAACTCTGCTGCCCGCCTCCTTACCCACACCCGGTCCCGCCAACACATCACCCGTTCTCCACTCTCTCCACTGGCTCCCCATTAAACAGCGCATCAATTTCAAGATACTCCTCCTCACCTTCAAAGCCCTCCACCACCTGGCTCCCCCTTACCTGTCTGACCTCCTTATCCCCCACCGCCCCACCCGTGCCCTCTGATCCTCTTCCACTCTCTTACTGACAGCACCAACATCCAAACTCAAATCCTTCGGCGACAGAGCCTTCTCCCGAACAGCACCCCGACTCTGGAACTCCCTTCCCCATCCTGTCCGCGACTCACCCTCACTTCACACATTCAAGTCCCGTTTGAAAACATACCTCTTCTCCCAAGCTTATGACCTCCCCTACCCATAACCGGTGTCTTGCACTCCACCACTCTGCTCGTTATTTTGTTGCCCCCCCCCCCCCCCCCCCCCGTATGTCTCTACCCCATTTCTCTGTAAGCGTCTTTGGGTTCTTGAAAAGCGCTATACAAATTGAATTAATTATTATTATTATTATTATTTATTTTATTTCTTAAATTTCTCATCGTGAATTGGATGATGATGGGGCGATTTGCGTTATCACGGGGCGCTCCTACCCTGTGCACCGTGTCGACAAGAAAGCCTATTTTCTCCTTTTCCTCTAGTACGAGCTCTGCAAAAAGTTTCATGATGTCGACCCTGATGTTTTCTGCAGGTGTCTCCTTCATCCCGCACAGCCGTAGGTTCCAGCGCCGACTGTATCGCTCAGCATCATCACTTCTCTGCTGCAGTCTGGAGACTTGTTACGATAACTCTTTCACTTGCTTCTCGTTCTTTTGAACCTGAATTTCCACACCTTTCAGTTGGTCACACACTGCGGTAATAGCATCAGTGTTCCTGGACAGCTTTTGCTCAAGAGTGATGAAGCGGTTCATTAATTCCACCACCGCTTTCAGGATGTCTTCATTTGAAGTGCCTCCAGTAACTTTGTCCAAGGGTCATTGTTTTTTCGGGTCCGGACTCTTTGTTGGTGTTACCGGTAACGGTGTGAACAAGCCGTCGAAGTTGTGAATATCTTGTTCCGCTCTTATCTGTAGCTCCTCTTTTTGCCGCCATGCTGATTTAAGCTAACTCAATTAAGCTAGAGGTTAGCAGTCACGTTGTTGTTGATTTTCTTCTCCCTTTTTTTTTTTTTTACTCACAATGCTCTCTTTCTTCACCACGATGGGTCAGCGGTAAAGAATTTCAGTTTAATTGTCTTTTTTTGTCGTGGTTCAACTTATAGTAACGGAGCTCCTCACTACCCAACCACACTGGCCGCCATCTTGAGTCCAGCCGTTAAATGAGACGGTCTAGCCTAGCCTTCGAAGCATTTCCTGGCTGCGTCACCAGCTGCGTCACCAGCCGTCCTTTGTAACGTAGCCGTTGCCTGTCAGTTAGTCGTCAGATGAGAAAACGAAGAAAAAACAAACAGAAGAAAGAAGAAAGAAAGGAAGAAAGGTTGTTAGACATCGACATTTTTTTTATTTTTGTTTTAATTGCTTTGCTGGTGGAGGAAGGGGAGAAGCGGCTCCTTCTCCACCGTCTCCGCCGGCTCGTATATCTGCGGATAGGGGACTGAGAGGTAAACCTGTTATTTTAACCCACAGTAATGTTATTACCATTATTAGCTAGTTAACAGTTAGGGGTAATTAACATACCAATACATTACGTTAACGCTAGACATACGATCCTGATCAAAATCTTAAGACCGGGTGAAAAATGACTAATATTCGCATTTCGCACTGGTGGAACTTAACCAGATTGTAAGTTGAGCTTCAAAATGCAAAAAGAAGAAACAGGAGCCAGAGACAGCAAAATAGAATCAGCAGTTTATTGAAAACTGCATTCAAACTTAAACAGACTGTTTATCAGCTGATCAAAAGTTTAAGACCACAGCCTTAAAATGTCAAAATCTGTGCAAAAATCTGGCTTTCATGTAATTTTCTATTGGGGATTCACGCTGTCATAACCCCCTGATGGCAAAGGCAAAAGGATTTTCTGTCTTTGAACGTGGAAGGATTGTTGAGCTACACAAGCAAGGCTTCTTGCAACGCACCATCCCTGCCGAGCTTGGACGCAGTAAGGCAGTCATTTTAAATTTCTTAAAAGATCCTGAGGGTTATGGGAGGGTTGTGGGACAAAAAAAGTCAAGTGGTAGACCCCAAAAGAAATTCACCTGCACTGAGCTGGAGGATCTGACGGGCTGTCTGTGAAGACACAGGCCGATTCTTGACCCAAACTAAGACCATTACTGTACTGTACTTTTTGACTGTAGCCCAATCACCATAAGACGGCATCTGCAACAGAAGGGCAAAAAACAAAAAATGTCTTTAAAGGCCACGTCTCCTCCCACACCACAAACTTGACTATTTGCACTTTGCAAGGGAGCACCAAACATGGGACATTAGAAGGTGGAAGAACGTTTTATTCTCTGACAAGAAAAATTTAATCTGGATGGTCCTGATGGCTTCCAACATTAGTGGCATGACAAGGAGATCCCACTGGAGATGTTTTCTACGCGGCACAGTGGAGGAGGCTCTATCATGATCTGGCATGCTTTTTCCTTCAGTGTAAAAATGGAGCTTCAGTTTGTGCAGGGGCGTCAAAATGCGGCTGGCTCTGTGGAAATGTTGCAGCAGGGACCCCTCTTGACTGAGAACCCTCGTTTGTATAGTGATGACTGGATCTTTCAACAGGACAACGCTTCAGTTCACAACACCCGCCTGACAAAGGACTTCTTCCAGGGTTAGGGTTGGGCTCTTTTGGACCATCCTGCGTGTCCCCCTGATCTAAATCTCACTGAGGACGTTTGGGGATGGATGGCAAGGGAAGTTTACAAAAATGGACATCAGTTCCAGACCATGGATGCCCTTCTTGAAGCCATCTTCACCACATGGGGCAATGTTCTCACCAGCCTTCTGGAAAAACTCACATCAAGCATGCCTAAATTATTTTTTTAAATGATAAACAAGAATGGTGGGGCTACTGAGTACTACTGAGTACTACTGAGCACTACTGAGTCCATTTTTTACACTTTTAGATCTATTTTTGGGCTATTTTGGGCTGTGGTCTTAAACTTTTCAGCTGATAAAAAGTCTGTTTTAGTTTAAATGCAGTTTTCAATAAACTGCTGATTCTATTTTGCTGTCTCTTGCTCCTGTTTCTTCTTTTTACATTCTGAAGCTCTACTTACAATATGGTTAAGTTCCAATAGCGTGAAATGCGGATATTAGTCATTTTTCACCCGGTCTTAAGATTTTGATCAGGAGTGTATAAACTGTAGATCGGCACATAATGCCACATAACCTGAACAATTAATTAATAGTTAAAGAACCCTGACCTTAATTTAATATTATTTTGTCATGAATCATCAAAACTAGATTGCGAAGCCTAGATAGACTGATAAGTGGATCGATAAACAGGTTTAGCATTATTTATCAAAGCTCTAAAATAAACTAGAATTATCTTTGAATTACTTAACTGGTATTATAACTGGAATTATCTTATTAAATAAAATTATGTAGCTATTGTTCAATTAACCATTTTTCTTCTCCTGTTCTTCCCCTCCTTTTCCCAATCCAGACCAGACCCCTGTACTGCAGGATCAACCTGGCTGTGCCTGTCCTCGACAAATTTTTTAATCATGGTGACACCAGGCAGGACTTAAAGCTGAGCAGAGAGTCCCTGGCAGTGCTGCTGAACCTTCTCCACCAGGATCGCAGACATGGATGGGGTGCCACAATAGATACCTTGGTGTTCCTCTTCTAGCTGGTGAGTGGGGCATCATACAGGGTGGTCTCAAGGGTGTTTGGGATGCCTCGCTCCACTGTCCACCGTATTGTCCACCGAGTTACTGGGGAGGTGGTGGCCATTCGCCACAAGGTCATCTACCTCCCAAAGACCTCTGAAGACCTGGGAGCAGTGACTCGTGGGTTTGCAGGGCTGGCAAGACACAGAGCCTTTTTATAGGCTGCTGGAGCAATCGACGGCTGCCATGTCAGGATCACTGCTACCTGAACAGGAAACTGTTTGCATCAATTATCCTGCAGGCAGTTTGTGACCATCAGGGCCGTTTTGTGGACGTGTACGTGGGCTGGCTGGGGTCGGTGCACAACTCTAGAGTACTCCGGCACAGCCCACTGTACAGACTGGCTGTCTACCCTCGCAGACGACATGCCAGAGGATGAGGGGGAGAACGGGCTGGAGGCCGTCAGTGGTGCTCCGTGGCGGGACCGGCTGTCTGCAGAGGTGTCTGCCCTGGAGGAGGTTATCCCTGACCATGACTATCTTTAGTTGGCAAGTAACATAATTTTAAAGCCATTATTCCTATTTAAAGTGTTTTGTGGATAGTTTTGTTTGTTGTAATAATTTTATTATTGTTATTATTATTATTATTATATTATATTACAATTCTTGCCTCTTTCTTAAAAATTCTTAGTGACATGGCAGCCGTCGATCAAGTCAACCATGCTAGATGGACGATGTGGTGGACAGTGGCGACTAGACCCCCAAACACCCTGAATATCAGCCCAGATGATGTCCCACTGACCACAGAAGAAGGTCTTTATTGTGGCATCCCACACTGTAAACCCTAATAAGTTCAGTTAACTAAAAAAAAATTGTTGAAACTGATTACATCAAAAATTTTAATTAATGTTAACTAAATCTTTTGAGTTAAAGAAGCAATCTTGATTAAGTAGGCTTTACTTGTAATCTTAAGCACTAACTTATTTTGGTAAGTTTAACAAACCTTATCTGATAAGTACATGCTAGTGTTTATTTTGTTTTCACAGTATAAATAAATACAAGTGTAGATAACTTGAATGTTCTTAGTTGTAAAACTGAGTTTTTCACTTTACATTTACTTAAATTTTTCAATTCAAAAGAAGTTCTATACTAACTCCACTACAAGCAAAATCTTGCTTAGTTTAACTCAAAATAAGATGTTAGGGAACTTCAATTCTTTTTTGAAACTAATTACCGGTACATCAATTGTTTTAAGTAGCTTTAACTCAAAAGAAAAAAGTCTCTATGCAGTACACATACAGTCAAAAACACATTAACAAGGTCAGATGTAACTCACTTTTATTGAGTAAACATACAACAACAAACAAATTGTTTTCTAAAAGTTTACACTTCCATGTCCTGAATACCTGAAATAGTGCAATACGTGTCATAAAAGCCACATTTATTATTTTTTACTGAACTATCACATAATGACTCAACTTTGTACGGAGGTTCCCCATTTTAAATTTAAGACTGTTTTTCCAGCCGTACCAACCAGTCTGTGACCCCAGCTCTTTGAGACAAGGATGTTTAATGATGAGTGCTTCTGCGACCTCTGAAAACTCCCTGTCGCTAGGGTATGCCTTGTAACTATGCATTTTTTCTGCAAGGGTCTCAAGGATGTTGTGTTTTTGTCCCTGAGACAACTTGAGAGTTTTCCCTGCCTTTTCAAATGCAACATTTCCCTCCCCCAGTATGACCTCCACTTCATATGAAAATGTTGGCACTGGGAAATCCGTTGGCCATCTATTAACCCTCTCTGGGGTGATTGCGTGTGGTAATATGATTGTGTCGTCTGACGCAATGGAGCTGTTGTCGCTCTCAGACCGCACCACTTTTAACACAGCCTTCTGTGGAAGCTCATCGATGTCTACGAGAGAACATAACTGCCCATCAAAATCTGGGTCTTCAAAAGATAAGCTAAACTCAAAGTCTAACTTAAATCTTTCTTTGATTATTGTTTTCAGCTCATCTACAGTATCGGGTTGTGATAATGTCAACCTCCTAACTATGTCAGTCGAGGTATGGATGTGGAGAAGGTGCTTTTCAGCTGCCATTCCTATCATTATAAAGAATAAGAAAAAAAGGATCAATGAGTAACATTAGCTTTGGCATTACAATTTCAAGCACATTATCAGTTTTTAATGAAAAACATACATTGATTGGTTTGTATTATGTATCATTGTAGCATTATGTAGCAGTGTAGCATTTGTAAAACAATAAACAAAAAAGTCACTTCATTCACTTCTTCTGGGCTTGTGGGAACTGGGCAGTGTCAGTGGCATATTGGATGTGAGATTACCCTTGTGTTTTTTCCCCACACTGCTCCATGAGATTCTATAGGTCCCCACTTCGAAACACATTTTAATTCTTTAGCCTCTGATCAAAATAAAACTTTTTTTGTGTTAACACCAAATGCCCATCAATATTGTACGCTGGGAGACTTACTGTGTCGTTAAGCTCTGATGGCTGATATACAGAGAAGTTGTCTGAAGACATCAGCTGAAATGAGTGCAAATGCTCAGTGTACCAGCAGTTGTAGTCTCTGCAATGAAAGATAAGAGTTATTGACAAGCAGTATGTGCTCAATCTTGCTAAATTTTGGAAGTCCTCCGGTTTGACCTGCAGAAACAAACATTCCTCTTGCAAACTCTGTGCCACTTATAGAGACCTTTGGTGCACTGTATATGTTTTGGCTATTGGTCTTTGTCTCTATGAAGGTTTTTGCCACTAGAGGCAGTGTGGAAACTTGGATGGAGGTGACACGAGGAGCTTGTATGTCAGGTCTGAAAAATGCTGGGGCACTGAAATGATATGTCATCATGTGCTGATGCCTGGTAGCAAGAGTTTTCAAAACATTCTTGAAATTATGTGTATTGTGTATGACCCTTTTGAAAAAGCGATGTTTTCCTTCAAACCTCATGGTCCATAGGTGAACAAGAGGCCCAAAACACTTCGTCAGTTCCGGGTAGTGTTCCACATAATGAAGTTTGGGTCGCAGCTTAAAATCTGGAAATACCGACTAAAGACCTTGTCTGTGATCACTTATTTTAGTCTGCATGTACTGGATGGACTCCTCTGTGAAAGATGGAGACAATACCAGTTGCACAATGTCTTTGAGGTCCATCAATATGGCCCAGGCTTCATCTCCTTCTGGGACTTTACTTCCTACCATAAGAGGTAATAACCCCAACAAAGTGCAATTTTCATGCCCATTCCCACCAATGCTTAGTTTTGCTGCAAAATTCTTGGGGATCACTTGCAGTTTATCAAGATTATCAGCATGCTGATACGGAAATCTCTGGATTTGTGCATTTAGAAATTCTGGAGTGAAATACTTGCGATGGATCATCTCACGGATGCACAACGCCAACTCAACTGGCACTATACCTTCAAATAGATCGTGAAGTATGTCAGGTGGGAAACCAGTAATGGGATGAAAATGTTGCAAAGCCTTGCTAAGAGCACACTCACATGTAACACCAAAGGACTTGCATTTTCTCCCTGCACAGCATTCTGCACATGAACATCATGATAGGCCTTTGTTCTCATGTTAAACTCTGCTTTGAAAACTTCTCTGGACTGGATCTCGTCTGCAGTACAGCAACAGAATCTGCAGACATAGTTTCTTCAGAAACTCTGCACAAAGCTTGCAAGGCCATGGGCAGCTAAATTATCAGCTGCCACACAAAATACAGTTCCTCTGATACACTGCCCTAGAGTTTCAACAAAAACACCGTCCTGCTCAAGAGTGCGCAAGTCTCTCAACAAAGGTGAAAGTACACTTTCATAACCACATCTCTGTAGATCAGGTACTTTGCATAGCAGAGCTATTTGAATGACATGCAGACCGGACCTATATTTACTAGGTACATTGGCAAGCAACCAGTATACTGCACAAAGTTTGTGGATCTTTCTAGCTGTGCCTAAAGGATTCACTAGTTCAATGTCGTCCACATACAAAATCAGGGAAAGTCTAAGCTCTCCACCTTCTGACAATAGTGGGTTATCTTTGAAATATGTTCCATCTTCATGGGACATGTACATTCCAGGTGGTGATGGTCAAAAATGTCAGTATTCCTAAACATAGTTTGAATCATCTGTAGTATTGACACATACACTGCTGTATGTCCACTGGAATCTATAGTGTACTGCACTGGCATTACCAGAGGATAGTTGGCCCTTACAAATGTTTTCCTGTGCATAGCAGTGGACAGCTCTGCACCATCTGATGTGGCACTGACAAAAACGTTACTTTTCATCAAAACTTCCACTAATTCATTAAGAAGGGAGTCATTAATTGCCTGATCATGTTCCTGAAAAACTCTGATGACAGTCTCTCTCACTAGAGGTTTAGACAATGAGAATATCTGTGCCAAATTTTCAACTATGTCCTGTATTGCTGACTCTGATACATGAAAAAACACTGTGCATTTTCAAAAACAAAGAAGCCAAGTTGTTTCTCAACTGAGTTTGCAATGTGCCTGTGTCATCTCCGTAGGAGTACCTCAGGGGTACTTTGAATAAGATCACCCTCATCAGATTCAGCTTCACTCTGCATTGACTGGCTATTAGTTTCTGTGTGAACAACCTCATTCTTAAAATCTGAGACATCACAGTTTGGATGAGTCCTACTTTTGTGGGCATTGAATGAGGAATACACGTTAGTACGGTAGTGACAATATTTGAATGGACAATCCACCGTCTCATGTTTTTTTAAATGTGATCTTAAATGACTGAGAAGACATTTATCATTGAATGGCTGCTTGAATCCACACTTGGGACAAATGAATGTTAGACATCCTGCCTGACTTGGTCCAACTGTCTTTGTATGTATCCGTGTTAAATGAATTTTCAATGCATTTATTGACTGAAATGTGCAGATACAGTCATCATACACACATGGCAATGGACTAATTGAGGACAAATTGCTATGACGCAAACGGTAGTGTTGAAGCAACTGTGCCCGTTGATCAAAGGCAGCAGCACAAAGCTTGCACTTCCAAACCATTGGAAAACTTTTACTAAGCTGGCAATAAGTGCCTAGAACATCTACATACCAGCTTGCAGACTTCATGTAACACCCAGCTTCTTCTGCTTCAGGCTAAAAGAGAGAAGATTTACATGAGTTTTACAGACATACAAATCAGACAGATATAATAGACAGAATCATACGGATCTAACACAAATTAATTGAGAGAGCCTTTAAACTCTTTAAATACTGAACAAAATTACAAACATATCAGTACTATTTCATTGTTAGGCTGTGAAGGGAAAAAGACTCGAAAAAAAAAGCCAAGCAATGAATGTGAGTTTGACCCTGCTAGACTTTGTGGAGGTCAGGTCAGTTACCATGTGCAGTTATAGAAAAAAAAAGCTGAAACTGACACATTTGTAGTATTCGGTTATGATCCGCGTAACTGGAGGGCTACACAGCGTTTGTAGACGGGAGGGGTGAGGGGGGGAGGGGGCAACCAGGGCAACACGATAAACTAGGCTATATTGTTTTTGGCATAAAATTTAATGTTGGGCCTCGAAGTTAGCAACATGCCCAGACATGCACAAAGAGTAAAAGCTCTGTAGCAGGCCACTGTTTTCTGTGTGAAATTACCAAAGAAAAACAAAAAACACACTATCGTTTTGCACTGAAGTTGAGGTCAATGAAGGCAAAAATTGCACTAACTTAACACATTAAATTCAAATGAATAAAATAATTACTTTTATGCGACAAATACAACAAATAATTCGCTAAACACGGAGGTAAAACAAAAAGAATAACTCACCAGAAAGGAGGAGTGCACAAAAAGGAAAAAGAGAAAGTAAAATCAGCCAGTTGAAAAACTGCTGCAAGCCACAACGGAATTAACTCCAGAAGTCGTCCCTGGCAGTCTGGAAGCGAAGTTCTCACAAGAAAGATGACTTTTCGTTAAAATATATCTGAATTGCTGCAAATTGCTCTTGCTGCAAAGTTGCCACTGTCGGCGCAAGCGGGAACTGGAATTTTCCGGGCGTTGGAAGTGACGTCACGCACGACAAGTCAAACAATTTGAGTTCAGTGACAAAACTGAATTTAAGTTTTTGAGTACTGTGCGCTTAAAATTGAAAATCCGTTAAGATAACTCAAAAAATAGCAGTGAATTAACTTTTTTAAATTTCTGAGTTAACACAACTTAATCCTTTTAACAAACTTTTACTGTTCGGTCTTACACTGCATTCAGCCCAGCAGCACTGCTAGGGACTCCTGCTCAGCCTATTACTGTAAATTGTACATAATTTTCTAATAACCTGTAAATAGTTAAAGTTTCATCCTTTGCTAATAAAAGAAAATATTAAAGAAAATATTAAATCCCTTGTTGTTCCTGAACAGTAGCACTTCATGCCGTTTGCTAATCCTGTTATAAATTGTACTTAAGTTGTTAATACTAAATGGAATAGACAACATGTAACAATTAACCATATTTTAATTTTATAACAATAACATAAAAACATAAAATCTTATTATCAGTAACAGCAATCAGTAAAATAAAATAAAAAGAAAATTCATTTATTAACTAAATAACAATAAAACAGTAAATAAACACAAAAAAAATATTTATTTACAATTCTCTCAACCAGAGAGAAGAGCCTCTCCATCCTTTCTTTGCTCTCCTTGTCCCTCCTGTCCTCTGCCTCCCTCTGCAGCCTCATGTCCTCTTTTATTAGACTGAGGAGGTCATCCTCCCTCCTCCTCTTCCTCCTTGGCCCTGGCTGGCTCTTCTCCTCCTCCTCCTCCTCCTCCTCCTCCTGGTGGTCACCCACTGCAGCACTTGGCCCTGGTGTGTCCTCAGGGATGGAGGCAATAAGGAATGGGGGGACAAAAGAAGGCCTCTGACCTAATACCTCATCCATGCGGACAAACCAGGGCCAATTAGCAGCAGTAGGCGTCCCACTTGTCCCCTCTCCTGTTCCGGGATATTTGCAATCCTAAGGCAGTGGAAATCAATCACGTCAGCAAAGTATTTAGTAACTTGCATGGATAAAACAAATCCAAACCTGCACCTACTTTATATTTCTTTTTCAAACTGTCCCACTTCTTTTTGGCCTGGTGGGGCTGGACCTTCCCCTCCAGGCCCATCTTTTCCAGAATTGTTCTAAACACAGAGAGAAGCAAGAGAAAAGGTAAACACGAGATCACATTAACACGGGGATGCAAAGATTTACAAAAAGGGACATCAGCATTACCTCCAACCGACTGTGGCGGAGTGCTTGAGTGCAAAGTTTGTTTGAACTTGGGCACTCTAACACAGTGCTGTGTGCTGTGGTTTATCATCCTCCTAAATATAACAGAGACTGTCAGAGAAAGGACTTAATACAAGAAGCAATTGGCCTCTTCTTTCCAAATGGGAGAAACAATCTTGGGCCCTTGACAGATTTTGATTTAAATCTGACAAATTATCAAGAGGTTCCACTTGATGAGGTGACCACAGTTGGGCAGTTGTACCAGGAGACAAAACTTCCTCTTCTTAGTGTAACCCCATGAAAATTACAGTTGGGTTTATTATGTGTATTTTATTGTTGGTTTCATGTTCATTCATTTTCATTAAGTGTGAGTTCATTAAGAGAGCTGTGTTTGTGACTGTAGTTGCTTTGAGTAGCCACAAGGGGGTGCTTCATGTACAGCAATACGGGAAATTCAGTGAGGGTGCGCTTTGCATGCTGGGAGCGAGACAACCGTTGGTCAAGCCCCGACACTGATACCACAACGATCTGTTACGAGCGAGATTATTAACGTTGATGGGAGGAAAATTGTTTTATTTTCATGGACACAAGTTGTATGTTTTCCTAGTTGTCACGAGAGTTCCAGGACGGCTGCGACCGGAGAAATTGCTGAGAATTGTTTTCTTTACTGAGGACTCCGGTGAGTTTTCTGGTTGTATGCTACGTGCTAATATGCTAATTGATAAGCACATTTTCAGTCATTATAAATGCTAATATTGAACGTTCTTATGTTATAAAAACCCAATCGGAGATTGACCATAAATGTTACAAAGATGTTTCAATGAGTTAATATGCTGAGTTGAGTTGTAAATGTAATTGTTAACATGACGACCGTAATTTGAACTGCGTCATTTTTGGACGTCATGTTCAAGGTTGATGAGTGTAAATTGTCCGCTAAGGCTTATGATATGTATACAGGGTTTTCCCTAATTTTCTAATGTGAACACTGTGTTAAGTTAAATTTTGAGATGGTTGAAACACGATAATTGATACAGATGAGATAATAATTTGTGCAACGTGGCTTATGTAACACTGTAAAAGACTCACATTAATGGTGATTTGAGGTTTTATATCTCATAATACAGTTGTTTATAGGTTGCATTTGAGTAGGAGAGATACAAGAAATATAATTCTGTACAGAAATTGATTGTTAACTTTATATTCTGCTATGCAGATTGGGTTTTTTTGCTGGATCTACATTGATTCGGACAGTGTTGATATTGACCAGGGGTTCCAGTCCGAGGCGAGACGGAGTCGAACAGGATACACAATCCTCCATCTTCCTCATTTTTTTTAAGACTCACACCTGGATTAGATAAGATTTGAACAACGTACCGCACACATACACACTACCCGGGTAGCACATACACTACATAGACTTTGTCAGACATGGATTATAATTGACTGTGGACTGAACTTTATTGAACTGTGGACTGAACTTTATTGAACTGTGGACTGAACTTTATTGCACTTTGAACTTTGATATCGGAACAGCTATAAGCCGGAAAGGACACTTTATTTTGGTTTGTTTTTTTCAGTTGTTTATTCAGGGGATTTTGAATCCGAATGGATTCTTTTTGTTGTTTGTGTAAATAAATATTTGTGTTCACCTTGCACATTAGCCTTCCCTCGCTCCTTGAGTCGAACCAGGATACAGCATTTATCTAACTGTCTAACTTACCAGGTTACATTAGGTTTTATCTGACCACACAAACAAAAGAACACAATGACAGACCACACAGCCCAGATTTGGCTCCATCTGTGGAAAGACAGGAAAGTGCTCAGTCCTCTACTGAACTCATTAGTGTTGCTACATCCCAGCCATCAGATACATTCGAAACAGTCAGCCCTGAAGTGCTATTTGTTGGAAGTAATGTAGGTGATGCCAGTTTTGAGTTTGCAGTGTATGACACAGATGGCAACAGTGAGGATGTTTTTGAGAGCAGCAACATTGTTTTTGTTGGAGACTTTTCTGAAAATGAACCACAGAATTTGGATGATACATTGCCACAAGCCTTGCCATCTAATGAGAGAGTAAAGAAAACATTGGCTGTTCACAGGGGGCAGGTATTGCGAGAGCTCATTGCTCATTTCAGTGACGATGGACTTATAGAGGCTGACATTTAAATCCAGCTTGTACTGCCAGATGGAAAACCTGAGAAGGCATATGATGATGGTGGAGTTGTGAGAGACTGTCTCTCAGAATTCTGGACTGAATTTTACGACCAGTGCACAGTGGGAAGTACTTTGAAAGTACCTTTCCTGAGACATGATTTTGGACAGCAGCAGTGGGAGAGTGTTGGTCGAATAATTGCTTTTGGATGAGAGAGAGAAATATCTTCCTGTGAAGATTGCACCTGTCATATTAGAGCAAGCTGCTTTGGGTTATGTGAAGAGTGATTTGGTGGAGAATTTCCTTGAATACTTGCCTGAATCTGAGCGTGCAGTGTTTGAGTCTTGGCAATCAGATTTTCACACTGTTGATCAGGAAGAACTAATTGAGATCCTTGATAACAACAGCTGCAGAAGGATACCAACAGCCAGCAATGTCAATGAAATCCTCCAAGAACTTGCCCACAAAACGCTTGTTCAAGAGCCTGCGTATGTGATCGAGCAATGGGCAAAAATACTCAGCATGGCTAAGCACAGCTTTCAGGAACTCAGCACAGTGTATGAAACACTGCAACCAACTGTGAGAAAGGTTTTGAAGTCCCTCACCTTCCCAGAGGCAATGAATGTCCACCAGAAGGACATTCAAAAGTACCTCACTGCATACTTAAGGAACTCTTATATGCAGCATCTGTGTTTGTTCCTCAGGTTCTGCACAGGTTCTGATCTATTCTTAGGGAAGAACATCATAGTTGAGTTCACTCAGCTTCAAGGTTTACAAAGAAGACCCATAGCCCATACATGTGGCTGTGTGCTGGAGCTGTCAGTCCATTATGACTACCCAGACTTCAGCTATGAAATGAACAAGGTGTTGGCCTCCAATGTGTGGGTAATGGACATAATCTAACTCAGTCCAGACAGTATGTGTATATGATCCATATACAACATAAAATATTCTTTTCACAGTATCAGTGATAATGTGTCCATCTGTAAAACATTACACAGTGTTGAAATAGTTGATCGGGTACCTTTACAGTAAAGTGACAATACATTTCTTGTTGTTACCAGGTCATTTGCTAAACATAATACCATATGGCATAATAGACATAATAGTGTCACAGTAGTGAAGAAAAACAATGGCTAACATTTTAATTTGACTTCTGTTATTTTGCACTTTTGAGAATCTTATCTATCAAGGTCTATTTTTTTTTTTTTTTTTTTTTTTTTGTCAGCTACCTGACAATACTTTTTTTTTGTTAAGTCACTCCTGAAGTAACATTTGGCTGGTCTTTAATGACATTTAAGTTTGAGGCCAAAACATGTTTTTGTGCAAATACATGCCTCAAGGAAAGGTTTTCTCTATCTTTATCTTAAATAATGCTCATATAAAATAGCTATTCTACTGTTGTTGTCTTATTTTTGGCTACCATGACCAAGTTTTCCCATCAGCAGCAAATGGTTAAAAATGTTTAACTGTCTTTGTTCAAATGTTCTTGTTGATGAATTGGTCACAATTACAATTATTATCCTGCACTGTGTGGTGATGTTATTTTACTGACAATATTTAGAAAAATGTTCTACTATACTGTACAAAAGATGTAATACACTTTTATCAGATGCAGACAATTCTTTACTTAAAAACTAAACATAACCAAAGAAATGAACAAATACATTTACGTATTAAAGTGACACGTGTTTGTGGCCCATAGGCCTACTTTACTCCCTCAATCCATCATTAATCAATTGGCGAAGTCTAAGATACAGGTTAATTTCATTAACCAGGTTAATTACATTAGAATAATAACAAACACATCAGCAATGAGTTCCATACATAAGAGGAACATGTCCTCATCACAAGGATAGTCCTTAAAGCTGCAGTCCTCTCAACAAATTTCAGTCTTCATTGGCTCAACTGGCCGGAGGAAATCCTGTGCCCCATAAAGACTGGGGACCGCATGCATGATGGAGGGCCGACCATTGGGAGATTGTTTGCTGTGAGAATATTGCATTTTTTTATAGTCAATGCAAAAACAACACAGTACTTTGTACATACATTTTGTTAGAAAGAACTGAACATATTTGGTACATCTTTAATGTCTCTGAAATAGCTACAATTATATTTGTCTCAATCACAGGTTAAAATATGTGTGAATATATGACAAATTTTTAGTTTGTCCTGGAATGAAACAAATAGAGAATGTGACACAGGCCCAGGTAAGTTAAGGATCTACATCTAGTTCATTGGATATCAGCCGTCTAAGTTCAATGTACAGGGTTACTGTTTCAAATACATCATTTGTTAGTGTCAGATCATACTCTGACATTAGGTCCACACAGATATGGAACACATCCTCATCACATGGGAAGTCCTTGAACACACACTCTTCAAGGCAGACATTAACCCTCTCCAGGTCCACATGGTGCAAACAATCCCTGCCTCCATACAGTTGAGGGACTGCATGCAATATGGAGGGACGTCCATTGGGTGATCGTGAGTTGTGGACTTGACGGACTCGGTGGTTATTCCAAGTCGAGACGACCTCATTAAGTTCTTCCTAGGAGGCAAATAATATTCAGTCAGAGTATGTAAAAATATTGGGGACTGTTAATTACTAAGTAGTCCTGGTGCATGATTTGCTTCATTTTAGGCTTTGTGTTCTTCTAATATGGTAGGTTAGCACAATGATATTAATACCTGTTAAACGTATTTTTCTGCAGTGCAACTAATGTTGAACAGTGCACTCGTGTGCTTGAATAGGACGAGTATATTGTCACCCTCTTAAAATAATGGCCCAAGTCATATTTTCAAGTTTTTCCAAAAACAGAAAAAAACTGAACCAAGTATATTCTGTCAGTTTTTTCTGTTTTTGGAAAAACTTG
Organism: Sciaenops ocellatus; assembly: GCA_033000465.1. Lineage (NCBI taxonomy): Eukaryota > Metazoa > Chordata > Actinopteri > Sciaenidae > Sciaenops > Sciaenops ocellatus. The sequence goes on along the minus strand of CP136874.1, from coordinate 283,541 downwards.
AAAATATGAATTGGGCCATTATTTTAAGAGGGTGACGAATTATGCTTAAGTGTAAAGCAGGAAATCAGCTGCAGTAATGAAGAATGTAACAGTAATTTACTGTGAGTGGGAGCAGCACAAGCACTCTATATATCATAGCATATCAAGAAGCAATACACGAGTATTATTTATTCTCTGCACTGCATGGACACAGGCACAGAGGTTGTTACACATGGTCATTTGTGGCTCTTAAAAATATTATTGGTCATCATTTATCTCATTATATGTCAATTACCTTTATTGTTTGAAGAAAGCAAAACTGGATCAGGGACTTGTCCAAGAAGTTGTCTGAAAAGTAGCCATCTTCTCTCAGTTTATCAAATAGGTCTATCCAAAACTGGACACACTCACTTCGCAAGATCAGCCACCATCGTTCAATTTGCTGGTTTCCAGTGCTTGGACCAAAGGTTACACTGTCACTTTCAGCTTGGTTCTCAGAAAAATGTAAAAAAAAAAAAAAAAACGCTGCATTTCAGCCATGTAGCCATTTTCTGTTCCTAAATCAAGTCTGACTCTGGCAGGGCACCCACCAGAACTGATCACAGCATCCATAAAGTAGCCAGCAATGATCTTAGGGTCGTTGTTTGTTTTGTAAGCTTCCAGCCATATCATCCTTCTGGAAAATCCATCAATGCATCCACTGATTGCAACTCCATATGGCTTAAGCTTATCGTAGCCATCAATGTGCGAGACGTAGTTTGGACCACAGCTGTGGTAAACACGCCTTTGCAGCCTGTTTCTTGACCTCAGATCGACACCTTCACCATCCAGTAACTGTAGTAATATTCGCACTGTTTCTCTGTCAGTCACAGTTCCATGTAACCAACATTTTTGGTGCATCCACCTGTAGCCATGGCACTGACCAGATGTTTGCAGTTGCTGTTCAATGAAAGTTGCCACCTCAGCCACATCAGTTTTGTTCCTCCTACGCCAGAGTTGCTTCTTGGTTAAAATCCTTTCAAGGGTGCACTTGCTTAGTACAATCCCATGTGAATCAGCAAGCAAATCAAGTATTTCATTTGTCGTAAAGCCACGTTTAAAGTAGTCCTCAATGTACTCACAATCCATTTCTGTGTCAATCTCCCCACACCAAAGAGCTGCTACTTGAACTGCTGTGTGAAAATATTTCATAATTTCGACTTTTTTTGATCTCATAATTATGAGATACTATCTCATAATTTTGACTTAGTATCTCATAATTTTGACTTGGTATCTCATAATTATGACTTAGTATATCTTAATTTTTTTAATTAAGTGGTGGAAACGGGCTTCCATAGTATACTGTGAAAGAGGCCAAAAGAAAATATTTTTCTGATACTGTTAAGGTAAACAGCCACCAGCCTCGTGTGTTGTTTAAAGTCACAAACTCTGCACTGAATGCACCACAGACTGTTGGCCTTGAGCCCTCCCCTGCAATGTGTGAAAATTTCCTTCAAATTTTTGATAGTCGCTTTGTTGCGAGCTCTTGTTTCGCCTCCAGCCATTGCCCCTTCAGTCCTTGTCCCTTGTGCTGCTAAAATGGACACATTTGAACCTGTGACCCTGCCTTTTGTTCAGGATATTGTTAAGCATTTGAAACCCTCAGGTTCTCCTGCTGATATCGTCCCTTTTTAAGGAGGCTTTCCAGACAGTTGGACCTTCTTTTCTTGAAATTATTAATAGCAGTCTGTCCTCTGGTGTGGTCCCTATAAATTTTAAACATGCCATTGTGCAACCTTTATTAAAGAAACCTGGGCTGGATCCCACTGTGCTGACAAATTTCAGGCCTATCTCGAAAGTGCCTTTTCAGTCTAAAATCCTAGAAAAGATTGTTTACTGTCAGCTCATGGATTTTTTTAAATGAACATAATATTCTTGAGACTTTCCAATCCGGTTTTAAAACATTGCACAGCACCAAATCAGAGTTTTTAATGATATCTTTTTAGTCACTCACTCTGGTCAATGTGCTGTTCTTGTACTCTTAGATTTAACTGCAGCATTCGATACAGTGGACCACGACATTTTGATCACTCGCTTGGAGCAGTGGGTGGGCATCAGTGGCACAGCGCTTGAATGGTTCAGGTCCTACCTGTCAAATCGAACCTTCTGTGTCATCCTTCACGATTCTGTGTCCTCTCATGTGGGGTACCACAGGGTTCTGTGCTCGGCCCTCTTTTGTTCTCCCTATATTTATTATCCCTTGGTTCTATCCTAAAGAAACATGGCATCTGTTTTCACTGTTATGCAGACGACACCCAGATCTACGTCCCCCTCACAAAATCAGACTCCTCTGTCAAGCCACTCATAGACTGTCTAGATGACATTAAAGCCTGGATGTCTTTGAATTTTTTAAATTTTAATGAAAAAAAGACAAAAGTCATGGTCTTTAGTGGCACCTCCATGACCCCCCTAGTTGAGCTGGCTTCTTTAGCACAATATCGCAAGCCAACTGTGAACAACCTAGGGGTCAAAGTGGATGCAGAACTAAAATTTGACAGCCAGATCACAGCGGTGGTAAAATCAAGTTTCTTCCAGCTAAGGCAGCTGAAAAAGATTAAACTAATCATTCAAGGACGTCTTTTTTTTTTTTTTTTTTTTCCAAATCTTTTTATTGAGTTTTTCCAACAAAATGACTTGAAGTGATATCTTACAGCGTGGGAAAAAGACATTCACAACAGTATGTCAACAAAACCCCTAAACCCAGTCCCACCCACCCACAAACCCACCCACTTCAGGTCTGAACCACAGTGGGACAAACAACACACACACACACACACACACACACACACACACACACACAGGCAAAGGAAGGCAGAAGGAAGAGAGAGCAAATAGTGGGGCGGATTAGCTCAATATTTTACACCAATCGTTCACTTTGTGATAAAAGCATGAAATTTGGTAGATGTGTTGGTGAATATGTTTCAAACAAATCTGGATATTGGGCCACCTCAAAAGCGCCCCCTAGTGGCCGTGGCAGACATTTGTTATGCGAATAAATGAATGATGAATACAAACTGCCCTTTTAATAATACCAACTGGTGATGTATATTGTTGGAAAGCCTGATTAGTCACCTTTACAACGAGGTACAGCTTGTAAGGATCGTGCTTTCATGGAATGAGCAATGGGGCTAAACGTGTGGGTAGCGCCCCCCAAAAATGTGCATTCCCTGTGGGGCGGATTAGCTCAATAAATCACAAGAATTGTTTATTTTGTGATAGAAGCATAAAATTTGGTGGATGTGTTGGTGGATATGTTTCAAACAAATCGGTATATTAGGCCATCGCAAATTCGCCCCCTAGTGGTCATAGCAGTAATTTTCTTCGTTAAAATTACTAAAAATATTTAAATGACTTCTTAAAATATTTAAAAAATGTAATCTAAACACACAAATGTAAAATTAAAAAATGTAAATACACATATTAAATTAATAAAAATCCAGTTAGACACTCTTTCAGTTACTTTTCCTGCCCCACAACAATCCGGCTAGCCATCGAGCTAGCTAGCAAATGAGCTAGTGTCGTATCTTTTCCATGGCTGCCGAAGTCGGTCTGTGGATACTTGAAAAGAAAAGAGCCGCAACTCATCTTGACTTGAATAATTAGGACTTTGTGAGTTTGGGATGCATCCCCTGATCAGGTCCCTTCCGAATCTCCATGCCGAATTCTACATTGTTGTCCAAATTGTTCCCAAAATTGTTCTGTCCTCTTCTCCCGGACTAGGTCTTATACTCACAGGAAAAACATGAATAAACATTCTGAAAACCATCCTTTTAAGGAACCAACTTCCATCATTGACTTCCATAGTTTACCACATCTGTGTCTTTGCCAAGAGAGAGATGGTCAAAGGTCATCTCACAAACCCTAAATCTCAGAGAGAGAAAGGTATACAGTTCCTCAGACCTGCACCCTATCCTCCCAAAAGAGATCGTAAATACTATAGACTGTTTAGTCTTTATGTAGGGAGAGAGGTTACTGAAAGTTCTTACAAATATACACTTCATGTTCAACCATACTATAGAAGGCTTATAGGAAAATATACTACACTAGCTAGCATTTGCTTCCTGGGACAAGCAGTGCAGTGGACTGTCCGTCAAGGTATGCCTAAATATTTCATTTCACCTGTTATAATTACGAATAAAATATGCTACGAACATCATAAAGGCTAAAGAGAAAAGCAATCATCATGGTCCTTGGCGGAAAAGTAAATTAGCAAGATAGCAAAAATAGGTACTTAAGCTAGCTAGTTAGCTAGGAACATGTATCAGTGGCTGTTGGGTGTGAAAGTTTAATAAGACACTGTTAAATTATGTCCTGTGGAATGTGGACATCTCTCTCTGCACACACACTGGTGCAAGCAGAGATCACAACTGCAGGCACTGCAGACTCCCTCTTGTGTGCAATCCATGTTACTCGTTCCAGACGTGCCCACCAAGTCACAGCAGCTGCATTATATATCCTGCAACATCGGGCCTACAATAACCGTGAGATACAAAGGATGAGCCTTTGAGCTTTGATGAATGGTGTGCAAAAAGGGGAGAGAGCTGTCCTCAGTTCCAGTACTGGGCAGCAGTCATGGCACTGGAGCTGTGTTTACTGATCTTTGTGCGATCCCAGCGTCAGTCCTCCTTCAGTATGTACCTTGATGCTCTGACAGAGCTTGTACCATGGTTCTTTGCTCTGGACCATACCAACTATGCTCGTTGGATCCCAGTTCATCTCCGTGATATGTCTGAACTATCAGCAAGACACCTGGATATTGCCAGAGAATTTAATGCTGGTAATTTCACCATTCAGAAGACCAACCGTGTCTTCTCAACAATCCCTATCGACCAGGCACATGAGCAGAATAATGCTTGGATCAAGAGTGTTGGAGGGGCGATAGGTCTTACAGACAATCCTAGTGCCCTTCGGCAGTGGATGGTAGCTTGCCCTGAGGTTGCAACGCTGATTGAAGAATTTGAAGATGCTCACCAGCTCATGGGGACAAGAGGGCATGAGGTTCTCCACCATGACCAGTCAGCAAGTGTGCAAAAAGCATTTAAGAAAGATGTGTCCTCACTTGTCAGTGTAATCGAAGAAATGGGCAACCCATTTGAAGAGGAGAGCACTGACCTGATTGTTCTTCACAGCAAAGAGATTGCCGATCCATTGGCAGTGGAGACTGTTAAGAAGGCATAGAAGATTGGACAACAACAGTTTGAAGCATTCACAAAGGAATGTCTTGTGGAAAGAACAAAGCCCATTGATGACACAATCCATCGCAACCGTTTGAAATTGTTTGTTGGCTCCGCCAAAAAAACTGCAAAAAAGGAGAAGCAACAGTTGGCATTGATGAAAAGTGATGTCGAACTGTTTGCAGGTCTCTACATCAGCTGTCAAACAAGAGATGGAAACCTGAAAGACTTCTTTCAGCATGAGAACCAAGCATGGCCACCTGCTTTTTTGATGGAGGAAGATTACGACTTGGGACTAAGTGACCTTCTGACATGCCTTGAGGACCTGTCTCCATCTCAGACCAAAGCCCCAGATGTTACCTGTGTAGTTCTTGATGGAGCTGCCATCGTTCAGATGATTAAACCAGGAGGCGCCAAGACATTTGATGAATATACACAACATGTATTCATCCCACATATATCTTGGCAGCTGCGCAGAGTGTCACGTGTGGACATCATTTGGGATACATATTTTGGGATAAAGGCACAGCAAGAGCCAAGCGTGGAAAGGGGATTAGGAGGTATGTTGTTGGGAAGGCTGCCATACCAGGAAACTGGCAGAACTTTCTGCATGTTGACAGCAACAAGACAGAACTATTCAGTTTCCTGTCCAAGGCTCTTATTCAGGCATTCTGTAAGGAAGAAAAGGAAGTTGTTGTCACTGATGGACAGGGGGTGCTCAGCACTCAGCCTCTGTCTGATCTCCACACCCTGGCCCCATGCAGCCACGAAGAGGCTGACAGTCGTATGCTACTGCATGTGTCACATGCTGCAAAGCATGGTCACCACTGCATACTGATCCACACTGTTGACACTGATGTTGTGGTCTTAGCTGTGTTTGCCATAAGTCAGTTACCGGCCAGATGTCAATTGTGGTTAGCATTTGGAACTGGCAAGAGCTTTCGCTAGCTGGCAGCCCACCAAATGGCTGCATCCCTTGGACCAAAGATGTCACGTGGACTTCCCATGTTCCACTCTTTGACAGGTTGTGACACTGTTTCCAGCTTTGCAAGACATGGGAAGAAGGCAGCATGGTCTACATGGAAGTCACTGCCAGAACTGACAGATGCATTACTGATGCTGGCAAGTGGACCAAAGGAGATTCCAGATGATGCAATGAACATTATCGAGAGGTTTGTCATACTGCTGTTTGACAGAACCAGCCCTTGTACCAAGGTGAACGATGCAAAAAGGAAGCTCTTCCCACGGAAAAACTCAGTGCAGCAAATACCACCTACCCGAGCTGCTCTAGTGGAACATGTCAAAAGAGCAGTCTACCAGGGTGGTCACAATTTTTTTTTCTGATGGCTGTGCCATCAGAAAAAAAAAATTGCGGTGGCCCAATATCCAGATTCATTAAACATGTATTCAGCAATGAGTGTACCAAATTTGATGCTTTTATCACAAAATGAACGATTGTTCAGCTAATCCGCCCCACTAACATACATTGAGAGCAACCTGACATATAGTTTATGTACCCAGCTCCCTAAGACTGGATCTAGCTTCAGACTATGCTGTAAAACAGTGAGGGGTCTCTCTTTCTCTCAAACCGAGGGGGACACAGTAATAGTCAGGTGACACAGACAATAAAAGTGAGGGGGTGCCTTTAACAGAAAGGTGAATGAGAGCGAGAAGAGAGAAGTTATTTTCCTATGGGTAATGACGGCTACATTCAACACACAGCTGTATGTGGAAGCGCTGAGAGTACGCCTTTTGTTCCTGCTCAGTTTACCGAGATTAAAAAAAGACTTGTATAACTTGCCGTGAATCTTTGAGGCCTCTCAGCGGGGCAGCGGTGGTGCCTGTCTGCATGCAGCTGAGCGCTGTGTGTGCTGAACATAACGCTAGCTAGCTGTTAGCGTTAGCTCGTGGTAATCGGACAAAATAAACACAAAGCACACTTACTTTGCATCGTCTGTAGTTTTCCACGGACAGTTGGTATTAATCCTCTTTCGTGTTGGTCTTGTTACCGTCCCGTGTTGTTCTGCGCTGCATTGTATTTGTCATTGTGAAGCACACATACGTTCAGGTCTAGTCGACAGTGTGGGGACGTCTCCGGTAAAAGTAAACGTAATCCTCCGTTCTTCAGTCCTCTCAGGCTGAGGCCAATATAGTGACTTGTGCCGGTCACTGCAGCCAACAACAGAGTAACGAGCATGCCTAGGTCTGAACCTCGCCATACGGCCAGCCATTCTTCTCTGTGAAGCAGAAGCTGTCGGAGCTTCACCTGAGCTTTGCGCTGTAGGGCGTGGTAGGTGGAGACTGGGTGTTGGCCTCTGCTGGAGAGATCAGGAAGTGGGTCTGGATTATGTTAATGATAAATTTTGTACGTAGAAAGGGGAGCTGAATCTGACTGGTCCGCTCAGAGAAAAGGCGTGCAATAGAGTGTGACCGCGGCAGCGCACGCAAAATGGACGCGGTTGTTGTTTTTAACACTGGGGGGGTTTGTACGCACCCCAAATTCAAAAATATTAGTGTAGAAGAGCTGGAAAAGTGATTTTTGCATAATATGTCCCCTTTAAAAGTATGGCCAATAAGGAAACCATTTTCAAAGAAAATAATGTTCACACCTCACCTCACTTTCAAACTCTCTTTGGGGACCCGTGTTAAAAATGTCCCAAAAGAATACCTTGTACGGCCAACTTTGGAGAGGAGCACATAAACATTCTTCCCCTTCCATGCATCTTTCACATCAAAAAAACAGTTTGTAGGGATGAATTTCTGTCCTTATTTGATTATCAAACATACATTTGAAATTTTCAGCTTCAGCATTTAAAGCTTGCAAATACAGTGTATTGTTATATATATATATATATATATATGTGTGTGTGTGTGTGTGTGTGTGTGAATACTACTATCCTAAATATATGCTTGCTGATAGGAGAGTCCACTGTGGGGTTTGTGGATGCAGGGCAGGCATGCATCTAACCTGATAGGGCAGTGGACGGTAGGCCGGCAGTGGACGGTGGGCCGGCAGGGAAGGGTGGGCCTGCAGTGGACGGTTGGCTGGCAGGGGAGGGTGGGCCGGCAGTGGACGGTGGGCCGGCAGGGGAGGGTGGGCCGGCAGTGGATGGTAGACTGGCAGTGGAGGGTGGGCCGACAGTGGACGGTGGACCGGCAGTGGATGGGGGTGGGCCAGCAGTGGAGGGGATGTTGGATGAGCCTGAGGGCATGGTGTTGGAAGAGAGTCTACGTGGAACCCTTGGCTGTTCCTCTGCATAGATAACCAAATGGTCTTTATTAATTTTCGGAACCACCTTTCCTTGGCCATCCAGAAGGTCCACACTCACTCCAAATTGTATAGGGCCCAAGGTAAGTGGGGTCCAATTTACCCCCTTTCCTCTGTTGGCTCCGAACATTCTGCCTCATAACTTTCATTCCCACCTGAAAGTCCGTAGCAGATTTTGTATATATATAAATTTATGTAATTATATATACATATATATAATTATATATATAAATTTATGTAATTTTTGTGGTTATTCATACATATGTCATTGACAAACCCCCGGCCTTGATCAGTTAAAATCCTCTTTGGGGCTTTGAATTGGTAAAAAAAACTTGAGGATGCACTGAGTAACTTCCTCTGCAGTCTTTGATTTAATGGCATAAGCCTGGGGCCACTTCGTGAGGTAATCAATGAGGACACATATGTAATTGTTTTCTAATGGAGTGGTTTTTAGCTTGCCAATCAAGTCCATCCCAACCAGTTCAAAGGGTGTGGTAACCTGTAACACATAAAATATTACTGATTAAAGGTGTGTCAAATTTCATGTACAATTTTAATTTCTGTTAATAAGTTATTTCAGTCGAAAAAACAAAGATGATACAATAACAAAGATGAGATGTTTATGTATTTTTTTTACTTTGATTGGTGTGTATTCCACCTCCTTCTTTATGATCACACTGCTGGCCTGGCATGCACTGATTCACCTGAAATAAAAACAAAGTATTATTATTATGATCATTATATATATATATATATATATATATATATATATATATATATATATATATATATATATATAATCTTCCCAATCTGTGACTTAGACCAACAATTATCTGATAGGAAAGCATAGATTCATACTGACCCACTGATTAATGTCCTCTGACATGCCAGGCCAGTAAAACCTTTTTGAGATTGCATCTCTGGTCTTTTTCTGGCCACAGTGTGCACCAGTGCTACTGGCATGGAAGTCAACAAAAACCGAATCGGCCTCCTCTTTTCCACGGACCACCTTTACCTTTAGACAATGAGGCTGTCCTTTGTGCTTGACATAGTACAAGTGACCCTCTATAAAAAGAGAAAAAAAAAGTTAATGATGAATTATGAGCAATTACAAATAAGATATGTATGTGTATTTACTATGAAAGCTATTTAATATTTAAATAATTTCTCACATAAGAAATAGCCTATGTCAAGCTGACCATGTTTTGATTAAAAAAAAGAAGAGGACACTGAAAAAGTCTTAGGCCAACACGCCCAGTTGCGCTCAAAATGACAACTGCTTCGGTGTCAAACTAGAAAATACACCTGCGTCAAAATAGAGCCCAAAGAGCTGCAGCATCCAAAATGTTTTACCTTAAACTAAATAAATGAAGTAAAGTAAATTAAATTGACAGCCTAATGAGATGGAATAGGCTTAGATAGGCTAATTAAATTGTAAATGGTAAATGGACTTGTACTTATATAGCGCCTTTCTAGTCTTCCGACAACTCAAAGCGCTTTTACAGTACGTATCTCATTCACCCATTCACACACATTCATACACTGATGGCATTGGCTGCCATGCAAGGTGCCAACTGCTCATCAGTTTGAGGAGCTAACCATTCATACACATTCTCACACCGATGGCACAGCCTTCGGGAGCAATTTGGGGTTCAGTATCTTGCCCAAGGACACTTCGACATGCAGACTGGAGGGGATCGAACCGGGGATCGAACCGCCAATCTTCTGATTAGTGGACGACCCGCTCTACCTCCGAGCCACAGCCGCCCCTAATTAATTATTATAACTAATTAATTATACTTAATTATGCTTAATTGTGTTAGCTTGCCATGTGAGGTAATAATGCCAGTGCCATGGTTAGTTTCACGTAATATTTATATATATATACCAGGGGTCATCAACTACATTTGTCCAAGGGCCAGAATTTTTCTCGACAGACACCATCAGGGCCAGACGCTCTCGTAAAATTAAATGAATATTGTATCCTAAGTAATATGTTATCATTTCATATATCAATTTGCCTTTGAAATGTATGTTGGATGTGGCCCATGGGCAGCCAGTTGGCATTCACTGATATATTTATTAATATACTTACTTAATATAATTTACTTACTGTACTTATACTTACTATACTTACTATACATGATATATTTAATGTATGCCACCTCTGTCTGGATAGAAAACTCAGTTATACAACAAAACAATCTTATCTGTACAACCAAAGACACAACTTCAGGCTTTTCTCACAATAATAAAATTAAAGATTAATATAATTCACTCACTGTGCACTTCAAAAGCCTTTGTCTTCCTGCGAACATTACTTATCACAACTGTAGATAAACCTGGTGGTAGGGTTCCATCAAACAAGAAACACTTTCATATAGACAGGAATCCATGATGAATGATGAAATAAAGGGAAGTCACTCAAGTTCATCTAGCAGCCTATGCATGCACGTGTCAATTAAGCAGGCCTGTTAATTAACCAAGTGTGCATGGGCACATGCCTTAAAAGGGCCAATGCAATGCATAAATAGCATTTTTACACTTACCAAATATTGTTTCCAGCTCCGGATGTTGGACTGCAAGGGGTGCTCTGCCTCAAAGTCACTTCATATCACTCATCAGTTATATTTTGAAGAATATATCTTAACCGCTACTTTTCACTACTTGTAAACTTTGTAAAGGACCAGTGTGAGCATGGCTGGATCGACCATAGGGGCAATCCCTCCATGAAAATACTTTTTTTTTGTTGGTCAGTCTTCACAGAAATAAGACACAAGGCTTGACCCATCCTTAGATAGTCACTGTTGGAAACCTAGTGTGTCCAAAACAAAATATGGAGTTACAAGGTTTCCACCCAAACAGCAATGCAATTATCCAGTTGGATTAAGAAAAAAGTTATTGTCAAGAAAATTTTAAAAAAGTCTCATGATTGACCATTTTATTTTTCAATTTGATGGCAGGATGGCACTGTGATTAGGTTGTATCAATGAGTGTGCAGGAAAAATAATGAACTAGTAGAAATTGGACAGTAAAAAGCTGAGAACGGCACATGAGCTTCAGTGCAGGGGCCCCTCAGGGTACTAATCCAGCCTTGAGTGTGAGGTGTAATATGAGGTAATCTGTCACATATGATGATTCAGGATAAAAATCAGTCATTTTGAGGCAGAATACATCTTTAAGTTACAAGGAAGGAGCTGCAATCATTTTTTGGCAGGTGAAAATGCCTACTTTGTGTTGTAATGGTCCTTTAAAAGAATTCCAAGCTGTCCTGTGAGCTCTAGTGTTTAAATTATGAAGCTTATGATCAAGTCATATTTAGGCAGAAATCACCTTTCATTTACTATATTTGGCCTTCAATCAATTTTTGGCAGGTGAAAATGCCTATTTTGTGTTGTAATGGTCCTTTAAAAGAATTCCAAGCTGTCCTGTGAGCTCTAGTGTTTATATTATGAAGCTTATGAATGAGATCAAGTCATATTTAGGCAGAAATCACCTTTGAGTAACTGTATTTGGCCTTCAATCAATTTTTGGCAGGTGAAAATGCCTATTTTGTGTTGTAATGGTCCTTTAAAAGAATTCCAAGCTGTCCTGTGGGCTCTAGTGTTTATATTATGAAGCTTATGCATGAGATCAAGTCATATTTAGGCAGAAATCACCTTTGAGTAACTGTTTGGCCTTCAATCAATTTTTGGCAGGTGAAAATGCATATTTTGTGTTGTAATGGTCCTTTAAAAGAATTCCAAGCCGTCCTGTGAGCTCAGATCTTTACATTATGAAGCTGATGAATGATATCAAGTCATATTTAGGCAGGAATAACCTCTCAGTAACTATACTATGCCTTCAATCAGTTTTTGAGATGTGAAAACTGATTGAAAACTGCAAAACACATCCAAACATGGGAAGCAAATGCTGTGTAGGGCCCAGATCAGATTAAAACAACGTAGAGTCATGAGGATCATTACAAAAGTTATCATATCTTTATTGAAAACCCACCAATAAATCATATTCATTATTGTCTAATTTCCAAAGACAGGGCTAAACAAAGTCATCAGATATACCAAGCACAGATGTGTCTATCACGTAATTGCCATGTCTGATTTCGCTACAAACTACCCTTCTTTTGGCCACAGTTGTAATAATTATGTAACAACAAACGTTAAACTTTCGAAGACACGTGCCTTTGCTATAATTACATTATAATACAGTTGTGTGTATCTGAATATTATGCCGTTTAATCCAGAGAAAAGCAGACGTTTTTGCGCTACCGCTCAACAGGCTGCTGTGCGCTCTCCCACGGCCAGAAATCAGATTCTGGCAGACAATCACTTTTCGGCACGACAGGTGGTCGTCTTCATGGTTACCGAATGATGCACGAGAGGTGCAGATTGGCTGGAGTGCGCGTTACTCGAGACATGGTTCAGGAGGTTCAGTCACATCTTGATCCAGTGGGCGTACAGCAACGGAGAGGAACAAAACTTCGGAGAAGATCAAGACTTCGGAGAAGATCTTACAGTGTCCCAGGGCCCAATTATTTATGGCATATGGACTCCTATGACAAGCTGACCACTTTCGGCATTGGAATAAATGGATGCATTGATGGGTTTTCGCGTCATATAATCTGGATGCAAGCAAACTCTTCCAACAGTAACCCCAAAGTCATCGCAGCATACTTCATTATTGCAGTCACAGAACTTGGGGGTGTCCAAAGATAATCTGATTGGATTTGGGAACTGAAAATGACCATGTTAACAGGCTGCAACACTTCTTCCGAGAAGATGAGACTGGCGTTGTGCATGGGCCGTGTGTGTTCCAAGGACGCAGTACAGCAAATCAATGGATCGAAAGTTGGTGGGGGATCTACAGGAGACAGAATGCGAGCTATTGGAGGGACGTCTTCCAGGAGTTCCAGGCAACTTGAGACTTTAATGGGGATTTCATAGACAAGGGTCTCATCCAATTCTGCTTTCTTAAGATTATCCAAGTAAGTCCTCCGCTGTCCATATCTTCAATATAGTACATCTCAGGGCTCTATTTCGTGTTGTTTTGATATGAAAGCTGAACCAGCTTTGCCGCCTGCTCCACTTGTCTGTATACCTGTCTGTAGGCTCCACCTGTCAATGAGAGAAACATGAAATAAGACGTGCAGTTTATTGTGTTTCACCGGCTAGGAGCTGTCATTACGCGCAAATTACGCACGGCTGCACGCTCTTCATAGCGTCCATCCTCACTTGAACCTCGTCGCGCATATAAAGTCCAACTTTACAAGCTGTGTCATAACTAAGGATAAATCAATCAAATCAAAATGTCGATGAATCACACATGATTCATCAGCATTACATTTATAAATGCGCCTTTGATTGACAGTTTACAGATATCTATCCTATTAAAGGAGTGTCAATCCTGATATCCTGGTGTGCACTTGTTATTATAGATCACATTTAAAATGGAACATCATTTTATTTTTAACTATAAGGGGGTCCCTGCTCTGTTTCTCTATCAACCAAGGGGTTGAAGACCCCTGACATAAACATTATGCTTTCATTATTATTATTTTTAACATAGAACTACACTATGTTAACATAGAGCTTAATACTGGGTTCACATAGGCCTACATGGGATTTTGTATTCAGCATTTGACCCACAGATGTAACTAAATGATGAAGCTGAAGTGGAGCGGTCCAGGGTTTGATATAGACTACTGTTTAGTGTTCACTTGTTTTCCTTTCCCTCCATATCCAATTGATGACTAGCTACTTGGAGTCAAATGTAGCTACATATTTCGAAAAAGAACAGGAAACCAAAAGTACTCTGGCAAAAAATGTAAAAAGTCTTTATTAAGATGGCTATATCGTCATGAAATATTTAATTCTCCTGTTGTCCTCAGGTCAAGCATGGAAGGAAGGAAGGAAGGAAGGAAGGACAGAGGAAGGAAAGGAGGAAAGAAGGAAGGGCGTAAGGAAGGAAGGAAGGAAAAAAAGAAAGAAGGAAAGAAGGAACAGTCAAAACAGATGGTGTCAATTTGACCATACAATGGTTAAAAACAGACTAGTACATAAAAGTAGAGCTGGGATACATCTCATGCGTAGTGGCACAACAGCCTTCTTCAGGGTGTAACCCACAGCACACGGATTCCCCTTAAGTAGACAGGTTAATTACACACACCTGAGCAGGTAGACAATGAACTCACAGGTAAAAGTACAAGGTCTCACCAGTAGATGGCTCTTCAGAATGTAAGAAAAGATACATAAGTGAAAAATGTGGAAAAAATAAAGAGATAGACAAAACAATAATGATAAATCAATATACAAGCAACAAAATCTCTAGAGCAACACAGGCATCATACCACAAATACAAGAAAAACAATAAAAAAAAAGGACTGAAATCAATTTCCTCATTGTTTCCTGGATATACTGTAGCCTGCATTTGATATATGTATGAATTTTTGTGTCCCCCACCAAAGAGCACCCTCATCACGTGTCTAAACTTCTGCGCTCTCTGGACTTTTTTTCTCTCTGTAGCTACATATTTCTTCACTCCAAGCCTATTTGGCATCAATATCTAGGCTTTTTTGTCCTGGGGTCAATACTCTTGTCTTCATTATGTAGGCTACTATGGCTGAGTGCAGGAAGCTGGAGCAAAGTATTATTCTGCTGATAACTCCGCCATAGCATAAAACAATACTGCATACAGTGTAAGGTGGCTAAGGTGGCTTCTTCCATGTACTCATTTTCAAAAGAAGTCATCATACGTATTGAAATCCTCATGTTTTTGTGTTGCAGAACGAGCAAGACACCGTTGTGACAATGTGGGACAACCATCACATTCGACCAGGTGGAAACGGACACCCTAATTATCATGGAAACCCATGTCTGATGTACAATGTACCTGAGCTCTATCACGCACAAGATTATTTGCATCCACTACAGTATGAAAGAGTGGGGATTGTTCTCCAAGAGGACATTTGTCTGTGGAAAACAGACATTCCCTGCGACCATGAACTGCATGAGCTCTGTTTGATGGTGACGAAAGAGAACAACGTAGCGCAGTGTCATAATATGCTGCAGAGGCAATACAACTTTACAAAGACCTGAGGCCTTTAATAAGAGCACTCCTGCCAGAGCCTCATCACTGATGTTGTTGTTGCATACAGACAGATGCACTGTCCATGGTTCTAATAATGATGATGATGGCATCTCCAGCAATGAGGCCTCTCCAAAAATTTACATTTCTCAAGTATCATTGGCCTTTGCATCAGTTGATGCTGTGTTGAAATGTTTTACTAAGATAATGTGATTTCTGTGTAGTAGCCAGGTTGATAATGTTGGGTCATGGGACCAGCAAGGGCACTTTAGGGTTTTCCAGTCATGGAATTCTGGACAAAATCATATATAGGTTTAATAAAGATATTCTCAGATTTGGGTCCAAGAGACAAATTTACATAAAATGGGGGTCTGTGCCCCTTAAGTGTAACAAATGTGGGGTCCATGCTATGAAAATGTTGAAAATCACTGTGATGTAGGGCTGTCCTCAACTAAAGAAATTCTTGGCCAACTAATAGACCTTGAATTGATCGACTAACTGATTAGTTGATTTCATCGACAAATCTGAAAAGTTTGAGTTTTCCACAAATCAAATCAAATCAAATTAAATTTTATTTGTATAGCCCAAATTCACAAAACACATTTTGCCCCAGAGGGCCCAGAGTACAGGGAGTGACACCCTCTGTCCTTAGACCCTCGGTTCGAGTGAGGAAAAACTTGCCCACAAAAAAACCCTTTTAACAGGGAAAAAAGGTGGAAGAAACCTCAGGAAGAGCCACAGAGGAGGGATCCCTCTCCCAGGACAGACAGACGTGCAATAGATGTCACATGTACAGAACAAATCAACAGAGACATATTGTACAATTACAATGAATGATAAAATGATTACAGTATACAGAGTACACAGAGATATGGTAACAATAATGACAGTAATAATATAACTAGTGGACGTTGTGCAGGACCACAGCAGCAGCCACGATCCATGAGAACCTGCTGGACGAGAGAGCACAGAAACTCCGGGGAAGAAGTTTAGTTAGTAAAATGCGTTAACATGCATGAATGAGACATGTATGTTTACAGATGGTGATGGTGATGGGGAGAGAGGGCGAGAGAGAGAGAGAGAGAGAGAGAGAGAGAGAGAGAGAGAGAGCGAGAAAGAGAGAGAGAGAGAGAGAGAGATTTGAGTAGTTTTCAGTAAAGGGAGATGTGACTACATCTTCAACCAGTACCGTGCCTGACTAGACATAACCCTGAGAGAGAGAGACAGAGACAGAAAGGAGGGAGAGGGAGTCCCCCGGCAGTCTAGTCCTCTAGCAGCATAACCAAGGGATGACCTGAGCCAGCCCTAACTATAAGCTCTATCAAAAAGGAAAGTCGTAAGTCTACTCTTAAAAGTGTTGACCGTGTCTGCCTCCCGAACCCAAAATGGTAGTTTGTTCCACAGAAGAGGAGCTTGGTAGCTGAAAGCTCTGGCTCCCAGTCTACTTTTGGAAACTATAGGAACCACAAGGAACCCAGCATTCTGAGGGCGCAGTGTTCTAGAGGGTTAGGAAGGTACTATGAGCTCTTTTAGATATGACGTTGCCGGACCATGAAGAGCTTTGTATGTAAGGAGAAGAATTTTAAATTCTATTCTAGATTTAACTGGTAGCCAATGCAAAGAAGCCAAAATGGGAGAGATATGATCTCTGATCTTGGTTCCTGTCAGAACACGTGCAGCAGCATTCTGAATTAGCTGCAAAGTCCTAAGAGACTTACTGGGGCAGCCTGATAACAAAGAGTTACAATAGTCCAGCCTAGAAGTAACAAATGTGTGGACTAGTTTTTCTGCATCCGCTTGAGATACGATGCGTCTGATTTTGGCGATGTTACGTAAGTGGAAGAAAGCAGTCCTCGAAATTTGTTTTATGTGGACATTAAAGGACAAATCCTGATCAAAAACAACTCCAAGATTCTTTACGGTGGAGCTGGAGGCCAGGGTGATCCCATCTAAAGTAACTAAGTCTCTAGAAAGAGAGTTTCTGACGTTCTTGGGTCCAATTACAAGAACTTCAATTTTGTCTGAATTTAACATCAGAAAATTGTAGGTCATCCAACTTTTTATATCCTTAAGGCATGCTTGGAGTTTAGTTAACTGATGGGTTTCATCACGCTTGATCGATAAATATAATTGGGTGTCATCAGCATAACAATGAAAATTAATGGAGTGATTCCTAATAATGTTCCCTAGAGGAAGCATATATAAACTGAATAGAAGTGGTCCTAGCACAGAACCTTGTGGAACTCCATGACAAACTTTGGTATGCATGGAGGATTCATCATTGACATGAACAAACTGAGATCAAGCTAAAAAATACGATTTAAACAAGCTTTGGGCGGTTCCTTTGATGTCAATTTGATGTTCCAGTCTCCATAAAAGAATTTGATGGTCAATGGTGTCAAATGTGGCACTAAGATCTAACAGGACAAGTACAGAGTCCTTTGTCTGATGCCATTAGGAGGTCATTTGTAACTTTGACTAGTGCGGTCTCTGTGCTATGATGCACTCTAAATCCTGGCTACAGTGCTGAAGAGAAACCTGGGGTTGTTCTTATTTTCCTCTTTTAATGATGAGTAATAGACTGCTCTGGCACTACGGAGTGTTATGGAATTTTCTATCCTTAGGTGGCACGAGGTCACGTGTGGGCCTTGAGGTCCTCAGCAGTATTAATTGTTTGGGTTTGACTGGGAACAGTAGGTGCCAGTCTATCTCAACACTGTGGTGGCCAGGGTCGAAGAGACCTATTGCTGCCTTCATAGACATAATAGATAGCTGGCTGTTGACGTTCCAATCTGCGTAAACAGACATCTGCGTCTCAGACTAGAATATGTTGACAATAACACCTCCATGGGTAAAGACATTCTCTTTGACTAATTCTGGGCTTATAGTATTTGTGGTGTTATCTTGGGGTTTAAAGTCTATCCACCAGGATGAGTTTGGCAGAATGTGAGACCGACTCAGACACTTCTGATGTACTTTGAGAGTGTCTCTAATTCTCCTTGGCCAAGTGTCAATAAATATTACAGCATAAGACATCAGAGGCTCCTGAACACTTTCTTCCCTCCTGACCTCACCATTGACCTTTGACCTCAGCAATTTCTCCACAACACGGAGAGCCGTCCTGTATGTTTTAAGATTATCTTGCCAGATTAAACGAAAGTCTTCCAGTTTAGTGGCACGCCATTTGCGTTCAGATTTTCGTGCCTCTTGCTTTAATTTGCGAGTCTGCTGGCTATACCATGGTGCTAACCTCCTTTGTTTAATTATCTTCTTTTTCAGAGGTGCAGTAGAGTCGAGAGTTGTTCGTAATGAGCCTGTAGTATTATCAACAAGATGTTCTATTTGTGAGGGGCTAAAGGAAGCAGACAAGTCCTCTGCTACATTGAGACATGGCATTGAATTCAATACTGAAGGAATCACTTCCTTAAATTTGGCTACAGCACTATCAGATAAACATCTGCTGTAGGAGTTTATGCCAAAAGGTTTATAGTCCAGTAATATGAACTCAAAGGTTATTAAAAATGGTCAGATAGAAGAGGATTCTGTGGAAAGACTAGTAGATGGTCAATTTCGATGCCATATGAGAGAACAAGATCAAGAGTGTGGTTCAGACAATGAGTCGGTTTATTTACACTCTGACAGAAGCCAATTGAATCTAATGAAGAGATAAACGCAGTACTAAGACTATCATTGTGGTTGTCCACATAATTATTAAAATCACCTACAATAATTACTTTATCTGTTTTAAGGATCAAGCCTGATGCAAATTCTGCAAATTCAGAATTATAATTTAGTTTAGGTTTAGGATTTATTAATAGACTTGAGTCAAATATGGCTCCAACTCCACCACCTCGACCAGTACTTCGAGGAATATGGGTATTACAATGACTGGGAGGAGTGGATTCATTTAAGCTAACATATTCATCCTCCCGCAGCCAGGTTTCAGTTAGACAAAATACATCAATATCATAATCAGATATTAACTCATTGACTAAAACAGCTTTAGAGGACAAGGACCTGATATTCAAGAGTCCACATTTAATTCTCTTATTTTGGACTGTTGGAGGTGCTAATTTAATTTTTATTAAGTTTTTATGATGAACTCCTCTTCTGTTTATTTTATCTTTAAATAATGTAGGTGGACGGAGAACAGACACAGTCTCTATACTAAAGGATTGGGTGGGCAGCTGCTCTAATGGAGGCGCAGAGAAGCGTGTAAGACTGCAGCTCTGCTTCCTGGTCTCAACTCTGGGTTGTCACAGTTTTGGTCGACTAATAAACTTGGCCATGTTTCTAGATATGAGAGCTGCTACATCCAAAGTGGGATGGATGCCGTCTCTCCTAATCAGACCAGGTTTTCCCCAGAAAGGTGTCCAATTATCTATGAAGCCCACATCGTTTGCTGGACACCACCTCGACAGCCAGCGGTGAAATGACGACATGCGGCTATACATGTCATCGCTGAATGAACAATGAATGATAGAATGATTACAGTAGCAGTGGAACCTGTGATAGAGATAGAGAGACACAGATGCACAGATCCACAGCATCAGCAAGTCATTAATTAACTATAAACTAACTGTAAACTGTAATGGAGATATGGTAACAATAATGACAGTAATAATATATGTAGTGGACGTTGTGCAGGACCACAGCAGCAGCCACGATCCATGAGAACCTGCTGGACGAGAGAGCACAGAAACTCCGGGGAAGAAGTTTAGTTAGTAACATGCATTAACATGCATTAATGAGACATGTATGTTTACAGATGGTGGTGGTGATGGGGAGAGAGAGAGAGAGAGAGAGAGAGGGAGAGAGAGAGAGCAGTTTAGTCCTATAGCAGCATAACTAAGGGATGTCCTTAGCCAGCCGCAACTATAAGCTCTATCGAAAAGGAAAGTCTTAAGTCTACTCTTAAAAATGTTGACCGTGTCTGTCTCCCGAACCCAAAATGGCATATAGGCCAACATACGAGGTGCATCAGAAAAGAAACAGGACTGGGGTCACAAAAAAATGTATTTCAAATCTAAACTACAAACTACAAGTCCACATAAAACTAATTTCGAGGACTGCTTTCTTCCACTTACATAACATCGCCAAAATCAGACGCATCGTATCTCAAGCTAATGCAGAAAAACTAGTCCATGCATTTGTTACTTCTAGGCTGGACTATTGTAACTCTTTGTTATCAGGCTGCTCCAATAAGTCTCTTAGGACTTTGCAGCTAATTCAGAATGCTGCTGCACGTGTTCTGACAGGAACCAAGATCAGAGATCACATCTCTCCCATTTTGGCTTCTTCGCATTGGCTACCTGTTAAATCTAGAATAGAATTTAAAATTCTTCTCCTTACATACAAAGCTCTTCATGGTCAGGCACCATCATATCTAAAAGAGCTCATAGTATCTTACTACCCCTCTAGAACACTGCGCTCTCAGAATGCTGGGTTCCTTGTGGTTCATATAGTTAATAATAATAATAATACATTTTATTTAAAAGCACTTTTCTAGATACTCAAAGACACTGTACATAAAAAGAACATCAAATCAGCAAAACAATATAAATTAGTACACTAATAACACATTAGACTGAGCTAAACATTAAAAGCAGTTTTAAAAGGTGTGTTTTTGTCAGAGATTTGAAGGTGGGCAAGTCAGTACAGTCACGGATATGTTTAGGGAGAGAGTTCCAGAGGGAGGGGGCAGCTGCAGAGAAGGCTCTGTCGCCCCAGGTTCGATGCTTGGTCCTGGGTGGTGGAGTCAGGAGGTTTGCATCAGATGAACAGAGGCTGCGGGATGGATTGTGGCGATGGAGTAAGTCAGTGAGGTAGGAAGGGGCCTGGTTATGGAGGGCTTTGTGGGTGAGGAGGAGGATTTTGAACTGAATACGCTGTGGAACTGGGAGCCAGTGGAGGTTCCGGAGGACAGGAGTGATGTGATCACGGGTGCGGGTGTGGGTGTGCAGACGTGCAGTGGAGTTTTGGATGTACTGTAGTTTATTTAGAGTTTTGGATGGTGTGCTATAGAGGATGCTGTTGCAGTAGTCAATTCTGGAAGTGATGAAGGCGTGAATGAGGGTTCCAGCAGCAGAGAAGGAGAGTGATGGGCGGAGTCGGGCAATGTTCTTGAGGTGGAAGAAGGCAGTTCTGGTGATTTGGTTTATGTGACGTTCAAAGGAGAGGTTATTGTCAAAGATGACTCCAAGGTTGCGACTGTAGGGGGATGGAGACAGGGTGGAGTTGTCGATGAGTGAGGTATGATTTTAACCAGGAGAGTGCAGTGCCAGTGATGCTGAGGGATGACTCAAGGCGGGAGAGGAGAATAGTGTGGTTAATGGTGTCGAAAGCTGCAGTGAGGTCCAGGAGGATGAGGATGGTGAGGTGGCCAGAGTCTGCAGAGAGGAGGATGTCGTTGGTGACTTTCAGGAGGGCTGTTTCAGTGCTGTGTTGAGAATGGAAACCGGATTGAAATGGTTTGAACAGGTCATTTGAGCAGAGGTGGGCTTTGAGTTGTGTGGCGACAATACGTTCCAGTATTTTGGACAGAAAGGGGAGATTGGAGATGGGCCGAAAGTTTGACATGATGTCAGGGTTGAGTCCAGGTTTTTTGAGGATGGGGGTAACAGCAGCCAGTTTGAGTGAACGGGGGACTGAGCCAGACCTGAGAGAGGAGTTAATGATTTCTGTTATGAGTGTGGAGATGGCTGGTAAAGAGTCCTTAATGAGGTGAGATGGGATGGGATCCAGGACACATGTAGAAGTTTTCATTCATGCCTGTCAAGATTTTGGGCAGATCCCCTGGTGACACGGGGGAGAACTGAGACAGAGGCTGAGTGGTGAGAGGGGGAGGAGCAGATGAGGGAGTGGGAGTGCAGGCCGTGGAGGCACGAAAGGAGGACAGGTTGTTGTAGATGGTGTCGATTTTTGTTTGAAAGAATGAAAGAAAGGAGTTGCATTTGTCAGTGGTGAATGAGTTGGAGGTATTGTCGCTGGACTTGAGGAGTTTATTAACTGTAGAAAACAGAGCCTTGGGGTTGGTGGAGCCAGAGTGTATGAGGTGAGAGAGTAGGTGGACCGGGTAATGTTGAGAGCATCCTTGTACTGCTGGAGGTAATCTGTGAAAGTTTGGAGATGAACAGTTAAACCGGTTTTCTTGTGAAGTCTTTCAAGCTGTTGTTTGCGTGATTTCATTTTGTGCAGTTCAGGAGTGTACCAGGGGGCAGAGTGGGTGAATGACAAAGTGGTTTTGAATGGGGCCAGCTGATTGAGACAGGAGGAGAGTGTTTCGATGTAGAATTTGGTGAGGTCAGAGGGATTGTCAGTTAACAGTGGGGGGGAGGCAGATATTTTACTTGCAAGAGAGGCAGAAAGGGCTGAAGGGGAGATGGCTTTGAGGTTTCTGAAAGATATTGTGCGTTTATCCTTAGCAGTGGGAATGGGGATGTCAATGTCCATGATGATTGCCAGGTGGTCGGAGATGTTGAGGTTGAAGCTGGAGAGGTGATGTATGGTGAGACCAGTGGAGCAGACCAGATCCAGGATGTGACCACGGCTGTGGGTGGGAAAGTTGACATGTTGAGTGAAGTTGAAGCAGTGTAGCAGTTCCAGGAATTCAGTGGCAGATTTGCAGTCAGTGTCGATGTGGATGTTGAAATCTCCCAGAAGAAGAACGGAAGGTGAGATGGCAGATAACTGGGTGAGGAAGTCAGAAAAGTCAGAGAGAAAGGAGGTGTTTGGTTTGGGAGGGCGGTAGATGATGGCAGTGACCAGAGGAGTGGGACCAGAGAGTTTGAAAGTGAGATGTTCAAAGGAGTGAGCAGCAGGGATGGAGATGGTGGATGTTTTAATGTCCTTTCTGTAAACTGCTGCAAAACCACCTCCCCGCCCCTCAGGCCTGGGTTTGTCCATATACGTGAATCCGGTGGGTGTGGTCTGGTTGAGAGAAAAGTAGTCCAGAGGTTTGTGCCAGGTTTCAGTGATACAGAGGAAATCCAGGTTATTGTCAGTAATGAATTCATTCAGAATGAGACTTTTATTGTTAAGAGAGCGGGTGTTGAGCAGAGCCAGTTTCAGGTGACGCTGCTTCATGATGGGTTGTGAGGACTGAGGAAGGGGGCGGAGATTTGATAGGTGCATAGGTCGTTTGTTGTGATGACGTAATGAGGAAGTTGCGGTGCGTGGGTAGGACCAGATGGATGGGATAGAGTCAGGAGTTGAAAAGTTGTAGTTGAACATACAACCAGAGCCTCTGTGTGGAGGACGGCGAAGAAGTCCAGTTTCTCGGAGAACGCCGATGCAGTCTGGGCGCAGGTGGTTGTTGAGTGAGTGGAGGTCGGAGGTGGAGTACAGCGGCGGCATGATCCAGGTGTGGAGCGCTAGCACGGAGCTAGTGCTAGTTTGTGACCAGGAGCTGGGTGTCTGTGGAAGGAGAGGTAACGTGTACCCCAGGAGTGTCCACGGGATAATCCACAGCATAACCGCAGCAGGCAATCAGTAGTCCGATGATGAGGAGAGGGGCCACCGGCCTGCTAACCCGGCAATCCTGATGAAGAGATGAGGTCGTCAGCCCGATGCGGTGGTGGCCAGCGGAGGACACCAGCCAAAGCCCGATAGAACCGACCACACCGGGACGGAAAGATCCCGGGAGGACGGGCCCAACTCGAGCTGGTAGGGAAATAGCAGGGAGAGACCGCAGGAATGGCCACCCCTGTGGCGGCCTACGAAGCTGTGCCAAGAGTAAGTCCCGGGAATCCTGAGGCTAGCAGGAACTAGCAGGACGGGGGTCTTCACAACAGGTGAGAAGCCGGTGTGAGACAACAGTGAACGGTTTGCTCTGAGAGTTAGGAGCATTAGGAGTTAACAAGGCTATCAGCTTGAGAGGACTATTGATCAAGACAATTTGATGAGGTGAGGTGTTGGTCGAGAGACAAAAACTTTATCGGTCGCTTTGTCAGAGACGGAGCGACAGCCAAGGTGCGCCAGCATCCGCCATCTTCCATCATCTGAGTTTCAGTCAGTTTCTAAAAGTAGACTGGGAGCCAGAGCTTTCAGCAATCAAGCTCGTCTTCTGTGGAACAAACTACCATTTTGGGTTCGGGAGGCAGACACGGTCAACACTTTTAAGAGTAGACTTACGACTTTCCTTTTTCTTAGAGCTTATAGTTAGGGCTGGCTCAGGTCATCCCTTGGTTATGCTGCTAGAGGACTAGACTGCCGGGGGACTCCCTCTCCCTCCTTTCTGTCTCTGTCTCTCTCTCTCAGGGTTATGCCTAGTCAGGCACGGTACTGGTTAAAGATGTAGTCACATCTCCCTTTACTGAAAACTCTACTCAAATCTCTTTCTCTCTCTCTCTCTCTCTTTCTCACTCTCGCTCTCTCTCTCTCTCTCTCTCTCTCGCCCTCTCTCCCCATCACCATCACCAACTGTAAACATACATGTCTCATTAATGCATGTTAATGCATGTTACTAACTAAACTTCTTCCCCGGAGTTTCTGTGCTCTCTCGTCTAGCAGGTTCTCATGGATCGTGGCTGCTGCTGTGGTCCTACACGACGTCCACTACTTATATTATTACTGTCATTATTGTTACCATATCTCTGTGTACTCTGTATACTGTAATCATTTTATCATTCATTGTAATTGTACAATATGTCTCTGTTGATTTGTTCTGTACACGTGACATCTATTGCACGTCTGTCCGTCCTGGGAGAGGGATCCCTCCTCTGTGGCTCTTCCTGAGGTTTCTTCCACCTTTTTTCCCTGTTAAAAGGGTTTTTTTGTGGGCAAGTTTTTCCTCACTCGAACCGAGGGTCTAAGGACAGAGGGTGTCACTCCCTGTACAGATTGTAAAGCCCTCTGGGGCAAAATGTGTTTTGTGAATTTGGGCTATACAAATAAAATTTAATTTGATTTGATTTGATTTGTGGAAAACTCAAACTTTTCAGATTTGTCGATGAAATCAACTAATCAGTTAGTCGATCAATTCCAGGTCTATTAGTTGGCTAAGAATTTCTTTAGTTGAGGACAGCCCTACATCACAGTGATTTTCAACATTTTCATAGCATGGACCCCACATTTGTTACACTTAAGGGGCACAGACCCCCATTTTATGTAAATTTGTCTCTTGGACCCAAATCTGAGAATATCTTTATTAAACCTATATATGATTTTGTCCAGAATTCCATGACTGGAAAACCCTAAAGTGCCCTTGCTGGTCCCATGACCCAACATTATCAACCTGGCTACTACACAGAAATCACATTATCTTAGTAAAACATTTCAACACAGCATCAACTGATGCAAAGGCCAATGATACTTGAGAAATGTAAACTTTTGGAGAGGCCTCATTGCTGGAGATGCCATCATCATCATTATTAGAACCATGGACAGTGCATCTGTCTGTATGCAACAACAACATCAGTGATGAGGCTCTGGCAGGAGTGCTCTTATTAAAGGCCTCAGGTCTTTGTAAAGTTGTATTGCCTCTGCAGCGTTATGACACTGCGCTACGTTGTTCTCTTTCATCACCATCAAACAGAGCTCATGCAATGTTTGTGACCCCAGTCCTGTTTCTTTTCTGACACACCTCATAAGTATGTCCACCACCACCTACTAACCACTATTCCTAGGTGTCAGGCTCCTCATTCACTCCCATTCATTTTGAGGGCCTAGTCTAAATATCATACTTCTGAATTATAAACAAATAATACAGAAATATTTTGTGTAATATTTTTTCGGAATCAAAGGAAGAGAATGTGGGGCCTGACACCTGGGAGGAATGATGTTGTTGGCAGTGGTCACTAGCTTATTTGTATAACTTTAGATAGAGGTAAGACTGCTGAAACTTGTTTCACTTAAGTCAAATTTAAGTGTGGTTAGAAAAATGTATATATAGCACTTTGAATTTGACACTGACAACATAGAACAATACTGGCAATATAAACTCTTCCAGGTTTGAAGATCTGCATAGCATTACAAACACTGCAATTTATGAACAATGTTTAGGTTTAATTTTAACAACAATGGAAAAAACATCAACCACAAACAGTTGGCCAGTTTTTACATACAACTTTTCCAAGAATACAGTGTCACATTTCTATTTTTTGTGAATAAATTGTCGTTATTGAAATATTAACTCAAGTGTGACTTTTTTTTCCACAGTGCCTTCAGCTGTCATATTTGAATTTTAAAGAGATCATAAATTGAAAAGAAAAATATACCTCCTTCTACTACGATGTATCTGCCCTCCACATGTAGAACTTGTGGATTATATAAAAGATGACGCTGCTAAACTTCTGAATGTGTGTGTGTGCGTGTGTGTGTGCGTGCGTGTGTGCACATGCGTGTGTGTATGTGTACATTACATTACTGTAAATGCAGTCATTTATCATTTGACACATTTAAACATACAGCTGCAGCATCTTCTGGATTTTATCTTGATTGTCCTCATTTGCCAGTGTGGCCACTGAATAAACCAGCTTCAGAGTGACATCACCGGTGGCTCATGAGATTAAATGTAATAAGCTCCTTTACGATGAGAATAGAAACAATAAGAAGTGGAGCAGACTGAGACGCACAGACAATGTAGACGGTGTGGTCTGCCTGCATTCTTCATATCCGACACTTTAAAGGTTTGATAGAACTCATCAGGACTTCACATCAAAAGGTAAATCAGCTGTTTATTTGGATTTCTGAAGGCATGTGCAAAATATTATCCACTTTGTCAGTATGACCCCCAGATAGCTGAGCTTTTTAACATGTATTCCATTAACATAGAAACTTTTTTTATTTATTCACAAAGCATTTGATTGACTATTTTTGATATTAAGATATTTTTCAGTTTTGTCTATTTATAATCAGTGTTGATTTAAACAGAATGACTCATTTACTTTACACTACTGTTGAAATAGGGATCTTTTTTGCTGGCAGGACCTGAACCTGAAGGTGTTTGATGGGCATGCCAACATGGTCATGTTAGTTTGGATGACAATAGTTCAGTTCATTCAATTATAATGTATATATTTACATAAGTTTAATATTTCTTTTTGATCGGTGCTGTGGAAATGCCTGAATAGAAGATGGCTGCCAAACAAACTGAAACTCCTTCCAGTTTATGTGATGCATAGACAGTAAGCTTGCCTCATTCCCTCATGTTTCCTTTCTTTTAGTCAGAGTTAACTGTTTTCATGAAGTGTATCCCAGAATTCAACGCAAAGTGAGGTCACACAAGAAAAAAAAAACATTTTCCCTGATTGTCTTTCAGATTTAAGAATGAGCAAGAGGGGGAGGAGGAGAAGCAGCAAGAGGAGGAAGAGCTCCAGCAGCAGTAAACGTGAGTTGGAGCTTTGGGTAGAGGGGTGGGTGCATTGAGGTTAATCTTGTGCTTAGCTGAGTCACATTTTTCTCACACCTGCACTAAGTTTCCCAATATCTGGAATTCTTCAATAAGGGAAAAGATTTCTCTTCAGAAGGTTACCTATTTATCAGCTATATATATATATATATATATATATATATATATATATATATATATATATATATATATATATATATATATGTTCTCCTCTGTCTCCACAAATTGCCAGGTAAACAGGTAAACAATTGAATTATTCTATTTATGACACAATGTTATACAATTCAATTTTATTTATATAGCACCAAATCATAACAAAAGTTATCTCATGACACTTTTCATACAGAGCAGGTCTAGACCGTACTCTTTATAATATTAAATTTTACAGAGACCCAACAGTTCCACCATGATGTTATCTAAAGGAGGAATGGTGGTATTGGATTAGCCAACATTGCAGGTTAGGATAATCACACACTACGCAGCATTGCATATCCATTCCACCTTTGAGTGTGGGCATTCTGAATAGGATGAAAGGTTTTTGCCTTTAGATGTGGTCAGATGCCACTTCAAACTTCGTTTTCTTTTGTTTTCTTTTGTTGTGTAAATTCAATTCACTCTTAGATCATGGTGTATGCTGCAATATTGATGTATATTGTGATCTGTAAAATCTATTAAAAAAACGGATTTATATCATCCTATAGTGTCCTGTTACCCAACTCTTATCTAAATATATACTGAATATACGTATATGATTGGTATCATTATATTAAACATAATGTTGTTGTTTTATTTTCAGAGAGTGTCTCACCATACATCTTTCAAAAGCAAAACAAAAGTAACAGTGTCAGCTACAAAGATGATATTGTTGAAAAGGGTGAAGCAGACTCTTTTCGAAAGGAAAATGTTCTGTCACAATCTGAAAATGAGGAGAAATACAACAACGCTCCACCCAAGGAGAAAAAATTTAAGCAAGATTATCATATGAATTCATTTCCAAACCAAAGGAGTATTTATACAAAAACAACAGAGGACAAAGAGAAAGGCGTGAAGATAGTAACATCAGTGTCTGTCAATGACATGGAGGATTCATCCCCAAAGATCATGTTTCAGCAGTCACATGAACCCTTACCTGGAAATCCAGCCCATCCAACAACTCCAGTTACTAACATCATGAAAATTAACTGCTCTGGGTCACATGTGAAACTTGAAACTCAAGTAACTCTACAACTAAATACTTCTGGCACCAAGACCACGTTTGTTTTCATGAATGGGGAGGACTATGCTGACACATTTTTTAACAGCAAATGCGAGAGGACGTGGATACCAAACAAGGAATTGTTTGAGCAGCCTTCACATAAGTCACAAACCAGTAACAATGAAAATGAAAACACAAATTACACATTTACATCTGGCAGAATGAGTAAACAAATAGAGGCTCATAGTGATTCAAAATCTGTCAGTCCAACAATAATATGGGACAATTCAAAGTACTGTCAATGCTGCAGTGATCACAAACAACAAATATCAACAGACATTATGTTAAATATTAAACCTCAAGGGAAGAGGAAACATTTTCACAAAAGCTTCAGTACTGATCAGTTCTGGGATATTCCTCCACCCCAAGAGTTTGCAGACATTAAATGTAACTCTTTAGAGGACCTAACTCATGACCTGGCTTCCTGTAGGATTGAGTGTAGTCCTTCTGACAAACGGCAAAAAGAATTTAATCCCACACCTATGTTACCCTATAATAAGGAATCTGGATGCTTATTTTCTGTAGAAGCAAGGGAAAGAGCAGATCTGTCACCTTCATTTGATCAATTATCAGAATCTGACAATTATGAACCCATACTCATGAGACACTCCTTGTCTACCAACAGTTACAGCTTCACCAAAGACTTCATTAACTATCAAAAAAGAAAGTCCTGGATTAGAAACAACAGTATCGCCACTGTTGAACACAGAGCATGTTTGTTACCAAAGAAAAGACGCCAAACATTTCCTGGGATGTCAGAGGGTACTGGGTCGATGCAAGAGGATCTTATGGTGCCCTATAATGAATCTTTTTCCTCTATGATCATGTGCTCGCTTCCTCTCCAAACTGAGGGGCTTGGAAATATTTGCTGGCGTGATGACTGTTTTTCTGAGTTTGGAACAGAACATTACAATTCTTCCCAAATCAAGGGGAGTTTTAAAACCTTTCCAAACAGCTATGATGCAAAGCAACCATTGCTTAGTCCTTTCTATATGACTAGCTCTGCGATTAATCATGAACACATGTCCACTATCAGTGAGAAATACCCTCATCATCAAGATCTCAGACAACAGGACATAAACTTAGAACCAATCGTTTGTAAGGACAAGGAAAGTGTGGACATGGATGATTGCAGAAATAATATTGAAGTTTTATGTCTTACTGAAGTAGCAGACAGTGGATTTGAACAGGAAATAGGTGAAGCAGAATATCACAGTCCAGAGCCTCTTACAGGGGAGCTCAGCCAAAGAGCCTTTGCTATACAAGTCATCCCTCCATCTTGTAGTGGCTCAGAGGAACAAATGCTACAGAGCCATCAAAATACAAGCCAAGAGGATTTAGTTTCAGTTTTACCCAAACTTAGTAAGTCTTCAGTCATGACATTAACTGTTGGTGCACTCGAGCAAAGATTGCTGCAGATGGATACAAGATCTTCACTGGGTAGCTGTATGGAAAAACACACTAGAACTGCTTTGGAAGATCCCTGCATAGACCTTTTGCAGGACATGGATGTCCATGCAATTAACATAAATGAAGTTAGAGAAGAGCCTCAATATAAATCATTTGGTGAAAAAACAAGAAATATCATCCCTTCCCTGACACTGATGATTGAGGAGACAAGTGATCTGCAGTTGGACACAGGAAGAAAGAGTACAGAGGATTCAGACAAACCTGCAGTCACAGCACCATGTCTCGCAAAAATATCTACAGACACAAAAATTCACTCAAAACAGAAGCCCTGTAAAACTGACAAGGCAGATAAACAGATTGTATCCAGATGTAAGTCACAGTAATGTTTTTTGAGATTTTTTTAGTAAATATTGAACAATTAAATACATATTAATATGTAATTGAATAGTATGTAAAACTCACCTGTTGTGACTGTCTGTCATCATTTCCAGCTTCCTTAGACACCAAAGAGCATCTGAAGCCTGAGGTTCACAAAGACCCAGAAAACAGTGGCTCAGATCACTGGGCTAAGAGGCGAAAGCTCTTCAAGGAGAGCAAGCAGTGGAGCTCTGCTGGAGGAAGCTCAATTACCAGTGACATCACAGAGGAATCAGGTAACTAACCTGAGCATGTTTCTAAGATAAGTGAAGACAGTGCCAGAGATGAAGTCAATGGTGCTAACGTTTTTTTAAAGAAATGCAAAAGCAAATCAGTGAGTAATGGGATTACTTTTCTCAACAGACTTCCTTGCAACTGACCTCAGGGTATCAAGTTAAAACCTTGTCATGGTAATCTAGCTGTAAGGGAATGTCACACATGGGGTTACACAGAATAAAGCATATGTCTTAAGCAGTGGGAAATCTTACATTGTTATGGGGACTTCTCTCCTTAAGATACAGAGCAGCGTCATGCTTGTGTGGGAAAGCAGACATCATTACTCATCCTTACTATAGTAACCGGCTGCCTCACTCAGCACAACAGACAAGTACATAATGTAGAAGACTCTACAGAATCAGATAACAATGTCAGACCAATAAGGGTGAGCATATTTTCTTGTTTGTAGATTCATGACCATTTATGGACATAGACTAGTTGTGTCACAGTCCTGAGTGTTGTGGAGAAATTGCCGAAGTCAAAGGTCAATGGTGAGGTCAGGAGGGAAGAAAGTGTTCAGGAGCCTCTGATGTCTTATGCTGTAATATTTATTGACGCTTGATCAAGGAGAATTAGAGACACTCTCAAAGTACATCAGAAGTGCCTGAGTTGGTCTCACCTTCTGCCCAACTCATCCTGGTGGATAGACTTTAAACCCCAAGATAACACCACAAATACTATACGCCCAGAATTAGTCAAAGAGAATGTCTTTACCCATGGAGGTGTTATTGTCAACATATTCTAGTCTAGAGACACAGATGTCTGTTTACGCAGATTGGAACGTCAACGGCCAGCTATCTATAATGTCTGTGAAGGCAGCAATAGGTCTCTTCAACCCTGTCCACCACAGTGTTGAGATAGACTGGCACCTACTGTTCCCCATCAAAACCAAACAACTAATACTGCTGAGGACCTCAAGGCCCACATGTGACCTCGTGTAACCTAAGGATAGAAAATTCCATAACACTGAGAGCATACAGATGAGCCAGAGAGGACAGATTCTTCATAAGCTTCAATAAACCTTTCAACATAAGTCATCTTGGAGTCCTGTGCAGTTTGTCTCCATTGACTGAACTGACCATTGATTAATACAATTCTCCATAACACCACTGAGCCTTATGCTGGTTGCACTCCCAAGTTCCACTTTCCATGTGGGACCTGAAATTTGTGGCTGAACTTTGATTTTAGTGATGTGCGTAGAAACTGCAGATGGAACTCATCTGTCACCTTCTGGTTAATTCACTTGAATGCCTTGTCAAGTCTTTTGCTTTGTCTGAAATATCTCACTGTTAACACTGATTATGTCTTGTTTATCATTGACAACAAAGCTCAATTGTTTTTTTATTTAAATGTTTTCTCCATACTTGCCAACCTGTATCATGTGTAATCTGTCTCTAACCTGTATTTTTTCAGAGGACACTCGTTCTATGGACATGACAATTCAAGACAATGAAGACAGAGGCTTTTATACAGAGACTTTCCACTCATCAGCGTGGATTTACCAAGGAGATGATGTACATGTAGGCTCAGGAGCCATTCCACCTAGCCTCAACACCAGAACTCGAGCTGTCTCAAGTAAGTCGGAGATTGTGATTTTACAAGAAAATTGATACTATTCGTATTCATACTATGTCAAGGCAAAAAAGCATTTAGTATCAAATCTCAGAAATGATTCAAGACAAGGCACTTATCTACAGACATGAGTATCTTTCTACACTGAATTAAACTCTTTCCTCAATTTCAGTTCGTGAGAGGACTGTCAAGATTAGCAAAGGGACAGGAGAGTATCCTTGGGGCTTTCGAATACAGTTTTCTAAACCCATTGTGGTTACAGAGGTCGACACAAGTAAGTACATTTCGGACTCATCTAAGTGTTGTCGTCTTTAAACTGAGAGGTTTTGATTTCTTTAATCAAATTAAATCAAATTAAATTTTATTTGTATAGCCCAAATTCACAAAACACATTTTGCCTCGGAGGGCTTTACAATCCGTACAGGGAGTGACACCCTCTGTCCTTAGACCCTCGGTTCGAGTGAGGAAAAACTTGCCCACAAAAACCCTTTTAACAGGGTAAAAAGGTGGAAGAAACCTCAGGAAGAGCCACAGAGGAGGGATCCCTCTCCCAGGACGGACAGACGTGCAATAGATGTCACATGTACAGAACAAATCAACAGAAACATATTGTACAATTACAATGAATGATAAAATGACAATGAATTACAATGAATGATAAAATGATTACAGTATACAGAGTACACAGAGATATGGTAACAATAATGACAGTAATAATATATGTAGTGGACGTTGTGCAGGACCACAGCAGCAGCCACGATCCATAAGAACCTGCTGGAGGAGAGAGCACAGAAACTCCGGGGAAGAAGTTTAGTTAGTAACATGCATTAACATGCATTCATGAGACATGTATGTTTACAGATGGTGATGGTGATGGTGATGGAGGGAGAGAGAGAGAGAGAGAGGGAGAGAGAGAGAGAGAAGGTTTGAGTAGAGTTTTCAGTAAAGGGAGATGTGACAGCATCTTCAACCAGTACCGTGCCTGACTAGGCATAACCCTGAAAGAGACAGACAGAGAGAGAGAGGAGGGAGAGGGAGTCCCTCGGCAGTCTAGTCCTATAGCAGCATAACTAAGGGATGACCTGAGCCAGCCCTAACTATACGCTTGAGTCTACTCTTGAAAGTGTTGACCGTGTCTGCCTCCCGAACCCAAAATGGTAGTTTGTTCCACAGAAGAGGAGCTTGGTAGCTGAAAGCTCTGGCTCCCAGTCTACTTTTGGAAACTATAGGAACCACAAGGAACCCGGCATTCTGAGAGCGCAGTGTTCTAGAGGGATAGTAAGGTACTATGAGCTCTTTTAGATATGATGGTGTCTGACCATGAAGAGCTTTGTATGTAAGGAGAAGAATTTTCAATTCTATTCTAGATTTAACAGGTAGCCAATGCAAAGAAGCTAAAATGGGAGAGATGTGATCTCTGATCTTGGTTCCTGTCAGAACACGTGCAGCAGCATTCTGAATTAGCTGCAAAGTCCTAAGAGACTTATTGGAGCAGCCTGATAACAAAGAGTTACAATAGTCCAGCCTAGAAGTAACAAATGTGTGGACTAGTTTTTCTGCATCCGCTTGAGATACGATGCGCCTGATTTTGGCGATGTTACGCAAGTGGAAGAAAGCAGTCCTCGAAATTTGTTTTATGTGGACATTAAAGGACAAATCCTGATCAAAAACAGCTTCAAGATTCTTTACGGTGGAGCTGGAGGCCAGGGTGATCCCGTCTAAAGTACCTATGGGTCCAATTACAAGAACTTCAGTTTTGTCTGAGGTCATCCAACTTTTTATATCCTTAAGGCATGCTTGGAGTTTAGTTAACTGATTGGTTTCATCAGGCTTGATCGATAAATATAACTGGGTGTCATCAGCATAACAATGAAAATTAATGGAGTGATTCCTAATAATGTTCCCTAGAGGAAGCATATATAAACTGAATAGAAGTGGTTCTAGCACAGAACCTTGTGGAACTCTGTGACAAACTTTGGTATGCATGGAGGATTCATCATTGACATGAACAAACTGAGATCGATCTAAAAAATAAGACTTAAACCAGCTTAGGGCGGTTCCTTTGATGCCAGTTTGATGTCTCTGTAAAAGAATTTGATGGTCAGTGGTGTCAAATGTGGCACTAAGATCTAACAGGATAAGTACAGAGATGAGTCCTTTGTCTGATGCCATTAGGACATTTGTAACTTTGACTAGTGCGGTCTCTGTGCTATGATGCACTCTAAATCCTGACTGAAAATCCTCAAATAAACTGTTCTCATGGAGAAAGTCACACAGCTGATTGGCTACAGCTTTCTCAAGCATCTTAGAGAGAAAGGGAAGGTTTGATATTGGTCTTTAGTTAAGTGTTGGCATTCAGGTATTTACAATGTGCTGAATCTGGACACTAAAGCTGGCACCACCCAACATCACTTTGTTTAAATTATATCAGTCATATTCAGAACTCAAAACTTAATTTTACAATTTGTCTCCATTTTATTGCATTGTTAGCAACAATTATCTATGACAATTGCAGCAATGTAGTAATGTATATTAGTTTTGGGTTCTGTTAATTCAGTTACCTCATTTTTTATTCAACTATCCCACTGAAAACATGGCTTGTAATAATATTTAACACAAATGCAGT
The DNA here is from genome assembly GCA_033000465.1 of Sciaenops ocellatus. NCBI lineage: Eukaryota > Metazoa > Chordata > Actinopteri > Sciaenidae > Sciaenops > Sciaenops ocellatus. The sequence continues at coordinate 248,093 of CP136874.1, read as the reverse complement.
ACAGTTGGGTGTATGCAAATGTAAGGTGGGAGGCCTGTGTATGAAAAGAAATCAGGGCAAATATTATGGCTATAGTTAGTTAGTTAGTTAGTTAGTTAGTTAGTCAGTTAGTAGATACAGTCCTGTGGCCAGGATATAGGGTAGTAAAAAAAAAATTGTCACAGCCCAGCTCTTCACTGTGACAAAGATGGGAGACCAGACTGTGGAGTGAAATTCTATCAAGCATTTATTCACAACTCAAAAGTATTAACAGAAGAAAATGTATATAAATGTCAGTAATCAGTAGTGTAAGCATGTGTGTGAGTGTCTGTCAAACAAACAAACAAACAAACAGAACAAACGCAGTGGCTGCAGCGGCACAGGGCAAGAGAGAGATCTGCAGTATGGAGAGCCTTATATAGACCCCACACTAGCCCAGGTATCTCATCAAGAAGATGACCCTCCCACGACCTGGAACCTGCAAAGGAGAGCAAAGTAGCACAGAGGCAACTAGTGGAGTGGTGGGGTCGTCACAAAATATAAATATTTTATCCATGTCCTGTCTCAGCATACGTTGGGAAAGAGCTCAGATACATCCTCGACAGATTGCCATACATGACTAACAGTCAGTTTAGAGTTTCCAGTTCACTTAACCTGCATGTCTTTTTTGTGGGTGGAAACCCACACAGACACAGATAGCCTGCTGTGACTTCTTGGAGTCTTGTTGTCACTGTAAAGTTGCCAGGCAACCAGCAGAGACTGCTTTTTGTTCACTAAGGATTGTGTTTGTTTGTCTGTCTAGTTGGTATAATTTGTTTTAGTGATGAAGGTCTTTGTGTTTGCTATGTTGCTTCAGATGGGGCTGCTGAGGAAGCAGGGTTGATAGTAGGAGATTATGTCCTTGCTGTCAATGGAACTGATGTCACCAGTATTCCTCATTCTGAGGCTGCCGATTTGGCCAGGCAAGGTATGATGTTTCCAGGGTAGTTAATGGTTGTAATAAGGCCATGCTGATTGGTCTTGATCCACAACGATCCACAAAAGAAATCCATTGTGTTAGTGTGGTATACGTAATACTAAATGGATGTTAATTAAAATGCAATGTTGTTGATATTGTAGGTCCAGATCTTCTAACATTGACCATTGGGTCAGACATAGCTTGTAGTCCTAATACCCCAAGACCAGCATGTCGTGGTTATCTTCACAAGCGTACCCAGTCTGGTCTGATTAAAGGCTGGAGGAAGAGATGGTTTGTGCTCACACATGACTGCTGCCTTTACTACTACAGACACAAATGGGTGAGCAGGGAATCATTGACATAATTATGTATTCTAGTTTCAGAAACATTTGTCCATACAAATATTATACTTAAGTTTCCTTTTGACGTTACTTCATGTTCATTACAGGATGAAGGCAAGAGGCGGGCTTTGTCAGCAATAAAGCTGGAAGGGGCTGAGGTGGGACCAGATATTTCCCTGGGAAAACCCTTTGTATTCAGGTGTCGTCCTCTGTCTGGTAATCGAATGTACTTCTTCTGTGCCACTTCCAACCAGGAGATGAAAAGGTATAGTCCAGATAACAAACTTCTGAACCAAAGATACAAAGAAAGTATGTTTCAATGTATTCGTTTTTATGTGTTTTTAAATTAGCACACAAAGTTTAATGCTGAAAAAACACATCTATGAATATTTCAAGAAAGCTTTCATGCTTGACTAAAGAAAAGCTCATGTGGCAATCAAGAGATGTGTCAAAGCCTGAAGGTGCATTCAGATATAAATCACAGTCAGATTACTTACTTATACCTGTTGACACATCAACAGTGATTTCAGTGATTTTTGAGTGCATATCATGTTTAAGGCATATGTTTGTGATTTAGGTGGCTGGGAGCTATGGAGAAAGCTATCCATCCCATCACACAGGTAACATCTACAGCTGTATTATACCAGTATAGACTGTATTCTTATCATACAGCTGTTTATTCTGCACATGCTGTGTAGTCATTTCACCCCTTAGCATTTTCAGATCAGCCCCTCACTGTTATTTATATATTACTACTATAAATTACTATATATGTATGTACATTACTCTGCATTTGCTTTCTGCTTACTTCCTGTTCAACTACAGTCAGTTTACACAGGAGTCAGGTTTCCTAAAAAGATTATTTATTGTTGACTGTTGTTAAATCCTGAACAGAACTGGTTCAAGAACCAGAGGTCATTTAGTGTAAAACAGGTTCACCAGATCGGCACTTCGCTTCCTAATATTTTCTGTTTGGAGTCACGATTGCAGAGTTTTTCAACTAGAAATAGTTTTTTACTATCTCGTGACATTTTAACTAATCATGGTTAAAAAAAACATTTCAGAGATTCCTCCATGTACCACTACAGGAAAGTCAAGTTTCATTACTTGTACATACATCCAATGTGCCTTGGTATAGTAAACAAAAAAGCATGATGTTTTGGTCGCAATATTTGTCATAGAGGTGGAATAGAGTTGATGAGTGTGTCAGGCTGTTGCTCACATTGGCTTATCACATCATATTTAGCCCACAGGCTAACACTAATCTTCTCAACTAACATGTTTTAGAACCACGTGTGGGTGGATGTCACCAAACACAACTCCAATCTGCCCCCACTGGCTGTGAAAAACCCAGAGTGTCTTGGATTGCTTCATAAAATGGACAACAACAAGGACATTTGGGTTCAGCACTACTGCATTCTGAAGGATGGCTGCCTCCTCTTGTACAGCGGGATCCGCTCAACTCATGCACATGGTATGGATATATGTACTGTATAAATGGGGGAGAAGAATCTAAAATAAGACTACAGGATTGATTATTGTAATTTTTTCATAGCAATTGTAATATGACAATGATCTTCCCTCAGTGATAACAAAACAGTATGTGATAGTCACACTTTTTTAGTTTTTCTATCCCATAATATCAGTATAATCCCAACACTGCTGATTACTGCAGCTTTAATGAAGCAAAATTTCAAGGCCAGATTGTGTTTTCCCTGTGAAAAGATCAACAGAGGGTTGCATAAATTTCCATAAAAATAGATTTTTTTAAGCGTGATATATGGTAAATGGACTTATGCACTTATATAGCGCCTTTCTAGTCTTCCGACCACTCAAAGCGCTTTTACAGCACATATATCATTCACCCATTCACACACATTCATACACTGACGGCACTGGCTGCTATGCAAGGTGCCAACTGCTCATCAGTTTGATGAGCTAACCATTCGTACACATTCACACACCAATGGCGCAGCCTTCGGGAGCAATTTGGGGTTCAGTATCTTGCCCAAGGACACTTCGACATGCAGACTGGAGGGGGTCGAACAGGGGATCGAACCGCCGATCTTCTGATTAGTGGATGACCCGCTGTACCTCCAAGCCACAGCCGCCCATATTCATATATTCATATATAAAATGAATAGTATCAGATCGCAGAAAATATAAATGATGTTAAGACTCCTTGAAAAAAAATATTATCATTATTATTTCTCATAACTAAGGAAGCCATAAGCAAGCAGAAAATAATAACTTTTAGACATTGTCATAATAATTTCTGCTGTGCTTATACAGCACCTGAACTGTCCATTTGTAGCTAAGAAATTCCTAAATGAGTGGAACATAAAATCCAAAGCCGGAAAGGAACTGCAGAGTTAAAAGGCTGGCAAAGGTCAGACTGTTTTGGAGGTTGACGGCGAAAGCTGAAGGTACATTTTCCCTTTTGCCACGGTCTCTCTCAGAGATCTGTTGGAATCAAAGGCTCTTTGTGGTTACTACGGCTGTCAGAAAGCCCACAGTAGGAGGCATTAGTTTTCCCGTTCAGAGCATCATTGTTTGCAGTGCGCTGATAAGTTTCGTTTTGATGACGTCATCGGAGCTGCTGAGACGCGAGCCGGTGCAGTTGGTCTTTCGTTCTACAGCCGTTGATATACATAAACGTTCACAAACATTTTTTTCATTTTTCTCGTTTCCTCACCCTTTTTCCATTAGTTTAATCATTTTTACTACTATGTGTAAATGACAAAAGACCACAGCAAGATTAAATCAGCTAACTAACTGGGAAAAGTCTGTATCCGTGTCTTTTAATGGGGACACACCCCATATCTTGAACCAATTCTAAACCACCCTGCAACTGGAGACAACCCCTTCTATCTCTCCATATCAACACCCCCCTTTTTTATAATGGCAGTGCATGTTGTACAGTTCAAAACAAGTTAACTCAGGTGCTGGCTCAAGCCAGGCCACCACACACTCTGCCCTGCACTTTGCCACACTTTGATGCCCTTCATGTAGCTTTCTGATGACATAATTTCAAACAGGTGGTTGTCATGTGCAGTGAGAAAGGCACACTCTGCCCTCTACGGCTTTAATGTACCAAGTACTCCATCCACATGTTCTTTCCAGGGAGCCATGAGAGATTGAATAAGAGTCTCATGAGTCTCATCCTGAACTGGTCTCCTGACTTCCTGAGTCTCCTGGAGGTCAGGAGACCATTTCGAACAGTGGTTTGTGGTGAGTCTATCAGAAAGTCTCTTAATAATGTGCAGACCAACATGAGCCCCAGAGCCTCTTTCTCACTTGATCTTGTCTCTGTTTAACTAGTGAAAGAGAGGCTTCCAGTCCTCACTGCAGTAAAACTGCACCAAAACAATCAGAGACAAATGTCGCTTCATATGACACTTCAGAGGAAAGGACATCTAGTTCCTCTAAAAGCAAATTTCCTTCCTTTCTTCTCTCACTACATGGGTTTATGTGTGTCTCCATGCAGTGAGAGTGAGAGAAACATGCTTGCAGTTTAAGAGACTTGTACCCATATTCCCATGCTGCCATATAGCCTACCATAGTAGGCATTGTTGATATGATATTTCATATGTATTTACTGTCATCTGGTTCTCTCATGGTGAAACCTCATCTAAATAACATGTTAGTCATGTTTTTTATTTATTTATTTATTTTTATTTGTTCCTGGCCTGTTTCTTCGACTTGCATTATGAAATTGTTGATGCTGGTTTAGTAAATGCTAAAACACTTTATTATTTATGAATTGTTAAATATTGATCACTTCACATTATAACTGATGTCTTCAGGTGGGATCTACCTTCAGGGGTACGTGGTGCGAGAGCAGCCCTATGGATTAAAGAAATCCACCATTGAGTTGAAACCGCCGTCTGATGAGTTCAAGACTTTCTACCTCTGTGCTGAAAATCCTAATGACAATAAACGGTGAGGAACTCACTCTGATCATCAACTATTGTAGAACCTGATGTTTTTGAAAGGCTGGTTATAAATAGTATTTTGAAATGACTCATAGCCCTGTTTTATACAACTGGTTCTAACTGTAGAGAAGATCAGACAGTTCAACAGAGTAATAGAGTGAAACCTGTTGAGTGTTCAGCAGGCATCTTAACCAAGAAATGTAAAATGGGCAGTACACATCAGTATCAGACCACTACAAAAATAATGTTCCGATTGCCCTCCTGTAATGCTGAGCAAACTAAGAAAAGGCAAATAGACTTTTCACTCTTTGACTAGTGGTCTGCTTAATTAAATGATTCATTTGATCAAAATATCTCTTACCAAGGTTTTGAAATATAAGTATGTCTTTGACCACAGCCAATGCAGCCAAAGTAATTCATTACAATTTATTTATCACATATAATAATAAAAGAACACAACAATGAGCTCCTACTATACATTTTTAATTAAACTAAATGTACAATAATTATAATAGTTATAATTAATAAGTAAACATATTATTATAATAATGACAACAATAGCGATAAGGAATAAATATTCTGATCTCAGGGAGAAAAGGATGTTATCCAGAAGTCCAGTTTTATTTTTGCAGTGTCTAAAAGTGGGTAGAGATGTCTAGGCAGGTAGAGCATTCAGTTGAACCTATTGTTCCACTGAATGAACCACTCTTGTATAGTTGCATAGTCTTGTCTGGTGCTGTTTCCGTACCAGACAGTGATCCTTCCCATCAGGATGCTCTCAATGGTGCTGGAGTAGTAGTTCCTCAGTATGTCAGGGGGTACCTGAAATTACCTCAAGCATTTGAGGTGAAACCATCTCTGCCTGGACTTGCTCACCACAGAATCAGTATGCACAGGCCCTCTGTGATGTGGACACAAAGATACTTGAAATGTCCAGTCTCTCCATCAAGGACATGTGCATGATCAATGTTGGTATGTTTCTAGGCACTCAAAGCACTTGGTTAAGTTAAGGTTAGAGAAAGATGGTTGTCTCCACTAAATATTTGAAGTTCTGCACTTTGTATGCCCACTAAGCTAAGATTTCAACCTGTGAAAACTCTTGAATTCTTGATATCTGTACAAAAAGTCAGAATTCAGGATGCTCTGCTCTAATTCTGTTAGATTCATGAAGCTCCTGAAGTGGGAAGAGATGAGGAGAACAGCAAGACAGAACATATGTTGTCATGTTGATGTTTCTCATGTTCTTTATGGATGTTCTCTAGATGGATCATAGCTATCAAAACATCAATAAAGAAGTGGCTGCCTTTACATCAGGCTCTTCAGGACTACATGAATCGACCACCAGAGGAGACCAGAATGTGAGACACAGTGTCAGTGAATACTGACAACAGTCTGACTCACCCTGTACACTGGATAAACCTCCTGCTTGTGTTCTCTGTGTCCAGACTGTCATAGAGGATAATAGGTCCTAGATAATAGGTAGGTACCATAAAGCGTTAATTCTTTATGGTAAGGGTTCATGAATTATTATGACAAAAATCATAAATTCATTCATGTAGTATTCATGAACTATCAGGAATCTACGAGAATGAACAGTATCTCCTTCATGACTTAATGCAAGAATCAACAACAACTAAGGTAATTCAATACTAATTTTTGTAGCCTTATTGTGTAATTATTGGATAAGGTAACTCCTGCTGTTAGTGAAAATGAGGTCAATAGTTCCCTCATACAGAGAACTCAAGAGTGAAACAGTAAACTGCCAATGTTCAAATGTAAATGTGGAGGATGAGACAGCACTTTATGTTTTGCCCTCTCAGGTATTATACATTGTTTGATAAAAGATTTTACTTTTATTATTTGAAGCTCTTTCATTTCAATTTTGAGTTGAACCATTTCTATATGTACATATATGATCTAATAACCAGAAATAATATATCACTGTTTCTTCTTATTTTATGTTTTTTTCTATGCTAAATTATCCTTCATACATTCTACATTCTTCTCTCCTTTGGCAACATCAACAGAAGAAGGTCAGAGATTGTTGGGGGCATTTGAATTGTGCCATAAGGCTTTCAAAATAAGATGCAGATGATCGTGAAACTACTTCTGATGGTCTGTTTGTTTTTTTTTCAGTAGTATGTATGTAAGAAGACTTCATGTGTTCACTGGGCTTCATGTATTTTAATTCATAACGAAACTTTTATGATACTGAAGATGCTGACTACATCAATGTGTTCACTCATTGTGTACTCATTGTCTATTACCCATATTGAATTGAATCTTTTTGTATGTCATTTTAAAGCATCTCATATGCTGTGCTGGGATTTCCTAAAACATCTTTTGAAACTCTTCAAAGACTCTTAGTAATCAGTTTGTGATTGTGATACTCTGTGATGCTTTTATACTGATTCAGTATTTCACATTTAGACTTCAAATGTGGTATTCAAATGTGCTTTTGATACTGCTTTTTCACAGATAGCAATACATTAATGTGTTAGCCAAATAAATTTTGAAATCAAGAGTAAGTCTGCTACTTTAAAATGTAATTATTATTAATTGCCTACAACTGCAAAGCATCTGAAAAATAATTTAAGTTATTTTATATGATCTATATAATATGTAACAACATGCACCAACATTTTCCCATAGCAATGTCTCTGTTTCATTTTTTACATTTGTGGGAGGAAGAAAAGACGTGGTTTTACACCTTTTTGGTACCAAGACATTTTTCAGTAGTACTTAATGTCTGCTCCTTAATCTTTACTTTGCAGTATCATGTTCATCATCATTAGTAAAATCACATCCGTGTTGATTTAGATAATCAGTAACAGTGTGCTTTCCACTCATTTCCAACACAACAGCATAAAAAGTGTGCCCATGATGCAGTTAAGCAATAAGAACATTTTACTTACTTCAAAAATAAAATAAATTGAATAAATCAGGAGAGAACATTGTAGAGAAAGTAAAATAAAATGTCCACATTCCAACTGCAACACACATTGTAGAATGGCACTTTAACTGATCTGTTGTTTAGCTCTTAATCAGGGTTTAGAAAGAAACAGGCCTACTGAAAATGTCTGCCAAAATGCTGATGTGCATTATATTATGAATAATGTATTAATCAATAATAAAATGAAATCAAGACAGAAAGAGCAGAGTTTGAATCAAAAATACAAATGAAAACGGATAGATGGACATAGCTTGCTGGCAATTGATTTTGCTTTCCTTAAAGGTACAGTGTGTAGAGTTTAGTTGCATTTAGTGGTCCAATCACTGCATTGCAATCTCCTCACATCACCCTCACCTTCCTAATGTAAAGGAGAAACAACACTTTAAGGACCCTGTTTAGAGTCAGTATTTAGTTTGTCTGTTCTGGACTACTGTATAAATAAGGTGTTTCAACATGGCGGCCTCCATGAAAGGGGACCCTCTCCCACTGTAGATATAAAAGGATAATTTTTAAGTAACAAACATAAAAAGATTCTTATTTTCAGGTGATTATACATACATGAAAACATAGTTATGAATATTATATTCCATGTTTGCCTTATTCTGAAAATAGAGGCCCCAAATCTTACACACTGTACCTTTATTAGAGGTGGTTAAAGTCCAGGAAATTTTCTATCTACAGAAAATGGCAAAAATGTCTACTACTATATTTTTTATAGTGTATAATCACCTGAAAATAGGAAAATATTGATGTTTTTCATATTTTAGAATGAGCAGTTTATATTACAGATGCCACAGGTCTTCAAATTTTGACCCTGCACCAGGTTTTGTTGCAGCATCATTTGTAGCTGCATGTACCAGATGCTTTTTTATTAGCATAACAAGTCATGTCACTATGTCTGTCACAGGTTCTAGTTCTCCTTTCTGGTATTAAAACATTGTAGGAGAATGGATGCTGTCATTTGAAACAGCTTCAATCAAACCTCAAAAAAAATGAAAACTGAAAAATGTGAGGGAAGTAGGATGTTTCTTTTTATGTTTGCATCATCTATTCATTTTATTAGGTCATAATCTCTATATGACATCACCCAGATCTATGTTTTCATTTGCTGCAATGTTTGGTCTCTCCAGTGGTGCTGAAGATTGATTTGACATTCATTCATCTGTTTCCATTGTGCTGTCACATTTTATTTTTATTGACAGACCAACTTTTTCATCTCAGGAAGGAATAAAACCATTTTTGTGACATTTTGGGGTTTTTGTGCACAAACTGAAAATGCATAGAAACAGGTGGATGAGACCAGTATTAGCATCAAAGTATCTTGTTCATTTTTTCTGCAAGGCATGGCACTGTACACAGGTTAGACTGTGATGTTTGCTTATAAGCAAAATGTGTGTATGTAAAAGAAGCCCCTGGTAGTCTTGTGAATGTGTAGGCAATAAGAGAGAAACAACAGCATTTTATTCATTTATCAAAAAGCAGCAGCTTTCACCACCTTTGGAGCTCAACTTTTGCTGTTTGGGGTTTGGCTTTGTTTCTGTTCATCAACAACAGATTTTCACATCACGGTTTATGACAAGGACATAGTGACTCAGGAGAGCTTTCAGAAGTTTTCACGTTTTTTTGGTCGCTACCAAACCAACATGAAATCAAGGTGACCGAAAACTTAAGGGGGAGAGTCTAACTTCATACAATATGCATATAGCATATGCATATTCTAACTTTTTAAACGCACCTATGCCACTTGAGTACTGTATTACGATAGACTTCAAGACGTGTCTTTAATAAACACATTGTGAATGGAGGATCACTAAGCTTTTTACATATGCCCATCTTATGGTAAATGGTTTGGTTTAAAAAGACATATATACTGATAGCAACAAAACAGCAATAACTCAATAAATTAGCAAGATAATGAAAGTATTATATTGCTAATCTGCCAGTTGTATGCAGTGCCATAATCTGGATAAAATCTGACAAAACTTCCACTAGCACAACTCCTCACAGATAAGCAGTAAAACTATTATTGGATTGATAGCAGTGGTGCATTAAAGCTGACAGTATGTGTGCTTTCATCAGCTGTAGGCTGATATTTCAGTGCGTCTCCATACCAGTACAAACACACAACACTGTCAATAAATAGCTTAATCAGTTATTGCTAAATTGATATAATTCACATATTTTAACCTCAACAACCTTATTACAATGTAAGGAGTAATTTAAGGATTTTCTTCACAACATTATGTGTACAGTACAAGGTAAAACCCCCAGTAATAATATAACAAGATTATCAGACTCTCTTCTTATAGAACTGCTTCTAATCCAAGCAGAAAGAAACCAAGCTGGAAATAGCACCTAAATCCCCAAGAGGGTGAAAGACGCCCCAAAAAGGCCTTCCACTGTGCTTTCATGTCTTGTTTCTGGTAAACATGCGCTCCCCTCGCAGGGTGAGATGCTGCAGTTGGTACTGTAACACCTCAGTGTCTGATGACTCTTCAATACTTATTTTGTCCAGATTAAGGTAGTCCAGAGACTTGGATTGGGCCCTCTTCCCTTTAAGCAGACACAGGGGAAGTGGTGCATGCAGACTCCTCCCAGGCTCACTGTGGGCCAGGGACCTGAGGAAGGTGTCACTCGAGCTGGGCATACGCCTCCGTCTCCGCCCGTTGGCAGCAGGAATGTCGTAGGGTTGGTAATAGCGAGTTTTGCTTTTAAAGATTCGTGAAGACCGGTGGATGCCCAAGTCCACAGATTTAGGGACAGTGCTCTGGATGGAGCTGGCCACAGCCTCTGATACAGAGCTCTTCTCTGGAGTGCCGTCTGACCACTGGTGGGCCAGCTTGAGTAGCTCCTCACCTGTGGTGAAGCCTACCAGATAGTTTGAGTCCATGTGGAGGATCTGGTATCCTGTGACAGTACCTCTGATGGGTGAACATGGGGTGCTAGCACAGCGAGGTCTATCAGCTTCTGGTTTCAACGTAGCTTTGATCTCAGATGCAGGAAGAATGGAGACGTGTCCCCTGGACACTCCACTGATATCCATTTCCATCCTTACAGACATTTCCTGACTGAAAGAGAAAGAAGACTTGAGTCACTCTAATACAGCAGTTACACCAAGCACTTGACACTCTGAAGCATTTTCATTGAACATCTAAACTGATCCAATCCATCACTTCTAAATAGTCAGGTCAGTTCTACTTTCAACGTATTAACCAGTTTTCTTAAATACTTGATTTGGTCAATAGACCTTTTTCACAGCAGCCATTTTGACATGAAATAGTAAGGTCAATACAGGTGTTGATAATGGTACTAATTAAGGTTCAATTCCATTCAGGTCAAACAACTGCTGTGGTGCATGTTGGCTCACTGGAAAGGCTCTGCTGCGATAATGGAACAGAACCTTATCATTGGTAACACCTGCATTGGCCCTACTATTTCATGTCAAAATGGCTGCTGTGAAAAATGTCTATAATGGCATTCTACAATTTGTTATTTCTCTATAGCAGACCACTGCCGCACGGCTGTGGCTCGGAGGTAGAGTGGGTCGTCCACTAATCAGAAGATCGGCGGTTCAATCCCCTGTTCGATCCCCTCCAGTCTGCATGTCGAAGTGTCCTTGGGCAAGATACTGAACCTCAAATTGCTCCTGAAGGCTGCACCATCGGTGTGTGAATGTGTGTGAATGGTTAACTCCTCAAACTGATGAGCAGTTGGCACCTTGCATGGCAGCTAATGCCATCAGTGTATGAATGTGTGTGAATGGGTGAATGAGATACGTACTGTAAAAGCGCTTTGAGTGGTCGGAAGACTAGAAAGGCACTATATATATACAAGTCCATTTACCATTTACATCTGATAATCGACTCTGGAGGACCAGACGAGACGTAATATAATCATTTTTGAAACAATATTTTGTGTTAATTTCTTAAGTAAGTACTCATGTATAATGGACAATGTATAGCCAGCCGATCATTCTTGTGAAGTAAGATTCAACTTTATTGTCAATAAGCAAAGTACATGTAACCAAAATGCAGTTTAGCATCTAACCAGACGTAAAGTATGTAAATATGTATAGAGATATACAGTGGAGATATCAGCCATAACATTGTGACGACCTGCCTAATATTGTGTACTCTCGAATCCTGTCCATGACTCAATGAGTTAGAGCTGATTTGGCGGTAAAAGGGACCCTACACGATATTAGGGGGGTGTGGTGTGATATCTGACACCAATACATTAGTAGCAGATTCTTTAAGGTTTGTAAGTTGTGAGGTGGAAGTTGGAGGCCAAGCCAACACCTAGAGCTGACTGTTGTGTTCCTCAAACCATACCTGAACCATGTTGTGGCAGGGCACATTACCCTGCTGAAAGAGGCCACTGCTGGAAGCTAGAGCTGGAGCTATTTCAATGAAAGAGTAAAGATGGTCTGCAACAATGCTTAGGTATTGTATCTACTGTACAGTTTGTGTAAAAGTAACATCCACATGAATGGCAGGACCCAAGGTTTCCCAGCAGAACACTGCCCAAAGCATCACACTGCCTCTGCCAGTGTGTCTTCTTCCCATAGTGAATCCTGGTGCCATGTGTTCCTCAGGTAAGTGACCTAAATGCATCAGGCCATCAACGTCAAAGAAAACTTGATTCATCAGACCAGGCCACCCTCTTCCATTGCTCTGTGGTCCAGTTTTTACACTCACGTGCCCATTTTTGGCACTTCTGGCAGTGGACTGGGGTCAGCATGCACACCCTGACTGGTCTGCGGCTACGCAGCCCCATATGCAACAAACTTTGCTGGACTGTGTGTATAAGAACCAGAAAGAACTTTTTCAGCAATTTGAGCTACAGTATGTCGTCTGTTGGATCAGAGCACACAGGCCAGCCTTTGCTCCTCATGTGCATTAATGAGCCTCGGACCGTGTTGCCAGTTCACCGTATTTCTTTTGATAAGTACTGACTACTGCAGACTGGAAACACCCCACAGGAGCTGCATTTTGGAGATGCAGTTGCTCAAATCTTTATGCTTGCCCATTTTTCCTGCTTTTAACATCAACTTTGAGAACAAAATGTTCACTTGCTGCCTAACATGTCCCACCCTATGACAGGTGCCATGATAACAAGATAAGGAGATCATTTTTCTTCTTTTTTTTGATCAATTCTTGACAATTTTTGTCAATTAATGTAAAGTCAGATGCTAAAGATGCTAAAGATCTGGTCAATAGAAAGCAATAATCTTAAATTATTGTAAATACAAAACACAACCACAAAATAATAATGTGCCCAGCACTGTAGCACTTCCGACATCCCTATGGTTACCCTCCTAACCTTCTCCTCCTCTTTTGCTCTTGTGTTCTACACCCCACATGCCCCCACATTCTTTTTTCCTCTCCTTCTACTACTACTACTCTCTGTATGCGCTCTATTGGGTGCTGTAGTGGATTTGCCACCAAAGCTTCTAACAATGCAGACCGAAGCAACAGACCAAATAACTTCAAGAGTTCAAGCGTCACCCACTATCTTTTCATTTTGTTAATAAATATTTCAAATGGATCTCGTTGATGATGTGATCCTTCCTAGTCAATACAAAACAGGAGATCGATATATGCTGGAATTATTAAACAATAAGAAGAAGAATGAACAATAAGTACGACTTGATACAAATGAAATCTTGTCTTTCCAGAAACAATGTACTTATTTATATTTTTGAACAACCCACAACAGTTCTTTGGAAATACCTTTACCCAAAACAGTCACTACCTCTTTATGGTAAAGGGTTCATGACTTTATGCACATCATCATGAATTCATTCATGTAGTATTCATGAACTATCAGGGATGTACAAAAATGACCAGTATCTCTCCTGCATGACTTCATGCAAGAACCTCACGATATGAATTAATGCAACAACTAAAGTAATTCAATCATTGTGACTGAACTAAATAACTAGTGAGCTGATCTGTTTTTAACACCTTTAATGGTGGCATTTGTTTGTCTTGTTTGTGCCTACAGGATACATACAAACGTCTCTAACCAGATAATGGATCATCAATATTTGCATTTGTAGTTTTTCCAAATATACAGATGATTTTAATTGAAGGGGAGTCATGATTCATCACCATGGTTACAACAGAATACTTCACTTCAGACTTACCTATGAAGAAGACATGAACATCAATAACGACTCAGACATCATGATGATTGAATGACTTTAGTTGTAATTAATTAATTAAGTAATTAATTCATGTATTGCTCTCGCATTGCATGAAGTCATGCAGGAGATACTCTTCATTCTCATTCTGCAGATACTTCATGAATACTACGTGAATGAATTTATGGTTTTTGTGTATGAAGTCATAACTCATAAACAGGTAGTGAGTGAGTGTTCTGACAGTGTTCTGTGGACTAGGAACAGGATTTATGAAAGAGGCCTTGTTGTTCATGTCATGAGCAACTCACTGAAAGAAGACACCAGTGATCAGGCTGCTCAAGTCAAAGTGATGGAGAAGCACAGAGCGAACACAAGCCACGGCGGAATGTGTGTGAACGCCATGGCGGCTAAACCGTGAGAACAGTGACAGGGCAGCCCGCTGCAAGAAAAGGCTTCACGCATCCTTCACGCACAGAGCCATCGCAGGCCTGGTGTGCATGCTAATACTGTAGCATTTCAGAGCTGGATGAAAGATGACATTACAGAGTAAAAGATGGCTGAACGACAGGCCACGTTCATCCTGCGCGCTGCTCGACGTCAAGCTGTCAGCACAAATCACAAATGTGTTCACACACATGAAATATTCACAGTGATCCACCCACGGACAGATCGGACCTGTGAGCATCTGAAACACCGAATCACATCGCACTGTCACAGCACACCATGGGCGGATCGGACTGTTTCTTATGGATGGAGGAAGCTTCTAGTGCATCAAACATCTGCTGCTACCAAACATCTACGAACACTAACACAACATCAACATAATCAAATACAAACTTGTTCGACTGCGGAGAATCCGATGATCAGCCTCCGTCCGTCCCTCTGTGTGTGTGTGTGTGCTCTCCAGCCTGTGTTCCGTCAACAGCAGCAGAAGGAATACTTCCGGTCTGCTCTTCACAAAAAAAGCAATCGGTGATCCTGCCTGAAAATTACACTATCATTTATTACAAAGAAAGAAAGAAAGAAAGAAAGAAAGAAAGAAAGAAAGAAAGAAAGAAAGAACAGAGAGCTCACATTATTTACTGTTCACATAACACAGATTTAGTTGATCCACTTACAGTAGGTTGTATCTATATATAGTCTATGTTTTATAATGTTCATTGTGAGCACGTCCGGCTTTAGCCAATCCTCCACGAGACCTAAAAACAAGATCATTAATGAGGGCTCGATGATGGGATAAGTCAACATTTGGACTTACTAAGTTCAATTCAGTCATAATTCTGAAATAATATATGATATTATGTGTATGAGAAATTAGAGATACAAAATCATAATAATAATAAAAAACCTTTGCTGTACTGCAACCATTAATGAGGTAAACAATGTTAATAAACAGGATGATGGAGTAACATTTGTGCCAATAGATGGCGCCCATTCACAGTGAATAGTTCATGGCAGCGGTGTCTGCTCCTCTCTCCTCTATGTGTGGGCCCTGAACCTTAATTATACTCATTTAATGGCTTTTATTCACTGACAGTATAAAGAATGGATTAGCTGTTCGATCCCCGGCTCCTCCAGTCTGCATGTCAAAGAGTCCTTGGGCAAGATTTGCCATCAGTGTATGAATGTGTGTGAATTGGTGACTAGATTATTTTATTTAATTTATTCCCATATGTAGCACAAATTCTATTTCTGTCAAACAGCCAAAAAATAAGAATCACACAAAGATAAACTAATCTACACACAAATACACACAATATCTCTCCTCTGACATCATCTGATAACACAAGCATTCTTTTCGAACAACCTGTTCGAAGAGTCTTTTCAGACTTTTCACACACACACACACACACACTCACACACTTTAAGGTTCAGGGCCCACACATAAAGGAGAGAGGACTTTTTCACACACACACACACACGCACACACACACACACACACACAGGAAGGAATCTGATGGTCGTAAGTTGCTCTTTTGTACTTATAAGAACAATTTAGAAGAGGAGAAAAAAATAGATGTGCAAAAACAAAGACAACACATCTGAGCTAAGACAGGAGTATAGCACATAATTTTTATGTACATAGGAGTGGGTGAAAATGTAGGTGTAAATGGAAATGAAAAGCAATAATGACCATCATACAAGTCAAGTGTTTTTTTTTATTGTAAAGAAATGCAATTGTGCAAAAAAATACATGATGAATGGGTATTATAATATATTACTTAATATATATATGAAGTGAATGGTATAGTGTATACATGTACGGAGTGATAATTAAAATAAATAAATAAATAATAAAAATAACTATCATTGTCTAATTCAAATGGATGGAAATTTTCTATGCAATTGAAATGCATAAGTTCTGCATTTTGGCCAGAAAATCTCTTTGAGTGTAGAGGGGAGACGTTGGAACAGGTTGTGTCTGAGTCAGTGATAAAAATACTATAATAAATGTAGAGTGAGAAGAACAGTGGGGAGAGTACTCCTTGGGAGCAACATGCTCATTGTCATGGGTGTTGGATGTGACGTTCCCCAGCCTCACCTGCTTCCTTGTGTCACTAAGCCAAAGCAGAGAGCAAGAGGAGAGACGGGAAGAAAAAGTAGTCTAATGTGATGAGAACAGAGTGTGGCATATCATAGAAGACATGAGAGCTTTCATTTTTATTTGATTTATCAAAAATAAAAGAAGCTTTGTCATTTGTCATTGTGTATTGAGTGTTATAAACAATCCCTCTATCAGCTAAGTTAGCTTACTTAGAATGTCTTGTATCACAAACACATGTACAATGTGAAAATGTATGTTCTCTTCTGTATCATAATTCATTTAACCTAAATGTTTTGTGACTGAACATATTCATTTTGTACCGATAATAAGAGACACAATTATGTGGACTAGTAAAAGAGTTACGACCTCTTGCCTTGACTCAGTCCATGAATAGTCTCTGAGCTGTTCCAGCTGGGACCCACTATTGGTGTAAAGGTTGCTGGATGGTTTGCTGGACTTGTTCTACACTGGCCCTGGTTGCATGACTAGGTTGAACTGGTCTCTTAATGTAACATCATCCAGTTCAGACTCAGCCAGCTCCACCGACACCCACATATTATGAAACTCCTGAAATCTAAGGATGAAAGCCCCCCCACCCCTTTCTCTGGTTCTTATATAATAAATGTACTGGGGTGGCTGACAAAAACTGGAAAAAGAAAATCTAAGACCTTACTGTCTGAATTCCTACTGACTGCTATCCACTTGTCCATTATCAACTCTATCCATTTCAGCTGATGAACTCTTGAAGGACACTGAATTCACCCTACACGGGGAGAACCTCTGGAGACCTCTGGACTCAGTCTGGGTCCTTTCACTGCTCAGCAGCAGCTCTGGAATCTTTCTGTAGCCCATCTTGTAACAACAGAGTTAAGTACAGTAAAGAACAACAATAGACTGATGTTTCTGTCAACTAATCTTCAAAATGTAAAAATCTTTACAGCAAGTAAATCCAATCAGCAAATAACAAGCAGAACCAGTAATTACTGGTGTATTTCCCTTATTTTGTAACTCAACTACCAGTTGGTCAAGAGCCACTCACTGAAATACCAGTTTTTCACTGGTTCAAATCTTACCTTCATGATAGATAGATAGATTTTTTGTAAGTATAGGTGACTGTTCATCAAATAGTTATAAAATCAATTGTGGTTTTCCCCAAGGCTCAATTTTAGGACCTATTCTTTTTAACCTCTACATGCTGCTGTTTGGGGACATCATCAGGAGACACAGCATTAATTTCCATAGCTATGCTGATGACACACAGCTTTACATTGCCGTGTCTCCTGAAGACTCAGGGCCAATAGATGCCCTTTTTAACTGTATTTTAGACATAAAATGATGGATGGCAGAGAATTTTTTTACAGCTCAACCAGGACAAAACCAAAGTTTTAATTATTGGTCCTGAGGTGCCGAGAGAGAAACGAAATAAATAAAACTTCAAGCACATAACTTAAAACCTTCTAAACAAGTAAAAAACCTGGGAGTTATCATTGACTTTGATCTCAGATTCGAGCCCCATATTAAAAACATTACTAAAACAGCTTTTTATCATCTTAAGAACATTGCCAAAGTACAACTGTTTCTCTCTCAAGCCAATACAGAGACATTAATGCATGCTTTTATCACTTGTAGAACTGACTACTGTATTGCTCTACTTTCTGGTCTACCTGACAAGATTTTAAAGGAGAACTATTATGCCCTTTTTTCCCCAGTTCACACAGTTCCCAGGTACCTTAATGACATGCCTGTGATATCCTTTGGTCAAAATTCCTCACAGATCAAGCACAGCAGCCCTCTCTGTACCCTGTTTTTAGCGCTCTGTGCTCAGACAGTCAGTTTTAGTGTCTGTCCCTTTAAGTGCAAATGAGCTGCTGCCAGCTGCTGCTCATTCCGCCCCCCTCTTCCGCCCTGCTTCCACCCACCATGCTGATCTGAGTTCAGCATCAGGATGCCATGACAACAGATGAGCACGATCACTGGGCGTGGCTGCCGGTAAACACGTACCATTGCAACCTTATAAGTTTGAGCCAGAGTCAGACCCTGACAATGAAGAGGCCCCAGAACACGTCAGAGAACCGAGGAGACAACAGTAAATTTCTGAATAGTAAGTTTATGTAATGTGTTTTTATATCTTTTTATATGTTTGAACTCTGGCTAACTGGCTGGTGCTAGGCTAATGGTACTACCCTGTAGTGTATCTATTGGAAAGCTATGTATATAAATATAAATATATATGAAGAAGAAGAAGAGATACTTTATTAATCCCTCAATGGGGAAATTCTTTATTCACTCTTTTTTTTTTTAACATGCATTTTAACCCCGAAACACAACCACACACACACAAAGGGCTCATAGACATGCAATGTGGAGAGAGATGGTGGAGTGATGGGCAGCCCCAAGAGGAACGCCCTGCTAGCAATTGGGGGGTTCGTGCCTTGCTCAAGGGCACCTCGGCAGTGCCCAGGAGGTGAACTGGCACCCCTCCAGCTACCAGTCCACCTTCCATACTATGGTCTATGCTGGACTTGAACCGGCCACCCTCCGGTTCTCTCCGTGTAGGTTCTCTACAGACTGAGCTACTGCAGCCCCTACTACTTTATTGCAAGTAACGTACGTAACATTACTCAGCTATTCCCCTTTCACCAGTAACATACAAGTTCAGCCAGCATGTTTTCTCCACAACGGTACAGCTGGGAAATTCATTTTTTAGACACTCACCAGCCACTTATTAAATCAAATCAAATCAAATTTTATTTGTATAGCCTAAATTCACAAAACACATTTTGCCTCGGAGGGCTTTACAATCTGTACAGGGAGTGACACCCTCTGTCCTTAGACCCTCGGTTCGAGTGAGGAAAAACTTGCCCACAAAAACCCTTTTAACAGGGAAAAAAGGTGGAAGAAACCTCAGGAAGAGCCACAGAGGAGGGATCCCTCTCCCAGGACGGACAGACGTGCAATAGATGTCACATGTACAGAGCAAATCAACAGGAACATATTGTACAATTACAATGAATGATATTCATTATTATTAGTAAGTCATTCTTACTCCTCCTTGAACTGCCACCTTATCATGGTGGAGGGGTTTGTGTGGTCGAATGATCCTAGCAGCTATGTTGTCGGGGGCATTATGCTCCTGTTAGGGTCTCCCATGGCAAACAGGTCCTAGGTGACGGGCCAGACCAAGAGCAGTTCACCAACCCCCTATGGAAAGGCATAAATCAAGGACCGTGATGTCGCCCGGTATGGCGCAGCCGGGGCCCCACCCTGGAGCCAGGCCCGGGGTTGGGGCTCGTATGCGAGCGCCTGGGGGCCAGGCCTTTGCCCGCGGGGCCCGGCCGGGCTCAGCCCGAAGCGGCAACGTGGGCCCGACCTCCTGTGGGTTCACCCCCCACAGAGGTAGCCATAGGGGGCCGGTGCAATGTGGATCGGGCGGCAGTCGAAGGCGGGGGCCCCGACGGCCTGATCCCCGGACGCAGCGGCTAGCTGTTGGGACGTGGAACGTCACCTCACTGGGGGGGAAAGAGCCTGAACTTGTGCGGGAGGTTGAGAGGTACCGGCTAGAGATAGTCGGGCTCACCTCCAAGCACAGCTTGGGCTCCGGAACCCGAGCGGTGCTTTGTTGTTGGACTTCTGTGCTAGTCACGGTTTGTCTATAACGAACACCATGTTCGAGCATAGGGGCGTCCATAAGTGCACGTGGCACCAGGACGCCTTAGGCCGGAGGTCGATGATTGACTTTGTTGTCGCTTCATCTGATCTCTGGCCCTATGTTTTGGACACTCGGGTGAAGAGAGGGGCTGAGCTGTCAACTGATCACCACCTGGTGGTGAGTTGTATCCGCTGGCGGAGGAGGAGGCTGGACAGACCTGGCAGGCCCAAACGTACTGTGAGGGTCTGCTGGGAACGCCTGGCCGAGCACTCTGTCAGGGAGGTCTTTAACTCCCACCTCCGGGAGAGCTTCTCTCAGATTCCGAGGGAGGCGAGGGACATTGAGTCTGAGTGGACCATGTTCTCTGCCTCCATTGTCGACGCGGCTGTTCGGAGCTGTGGCCGCAAGGTCTCTGGTGCCTGTCATGGCGGCAACCCCCGAACCCGGTGGTGGACACCGGAAGTAAGGGCTACTGTCAAGCTGAAGAAGGAGTCCTATTGGACCAAGTTGGCCTCCAGGACTCCTGAGGCAGCTGACGGGTATCGGCAGGCCAGGCGTGCTGCAGCTCAGGCAGTTGCGGAGGCAAAAACTCGGAGCTGGGAGGAGTTCGGTGAGGCCATGTGTTATGGAATTTTCTATCCTTAGGTTACACGAGGTCACGTGTGGGCCTTGAGGTCCTCAGTAGTATTAATTGTCTGGCTTTGATTGAGAACAGTAGGTGCCAGTCTATCTCAACACTGTGGTGGCCAGGGTTGAAGAGACCTATTGCTGCCTTCATAGACATAATAGATAGCTGGCTATTGACGTTCCATTCTGCGTAAACAGACATCTGTGTCTCCAGACTAGAATATGTTGACAATAACACCTCCATGGGTAAAGACATTCTCTTTGGCTAATTCTGGGCGTATAGTATTTGTGGTGTTATCTTGGGGTTTAAAGTCTATCCACCAGGATGAGTTGGGCAGAATGTGAGACCGACTCAGGCACTTCTGATGTACTTTACCGTCCAGTGCCTCAGGAGGGGGAAGCAGTACTCTGCCAACACTGTTTACAGTGCGGGTGGGGAGCTGTTGACCTCGACTGGGGATATTGTCGGGCGGTGGAAGGAATACTTAGGGGATCTCCTCAATCCCATCGTCACGTCTTCCATTGAGGAAGCGGAGGCTAACGACTCAGAGGTGGACTCGTCCATTACCCAAGCCGAAGTCACTGAGGTGGTTTGCAAGCTCCTCTGTGGCAAGGCACCGGGGGTGGATGAGATCCGCCCTATCTTAAGTCTCCGGATGTTGTGGGGCTGTCTTGGCTGACACGCCTCTGCAACATCGCGTGGCGGTTGGAGACGGTGCCTTTAGAGTGGCAGGAGTCTGGTTCGCATTGCCGGCAGTAAGTCAGACCTGTTCCCAGTGCATGTTGGACTCCAGCAGGGCTGCCCTTTGTCACCGGTTCTGTTCATAATTTTTATGGACAGAATTTCTAGGCACAGCCAGGGGCCGGAGGGAGTTCTGTTTGGGAACCACAGCATCTCATCTCTGCTTTTTGCAGATGATGTTGTCCTGTTGGTTTCTTCAAACCAGGATCTACAGCATGCTCTGGGGCGGTTTGCAGCCGAGTGTGAAGCGGCTGGGATGAGAATCAGCACCTCCAAGTCTGAGGCCATGGTTCTCGACCGGAAAAGGGTGGCTTGCCCTCTCCGGGTTGGTGGAGATGTCCTGCCTCAAGTGGAGGAGTTTAAGTATCTCGGGATCTTGTTCACGAGTGAGGGAAGGATGGAGCGTGAGATTGGCAGGTGGATCGGTGCAGCTTCCGCAGTGATGCGGTGGCTGTATCGGTCCGTCGTGAAGAGGGAGCTGAGCCGAAAGGCGAAGCTTTCGATTTACCGGTCAATCTACGTTCCGACTCTCAAGTGGCCGAAATGAGTTTCCTCCGCAGGGTGGCTGGGCGCTCCCTTAGAGATAGGGTGAGAAGCTCAGTCACTCGGGAGGAGCTCGGAGTAGAGCCGCCGCTCCTTAACATCGAGAGGAGTCAGTTGAGGTGGCTCAGGCATCTGTTCCGGATGCCTCCTGGACACCTCCCTAGTGTTATGGAAATTTCTATCCTTAGGTTACACGAGGTCACGTGTGGGCCTTGAGGTCCTCAGCAGTATTAATTGTTTGGCTTTGATTGGGAACAGTAGGTGCCAGTCTATCTCAACACTGTGGTGGCCAGGGTCGAAGAGACCTATTGCTGCCTTCATAGACATTATAGATAGCTGGCCGTTGACGTTCCAATCTGCGTAAACAGACATCTGTGTCTCCAGACTAGAATATGTTGACAATAACACCTCCATGGGTAAAGACATTCTCTTTGGCTAATTCTGGGCGTATAGTATTTGTGGTGTTATCTTGGAGTTTAAAGTCTATCCACCAGGATGAGTTGGGCAGAATGTGAGACCGACTCAGGCACTTCTGATGTACTTTGAGAGTGTCTCTAATTCTCTAATTCTTGGCCAAGCGTCAATAAATATTACAGCATAAGACATCAGAGGCTCCTGAACACTTTCTTCCCTCCTGACCTGAAGTTTGGGCTTCCCTGCTCAGACTGCTGCCTCCGCGACCCGGCAACGGATAAGCGTAAGAAGATGGATGGATGGATGGATGGATAGTAAGTCATTCTTTTGTCTGAACTCTATTAGCCACGTTACTTTATTACAGACATTTGGCAGAGCAGACTATGGGCCTTTATGGCTAAGGGGAATAGAGCAGTGAGTTATTTTATGCATAGTCTATTGTAATATAAATAAGTAAGGATTAAAGTACAATAAAATACTGTTCCCTCTATCTCACACTGCTTACTGTTAATCTGTCATGTTTGTTACTTGTTATCATGTTACACATCAAACACTGAAAGCACACAAAACAGTTCATACAGATTTAACCTTTATTGTCATGATTCCTTCAAACATCACACAACTTTTGAAAACAAGCTTATTTAATATACTACCTAGAACAGCAGTCTGAAGAAGTTTTGGTCAGCATTTAGGTTTCACAGAATTTCAAAAGGAAAGATGGACACATGTTATAAAAGCATGTCACCGTGTAGTTTAGACTAACCATTATGTACACTTTGTTTTAGCTGTTACAGATACTAGGCCTACAGGAGCTCTGTAAGCTGGTGTTGGAGATTTCTCGGCTGGAGAATCAGGGTGGTACTGCTCAGCTGTGTGGTGCGACGGATATGGAGTCTCCAAACATTCAAGGAAGCTGTACGGGGTCAGACCGGTACTTGATTGAACCTCGACACGTAGCCGGCTACAACCTCTTGCTTCCCTGGTCTTGCAAACTGGGCTGCAAGATCCTCAGGGATGGGGATCTTCAGCACCTCATCCACCTACGGGCCAGAATCTAGGAAAACCTTCTCGAAGATGAGCTCCAACATAACCTATAAGACAATATAGGGGGGAGAAAATTGGTATACTTTGTGAAATTATCCAACTTACATAAGTTAAGAGCCCTGTTTTATGTTATTTATGTTTCACTTGTATAATAGATGTTTGCACATTTTTTTGACTTATTGCCATTTTTAATAAAAGGTTGTAAAACTTACAGACGATTGGTTCTACTCGTTCAATCTGAATAGCGGCTCACCAGCTGAGGGACGCCCAGCACTTTCATTGAGGTGGAGGGCTGCCAGGTAGAGTCTAGGGGGAAAAAAATAACAAATATGAGAAATATGATTGAGAGCACAAATATAAATATACATTGTACTCATTCACTAAGTATCAGAATCCCCTTTATTTGTCAGGTGTGTGTACACACACACACACACACAAACTGTCCATACATATACATAGCAGGAACAAAGAGTGTTCGTCTCACAGACAGACATCCGACTAAAAAAGTACTGGCGTTATGTTAGTGTGTATCACAGGCAAGCACAGCTGATAGGAGACACTAAATAACAGTTTGCAGTGGTGCCTGTCTGCATGCAGCTGAGCGCTGTGTGTGCTGAACATAACGCTAGCTAGTTGTTAGCGTTAGCTCGTGGTAATCGGACAAAAGAAACACAAAGCACACTTACTTTGCATCGTCTGTAGCTGGTATTAATCATCTTTCGTGTAGGTCTCGTTACCGTCCGGTGTTGTTCTGTGTTCATTGTATTTGTCCGTTGTGAAGCACCCAACGTGTCGCGCACACACACGTTCAGGTCTAGTCGACAGTGTGGGGACGTCTCCGGTAAAAGTAAACGTAATCATCCATTCTTCAGTCCTCTCAGGCTGAGGCCAATATGGTGACTTGTGCCGGTCACTGCACCCAACAACAGAGTAACGAGCATGCCTAGGTCTGAACCTCGCCATACAGCCAGCCATTCTTCTCTGTGAAGCAGAAGCTGTCGGAGCTTCTTCTTCTTCTTCTTCTTCTTCTTCTTCTGCTTCTTCTTCTTCTTCTTCTGTGGTTTTTAATGGCAGTGGGCATCCTTATTGTTGCATATACCGCCATCTGCTGGACTTTACTTTCTTCTCATTTCCTTCTTGTTATAATCTTTTAATTAATCCGGTTAAAATAAGGAATCTCATAATGATTCTCCTCCCTTCCTTAGTTTTTCCACATTCTACTACACTGTTAAATTTTTCCCCCATTCCTTCCTTCCTTCAGCAGCCCTATCCTCATCATTTCCCTCTCTCTTTCATATTCAGGACATTCTATCATCACATGCTCCACTGTCTCCCTCTCCCCACAGTTACATTGACCAGTTGGATGTTTTCCTATAATATTAAGTGTGTTGTTCAGTTTACTATGTCCAATTCTTATTCTGCTCATGATTACTTGCTCGGTTCTATTGTCTCCATAACATCCGATCTCTCCTACTACACTTTGTAATTTATATGAGTAAATGTCTCCCTTTTTCCTGCTCCTTCCAATGTTGACTCCACTGCTTGTTTATTTCTTTCCATATTAAACTTTTCCCCTCTGCCTTTGATAATTTTACTTTCATTTCCACCTCCCCTTTCTTTACTGCCTCCTTAGCACTCTTATCTGCTTTTTCATTTCCTTGTACCCCTAAATGAGCTGGAACCCACATGAACGTTATTTCCCTCCCCTGTTGTGTTAATCTGGATGTTTTTAACAGTATTTCATAAAGTATTTCCTGATGTGTTTTTGCTATCCTGTTTTTAATGCTTAAGAGTGATGACACTGAATCGCTACATATTGTTATCTTCCTGTCCCTCATGTCCTCCACCCATTCTATTGCTAGTAGTATTGCACATAGTTCTACTGCATATACACTTAAATGATCTGATGTTCTTTTTGACTTTGTGACATGATATCTGGGAACCACCATCGCTGCGCCTGTTGCTCCTGTTAACTGCTCTTTGGATCCATCTGTATATATGTGAATATGATCTCCATACTTCCTCTGTATATTTATAAAATTCCCGCACTAAATCTGCTGTTTTATTTCTTCTTTTGATGTTCCATATTTCTAGATCTACGCTTGTTTCTTGTAGCATCCATTCTGGTCTTGCTGTCCACAGAACTGTTGGACTAACTTCTATTTGTTGTATATTTAACTGTTCAGCTATTCCCTCACTGACCCATCCAAAACTTGACTTTTTTTTTTCCCATTTTCCCAACACATTTCCAAAACTCTCTTCACTGGATGCTCTTCACTGTGCCCTTTCAGGTTTATCCAGTAATTGGCTATAAGCTGTTTCCTTCTGAGCCATAATGGCATTTCTCCTGCTTCAACCTGAAGGGAGCATACTGGTGCCGTTCTCATTGCTCCTATACAAGTTCTTAACGCTTGAGCTTGAATAACATCTAGCTGTGTGAGGACTGATTTCGCTGCTGATCCATATCCCACACAACCGTACTCTATTCTTGATCTAATTAATGCTACATATATATATTTTAATGACGTAAAATCAGCTCCCCATTTTAATCCAGCCAAACATCTCATAACATTCAATACTCCCTTACACTTTCCTACTATACCTTTTACATGTTCTCTCCATGTTAACCTGGAATCGAAAGTCATTCCCAAGAATCGAAAACTATTTACTCTCTCTAAGTTCTTTCCATACATTTTTAACTTTTTATTTTCACTGATTTTCTTTTTTGAAAAGAACATTATTTTACTTTTTTCCACTGAAAATTTAAATCCCCACTCTAATCCCCATTTTTCCACTTGGTCTATCCCTTCCTGTAACTTCTTAACTATATGATCTATATTCCCTCCCCTCTTCCACAGTGCCCCGTCATCCGCAAACAAAGATCTTCCCATTCCTGTTGTTATGTTATCAAATATATCATTTATCATTATTGTAAATAGTGTCGGACTTATAACACTCCCCTGCGGCGTACCATTCTCTACAACATACCTTTCTGAAACTTCTGACCCAATTTTAACCTGGATGACCCTTTCCCTCAGAAAATCCATAACCCAGTTAAATAAATTTCCCTCAATTCCCATTTGATGCATCTTAATCAGCAAGCCTTCTCTCCACAACATATCATATGCTTTTTCAACATCAAAGTACACTGCAGCCACAATTTCTTTATTTACCTGTGCTTTTCTGATTTAATCCTCTAAACACAACACTGGATCCATTGTGCTCCTACCTCTTCTAAATCCACTTTGATATTTAGTCACCAGTCCCCTCTTTTCTATATAGTGCATTAGCCTCTAATTAATCATTCTCTCCATTATTTTTCCTATATGTGACCTAAGAGCTATGGGTCTGTAGTTTATTGGTTTACTTGGATCTTTCCCAGGCTTCCTAATTGGGATGATTATTGCCTCCTTCCAACTTCGTGGGATTTTACCCTCTTTTCATACTTTATTGAATAATGATAATACTTTGATGAGTCCCCCCTCACTTAGATGTTTGATCATAGTATAACATATTCTATCTTTGCTGTCGGAGCTTCACCTGAGCTTTGCGCTTTCATCACCTGTAGGGCATGGCAGGTGGAGACTGGGTGTTGGCCTCTGCTGGAGAGTTCAGGAAGTGGGTCTGGGTTATGTTAAAGGTGCAGTGTGTCAGATTTGGGCCTTTATTTTCAGAATAAGGCAGACATGGAATATAATATTCATAACTATGTTTTCATGTATGTACGGAGCCCCCCAGGGGACACGGGGGAAAAAAATGATGGGTGGGAAAAAAAAAAAAAAAGGACGGACTTTTGCAAGATCTTGAGAAACTACAGGTCGTATTTAGGACAATGTACATCCGGGTCAGTTAGGCCCACGGGAACGAAAACAGACACAGACACAAACATGGAGTGGGAGAAATTTATTGAATTTTATTTTGAAATGGGCCTAAAATACAGCGAGATAAAAACTGTGCTCAGCAGTAGACACGGCTTTGAAATCAGCGAGAGACACCTCAAAAGATTCCTGAGCGAGAGAGGACTTTCTCGACGTAAAGACTATTCGGATCTTGCGGTCTTGGTGGATTTCATTCGAAACCAACTGCAACACTCTGGGATGTTACATGTGTATCGCTGGATGTATACCAAGTGCAGAGAATGTGGACTACGGGTGAGGAAAGAGGATGTGAGGCTGGCACTAAAGGAACTGGATCCGAGGGGAGTCGCATTGAGAAAAGCAGGACGCCTAAGAAGATGGAGGTACTTCTCAAAAGGGTCGAACTTCATCTGGCACATGGACTCATATGACAAACTGAAGCCATATGGCTTCTGCATCAATGGAAGCATTGATGGTTTCTCTAGAAAAATAATCTGGCTTAATGTGTACACGACAAACAGTGACCCAAAGCTGATCGGAGGCTATTACACTGAAGCAGTGCAACGTTTTGGGGGCTGCCCCAGAATTGTTAGGGGTGATCTTGGCACTGAAAATGGCCATGTGAGAGACTTCCAGAGGTTCCTCGTCCCCATTCCTCCAGACGGCACTGCTGACAGTTATTTGGAGGGAGCAAGCACTGCTAACCAAAGAATAGAATATTGGTGGAATTTTCTTCGCAGCCAGTGTGTGGAGTTCTGGTTGTCCTTGTTTGCAGACCTCAGAGATAATGGCTTCTTTGACGGTGGGTTTCTGGACAAGGCCAACCTTCAGTTTTGTTGCATGGGACTCATCCAGGTCCAGGTCACTCATCCAGGTGAGGAAGAGAGAATGCGACAGGAAGGAGGTCAGGGGAGGGAGAGCAGTGGAAAGAAAAATGAGGAGGAAGAGGTGGGTGGATATCATAATTTACTGCTATATTTAAGTGTGTATACGTACAGTTCTTCCTAATTGTATTTGTATTTTCCTTTTTATTCTTTTTAACAGGATGAGTTGGATGATACTGCACAGGTTTGGAATGCACACACCATCAGACCATCAAAAAACACCAGCGGTCGGCCCAATGTAATGTATGCATTACCTCAACTCTATGGGACCAGAGACTTCCTTTCCTCCGTTGAAGATGAACATGTTCAACTGTGCAAAGATGAATGTGTATTTCGCGTGCCAATACCATGTGATCCAGATGTATATGAACTGTGCCATATTTTTATGGCCGAGTCTCATCTGACTCTACCAACAGATCCAAATCAGGCTGTGAGCTTGTATTTGCACCTAAGAGAAGCCATCACTGCCTCTCTGTAAGTCAGTTGTATTTCATAGTGTCCTGTAGGGGCCAGTGAGTTGAGCTGTGAAGTAGAACAATTTGATTTCTGATCAGCTGATGAGTTTCCCTCCTCACCTTCACGTTATCGTCATGCAATGAATTGATACTGATTCACTTATGTGGGTTAGTATCAAGCCCTGACCAGACTGGTTTTATGTTTATATTTTCATGTTTAAATATTAAACAAAAAAAAAACAAAACATTGAAAACATGAGAAAATAGATCAATAAAGACAAGTGGACATCCATTACCAGCCTGTGGAAAAGTCATGATGACTCTCTCAGGTTGTCAAGGACTTGTCTGACTGAACTCCTCCTGTTGACCCCATGACCTCTTGATGACCCCCACATCCACCACCGAGACAGAGTGTGTGTGTATGTCTGTGTGTCTGTGTGTCTGTGTGGTCTTAAACAGACAACTGCTGGAGAAAACTAATGAATCTTCTTCTGTCTGTGATGAATATTTGATAAATGTGTTTCCTTCTTTTGTGATCTATGTTTCATCACACAAAAATCACAAGATATCTATTACTTCTACAACCAGGTAGTACAAACATTAAGTGACATGTAACTGACAAACTGACATTGAACAAGCTTTGTAGCCAAGCACTGTAATGTCAGAGTTGAGTAGAAAACAGCACAAGCGCTTGATATTTTTGTGAAAATGTTTTATTTATTGTTCTGTATTCTTTTTCCTGTGTGAAATCCTGGCCTACAACCCTGAATAAATTTTAATTATGCCTAATCTGTGCAGTTTGTTAATTCAGACCAATTAAGAACTTTAAAGTATCACTATAGGTCACTGGTGGTAAAATGCACACACATTCTATAAAAATACCTGAGATGGCATTAAGTTATTATGTGGTGACAGTAAATTAAAGTAATATAATTGAAATATTACCTAATCATTCTGAAGGCCCATTAAACATAGTACAAGTTAGAAGCTGGTCTTTTCAGGCCACATTTCACACAAGCAAAATCAACTTGCAGATTAGGTAAACATGAACACTCAGCATTATAATGAATATAATAAGACTGTTTTGGCAGTGTAACATTAAACACTTTAACAACTCTTCCAGTGATGGACAACCCTGTAACATTCTTTAAAACAAGTTTAGCCTTTAAACTGGGTTAGGCTTAAAATTGTGGAAATGAAAGCTACGGTCATTTTCAAAGTATCATTAAAAAAAAATCCAGTGAAACTATTGTGGTGTCATATTGCACCAACAGAAAATATAATTGCAGACTGCTCACCACACAGTTCAGAGCATCAGATATTTCAATGACAAAACAAACAACAAAAACAGACGAACAAAAAGTAAATAAATAAAATATTATCAATCATACAATAATGAGGGCTGTTACCATTAGGCCCGATCAAGACTGCTCTCAAGTTTAAAGGATGTCCATTTCTAAGTAGTTGCTGGAGAGGATGTTGTCAAACTCTGTGTGAAATTCAGGGTAAGAGCTGTACGTACTTGGTACTTCAAGTGTTGCTCCACAGGTATGACCAATAGGCCTTCTGCTAAGCCCAGTTTCAACATTAAAGCAAATTATGATTTTGTCAACACATATGACAGAGGACCCAGTGTAAAAGCGTAGGATTTTCTCAGCCTTGGTTTGGTCAGCATTTTTCACATAACGCTGAAGATGGTTAAAGGTTGTCTGCTCTCTCTGAGACAGCACCATCTTTGTTGTTTCAAACAGTTGTGACACTCTTTTGCCTGTGGCCTTTTTTGACTCATAAAGGCAAGGCAAGGCAAGGCATTTTTATTTATATAGCGCAATTCATACCAAGAGGCAACTCAGTGTGCTTTACATAAAGACAAAGCATTTAAAAAGAACAGCATAAAACAAGATAAAAAACAAACAATTTTTAAAAAAAAATTAAAACACACAGTTAAGAGCAAGAACAAAGAAGAAACAATTAAGAGGACTTACAGTGCAAATCCAAGATTACGATAAAAAAAAAAAAAAACAAAGATTTAAAAAAGCTCAGCCATAAGCACATGAAAAGAGAAATGGTTTTAACCTGGATTTAAAAGTGCTTACAGTTGGGGCTGATTTGAGTTCTGCTGGTAGTTTGTTCCAGTTGTGTGCAGCATAACAGCTAAATGCTGCTTCACCGTCTCTGGTTT
This sequence comes from Sciaenops ocellatus, assembly GCA_033000465.1. Lineage (NCBI taxonomy): Eukaryota > Metazoa > Chordata > Actinopteri > Sciaenidae > Sciaenops > Sciaenops ocellatus. Next base: position 216,840 of record CP136874.1, on the reverse strand, counting down.
GAACTCTGTGCTCCACTATCTGACCTGAGTCAGTAGATCTCAGAACTCTACTGGGTTTATACTCTACTAACATGTCATTTATATATTCTGGACCTAAACCATTCAGTGATTTGTAAATCAGTATCAGAACTTTAAAATCTGTTCTGTAGCTGACTGGGAGCCAATGTAAAGACTTGAGAACTGGGGTGATATGCTCTGATCTCTTTGTTCTGGTTAAAACTCGAGCTGCAGCGTTCTGAATGAGCTGCAGCTGTTTGATATTTTTTGGGGGGAGTCCAGTCAGAAGACCGTTACAGTAGTCGAGTCTATTGGAGATGAAGGCATGAATCAGCTTCTCCTGATCTGTTTGGGACATAAAGCCCTTAATTCTGGATATGTTCTTCAGTTGATAAAAGGCTGTTTTGGTGACTGATTTGATATGACTGTTGAAGGTCAGATCTGAGTCTATCAGCACGCCAAGGTTACGGACTTGGTCTTTAGTTTCTAGAGACAGTGACTCAAGGTGTTTACTGACAATAACCCTCTTCTCTTTATTGCCAAAAACAATGACCTCAGTTTTGTCTTGATTTAACTGAAGGAAATTTTGGTTCATCCAATTTTTGACTTGCTCTAAACAGTGACACAATGACTCTATTGGACTGCAGTCATCTGGAGACAGTGCAAGATATATCTGTGTGTCATCTGCAAAACTATGATAGTTGACATTAGAATTCTGCAGAATTTGACCTAAAGGCAGCATATATAGGCTGAACAGAAGGGGTCCAAGGACTGATCCCTGAGGAACTCCATATGTCATAGCCACTCGCTCAGATTGATATCTTCCAATGGTCACAAAATAACTCCACTCCTCCAAGTAGGACCTGAACCATTTTCGGACTGTTCCGCTGAGTCCTGCCCAGGTTTCCAACCTGTTCAACAGTATACTGTGATCCACAGTATCGAACGCAGCACTGAGATCCAACAGGACCAGAACTGACACCTTGCCTGAGTCAGTGTTCAACCTTATGTCATTTAACACTCTAATAAGAGCTGTTTCTGTACTGTGGTGAGGTCGGAAGCCTGATTGAAATTTGTCAAAGAGTCCACTGGAGTTCAAGAAGTTGTTGAGTTGATTAAAAAACACTTTCTCAACGATCTTGGCTATAAAAGGAAGATTTGAGATAGGTCTGTAGTTGGTTAACATGGAAGCATCCAGCGTTCTCTTTTTTAAGAGTGGCTTAATGGCAGCTACTTTAAGGGGTTTAGGAAGTGTGCCTGATTGAAGTGAGCAATTTATTATTTGATGCAGATCTGTTTGGACAGAGCTTACAATAGTTTTAAAAAAGTCAGATGGTATTGTGTCAAGACCGTATGTCGATGGTTTAAGATGCTGAACTGTTTGCTCTATGGTTTTTTGGTCAACTGTATTAAATTCTGACATCATAGCTGATTTATTCCTAGGTGGTTTTAAGCATTGCGTCATTTTATTATTTTGCTGATTTGTGTTGATATTTAGTCTTATAGATTTGATTTTTTCATTGAAAAAGCAAGCAAATTCATTGCATTTTTCTGTGGAAGAAAGTTCTGAAACTATCTCTTTTGGGGGGTTGTAAGCTTATCAACCATAGAAAACAGAGTGTGAGTGTTGTTGATGTTCTTATTAATCATTTCAGATAAGTGTTGCTGTCTAGCCTTGAGTAACCCGTGGTTAAAATTAAAAAGACTTTGTTTGTAGAGGTCATGGTGAATTTGAAGTTTAGTTTTTTTCCACTTACGCTCTGCTTTCCTGCATTCTGTTCTCAAAGCCTTTACCATCATAGTGTTCCTCCATGGTGTTCTCTGTCTGCTCAAGGTCATCTTAGTTTTAATAGGTGCAACAGTATCCATGACATTTAAAATTTTTGGGGTGAAATTATCTAAGAGTTCATCAACTGTCTCTGCACTCACGGTTGGTGACATAGCTATAGCCTCCATAAACTTAGCACTGGTATTCTCATTTATGTACCTTTTTCTAACAGACACAGAGGTTAACTGAATGTTTGGAGTTATCTGTAAGTCAAAGAACACACAGAAATGATCAGAAAGAGCCAAGTCCTTAATATCAACAGAAGAAATGTCAACACCTTTAGAGATAACCAGATCCAGAGTGTGGCCTCGAGTGTGTGTGGGCCCTTTCATATGTTGGAAGAGACCAAAGGTGTCAAGTAGAGAACAAAGTTCTTTGGCATTTGTGTCCATGTTATTGTCTATGTGAATGGTAAAATCCCCCGTTATGATAAAAAAAGTTGTAGTCAGTGCAGATAACTGACAGCAGTTCAGCAAACTCATCAAAGAATTTTCCTGGGTATTTTGGTGGTCTATAAATGATTAGAAAAATAACTTTTGGATCCCCCTTTACTAAAAAACAGAGATATTCAAAAGAGCTAAAATCACCAAATAAAGTTTCCTTGCACTGAAATACTGATTTAAAAATGGCAGCAACTCCACCGCCCTTCTTACCACTTCGACACTTATTCATTAAACTGAAATTTGTTGGTGCTGCCTCATTGAGAATGGTAGCACAGCTACATTCAGTCAGCCACGTTTCACTAAGAAGTAAAAAGTCTAGATTATAGGTCATAATGATGTCATTTACGAACAGAGATTTGCTGACTAGTGATCTGATATTGAGTAGGGCTAACCTTGTGGAGATAATAGGAGACACTGGTGAATTACGGGGTTGACAAGCTATACTCAGTAGATTGGTAGATCTAATTGAACCCTTTTTATTTCTCAGCAGTTTAACCACTTTTCTGTTACCTGTCACACCGGTAATGTCAAGTTGGGTTTTTGTCCTGTCTCCATATTTGTTTGTGACTTCCTGTTTTATTTTGGAATTAACTCTCCTCTCGTTTCAGGTTCCTGCCCTTCCTCATGTGTCACCAGTCTGATTGTCTTCCCTGATTCCTGATTGTGTCCACCTGTTTCCCCATTACCCTCCATGTGTGCATATAGTCTGCGTCTCCCTTTGTCCTGTGCCAGTGTGTCTAGTTTGTCGTCTAGAGCACCAGCATATTCTTCGTAGTCGTAGTCATAGTCATAGTCATCGTCTAATTATTTTGTGGTTATCCCTAGTTCCTCGCAAGAGTGATTTTTTGTTGTTGGCCTTTTGCCTGTACAGTTATTAGCCCCTTAGTTTAGTTAGAGCCTTTTTGACCTTCCCTCGTTGAGGCGCTTTTTGTTACCCTGGAGGATCTTTGTTTTCTTTGTTAAGAATAAAGCCTTGTCAAGCTCCATCCTTACTCTGCATCCGAGTCCTCTCCTTGAGTTACCGGCTTGACAGTACACACTGGCCAGCATGGACTCGGCAGAGCGGGACCCGTTGACCACGGCGCTGCGCGCTCAAGCCTCCAGGCTCACGCAGCAAGAGGAGCAGGTGGGCTTCCTTGGCCGAGCAGTCAAGGATCTCGCCCACAGCCACGAGGAGTATAAGGCCACAGTGATCTCCCAGGTGGGCCTCCTCAACACTCAGGTGGAGCAGATCCTCACCCTTCTCTCCAAGAACACAGCCGCAGCACCCGACCTACCCACCGTGACTCCGGAGCCCTCCCCCGTAACCACACACTCCGGTGCGTGCACCAGGCTGGCACCCCCGGAACGGTACTCCGGGGACCTCGGACAAAGTAGGTCATTTATTACTGAATGCGAAATGCATTTTGAGCACTCACCCCGGGACTTCCCCACAGAAAGATCCAAGGTCGCCTTCATGATGTCCCATCTCACGGGGAGGGCCCGGGCGTGGGCCACCGCGGAGTGGGCGAGGGACTCCGAAGTGTGTGCTTCATTTAAGAGGTTCGCCGGGGCTCTCAGAATCGTCTTCGATCCGGTGGCGACAGATTGGGAGAAGGCCTGGGAACTCAGCAGGCTGAAGCAGGTGGGAGAGTCAGTGTGTGATTACGCCATCCGCTTCCGCACCCTGGCGACGGAGAGCGGGTGGAACGACACTGCATTGTATGACGTGTTTCTGAAAGGTCTCTCAGATCCTATTCAGGATCTGCTGGTACCATTGGACCTCCCCCCGGACCTCGACTCCCTCATTGCCCTCGCCATCCGCACAGATAACCGGTTGCAGGAGCGGAAGCAGCGGCGCGGGTCCAGGTCGGTGTCGGCTATTATGCCTGGTTCCTCCGCGGCTCTCTGGGGCATTGCGCCACGGCGATCCTCTCCCGAGCAACATTTTCGACCCTCTGCCGAACAGCGTGAGGAGCCCATGCAGTTGGGAAGGTCCCGGCTCTCTCGGGAGGAGCGGCAGCGGCGTTCCCAGGAAGGCAGATGCTTTTACTGCGGCTCGCAGGGCCATCTCATCGCCGCCTGCCCCGTGAAAGCGGACCTGGTGGTGAGTCATCTCACAGCTGTCACCCCCACTCCACGAAGGTTAACTACGGTAAAGATCATGCACCTTGGCAAAGAGTGTGAGCTGGGAGTTTTGATTGACTCGGGGGCTGATGGGAATCTGATGGACTGGGGGTTAGCTCGGAGACTGGGGCTCCAGGTAGAACCATTGAGTAAGCCGATAAAGGCGAGCGCGCTCAACGGGCACGAACTGTTTGACATTTCACACATTTCCGAACCAGTATACATTCACATGGCTGATCATAGGGAGCGCATAAGACTCTACCTGGTAAACTCTCCTCTGCACTCTCTCATCCTCGGGCTCCCATGGCTGGTGCGCCACAACCCAAGCATAGATTGGAAGACTGGGGAGATTATTGGGTGGGGGGAGGGATGTAAGGACCGTTGTTGGGTTCCACAACCCCAGAATAAGGTCATAGTACTGAATAATAATATTTCTGCTAACTCTACCACAGATCCGGAGGCCATCGACCTAACCACAGTGCCAAGCTGCTATCACCATCTCGCGGAGGTTTTTAGTAAAAGCAAGGCCACAACTCTTCCACCTCATCGTCCCTATGACTGCCCCATCGAGCTCCTGCCGGGATCCACCATTCCTAAGGGCCGGCTTTATTCGGTTTCTGGGCCTGAGAAGCAGGCCATGAAAGACTACATTGAAACATCTTTGAAAGCGGGCCTGATTCGACCGTCCTCATCCCCAGCCGGTGCTGGGTTCTTTTTTGTGAAAAAGAAAGATGGGACCCTCCGCCCCTGTATCGACTATAGCCCCCTCAACGAAATCACCGTAAAGAATAGATATCCCCTTCCCCTCATGACTTCAGTATTCGACCAACTTCAACAGGCACAGATCTTCACCAAATTAGACCTGCGTAATGCTTATCACCTCATCCGCATTCGGGAAGGGGATGAATGGAAGACTGGGTTTAATACACCATCCGGCCATTATGAGTATTTAGTTATGCCGTTTGGTCTCACGAACGCCCCAGCTGTTTTTCAATCAATGATCAATGATGTGTTGAGAGACTTTCTAGATCACTTTGTATATGTCTATCTAGATGACATCCTGATTTACTCTCCCGACTTGGAGAGTCACAAGAAACACGTCGAACTTGTTCTGCAACGTCTTTTACAAAATAAATTGTTTGTGAAAGCAGAAAAGAGCGAATTTCACGCCGATACCATCTCCTTCCTGGGCTTTATCGTAGCTCCTGGAAGGGTTCAGATGGACCCGGCTAAAGTTAGCACTGTAGCTGAGTGGCCTACCCCTGATAGCCGTAAGAAAGTGCAGCAATTCCTAGGTTTTGCCAACTTTTACAGGCGGTTTATCAGAGGCTTCAGCGCGATAGCAGCTCCTCTCCATGCTCTCACTTCTCCACAGGTGCCATTCCGCTGGACCGCCGACGCAGAGGCAGCCTTCCAAGAGCTTAAGCGGCGGTTTACCACAGCGCCCATTCTCACGCTTCCCGACCCATCTCGCCAGTTCGTGGTGGAAGTTGACGCTTCCAACGAGGGGATCGGGGCCGTTCTCTCCCAACGAACCGAGTCGGACAGTAAGCTTCACCCCTGTGCCTTCCTGTCACGACGTCTGACGGCAGCAGAGCGAAACTATGATGTGGGAAACCGAGAGCTGCTGGCGGTGAAGGTGGCGCTGGCTGGAGGGGGCACAACACCCATTCTTGGTTTGGACAGACCACAAGAACCTGCAATACATAAGAAAAGCTAAACAGTTGAATTCCCGTCAAGCCCGCTGGTCCATGTTTTTTAACCATTTTCAATTTGCTCTATCTTACAGACCGGGGTCGAAAAACACTAAGCCCGATGCCCTGTCCCGTCTTTTCAGCCCCGAGCCCGTTGCCACGGAACCTGAGCCCATCCTTCCACTTAACCGTGTGGTTGGAGCGGTTACCTGGCCCATAGAAGCCGAGGTGAAGCAGGCGAATGGTGAGACTCCTCCACCTAGTGGGTGCCCCGATAATCGTCTGTTTGTTCCCGTTAATCTGCGCCCACAGGTGATTCACTGGGCTCACTCATCTCTGCTCACCTGCCATCCGGGCGTACGTCGGACCATGTTCGCCCTCGCACAGCGGTTCTGGTGGCCGTCCATGGAGCCGGAGGTTCGGGAGTACGTGGAGGCGTGTCCAGTCTGTGCCAGGAACAAAAACTCCTCCAGAGCCCGCGCAGGGTTGCTGCAGCCTCTCCCTATTCCGTCCCGGCCATGGGCGGAGATCTCCATGGACTTTGTCACGGGGCTCCCTATCTCCAGAGGTAACACTACGGTCTTAACCGTGGTGGACAGATTTTCTAAGATGGCACATTTTATAGCCTTGCCTAAGTTGCCGTCCGCTAAAGAAACAGCGGAGTGTATGATGAACAATGTGTTTAGGATCCACGGATTCCCTCGGGACATTGTGTAGGATCGGGGGCCCCAATTTATCTCACAGTTTTGGAAGGAGTTCTGCAAACTCATCGGAGCCACTGTTAGCCTCACATCGGGTTACCATCCAGAGGCTAACGGCCAGACGGAACGCCTTAATCAGCAGCTGGAAACCGGCCTCCGGTGCCTGGTGGAACAGAATCCTGCGTCTTGGAGCCAACACCTGACATGGGTCGAGTACGCCCATAATTCCCTTCCCACCTCTGCCACCGGTATGTCCCCCTTCAATTGTGTGTTTGGTTATCAACCCCCTGTCTTTCCTGATTCCGAACCTGAGGTGTCAGTGCCCTCCGCCCATGCCCTAGTCCGCCGCTGCCGCCGCATCTGGGCGGCAGCGCGCCGGACGCTGATCCGTCAGGGGGACAGAGTTAAGAGGGCAGCAGACCGCAGGAGAAGACCGGCCCCTGACTATCAGCCCGGCCAGCGAGTATGGCTCGCTGCCAAGGAACTGCCATTGCGGGTAGAGTCCCGTAAGCTGGCTCCACGCTTTGTCGGTCCGTTCCCCATCTCGAGGATCATCAATCCAGCGGCTGTGCGCCTCCGTCTGCCCCGATCCCTCAAGATACATCCCACATTTCATGTCAGCAAAATTAAGCCAGTCAAAGAAAGTGGCATGGTGCCGGCAACCAAGCCACCCCCGTCTCCCCGTATGGTCGAAGGAGGGCCCGTCTATGCTGTGAGGAAACTATTGGCAGTGCGCAATCGAGGTCGGGGCAGGCAGTTCCTCGTGGACTGGGAGGGGTACGGTCCTGAAGAACGACAATGGGTCCCAGCCAGATTCATCGTGGATCCTAATCTCATTCGTGACTTTTATAGGGATCACCCAGACATTCCAGGGCCGTCTGGTATTCGGCCTTAGGGGGGGGGGGGGTAATGTCACACCGGTAATGTCAAGTTGGGTTTTTGTCCTGTCTCCATATTTGTTTGTGACTTCCTGTTTTATTTTGGAATTAACTCTCCTCTCGTTTCAGGTTCCTGCCCTTCCTCATGTGTCACCAGTCTGATTGTCTTCCCTGATTCCTGATTGTGTCCACCTGTTTCCCCATTACCCTCCATGTGTGCATATAGTCTGCGTCTCCCTTTGTCCTGTGCCAGTGTGTCTAGTTTGTCGTCTAGAGCACCAGCATATTCTTCGTAGTCGTAGTCATAGTCATAGTCATCGTCTAATTATTTTGTGGTTATCCCTAGTTCCTCGCAAGAGTGATTTTTTGTTGTTGGCCTTTTGCCTGTACAGTTATTAGCCCCTTAGTTTAGTTAGAGCCTTTTTGACCTTCCCTCGTTGAGGCGCTTTTTGTTCCCCTGGAGGATCTTTGTTTTCTTTGTTAAGAATAAAGCCTTGTCAAGCTCCATCCTTACTCTGCATCCGAGTCCTCTCCTTGAGTTACCAGCTTGACATTACCTGTCATCACAGGGATTGAGAAGACTGCCTGAACTCCATAGGGCCCTGACTGTTCCTGGGGAAAAACATTGTTGATATCAGTATTGCAGCCTGGACCCGGCACATATCAGTCAGACTCACAGATATGATGATCCAGAGGAGGTGGGGGGGCTTGGTGACTTTTGGTTGAGGGTTGTTTCCGAGGTGACGGAGTGGGAGGGGCTGGACGATGGGGGAGGTTAATGGGGGAAAATATGTGATTTTGGCGTGGTGTTAGTTGGATTCCAATATTGACAAGGCTCTTCATCCTGTCAGTGAAATCCAGAAGAGGGGAGTCCAGACTGAGTGGAGAGAGTTGGGGGCTGGGTGGGGTCAGGGGGGTGAAGGTTGGGAGTCTCCTGTTGGGGCAGGGGGAGACTCCACTTGTTGGGCTGTTGGAGCTGGGGGAGACTCCACTTGTTGTGCTGTTGGGGCTCGGGCAGACTCCACTTGTTGTGCTGTTGGGGCTCGGGGAGACTCCACTTGTTGGGCTGTTGGGGCTGGGGGAGACTCCTCTTGTTAGGGTGAGGATGATGATGTTGCAGGTTCTTTCTGGATCCGCTGTCCTCCATGGTCAGTCCTTATCTCAGCGTCCTCGCCAGAGCGCCGTCTTATCTGTTGTTTTGGCTTGTCTTGCCTCTTGTCCTTGACAGGGGCTGCTGGTGTCTGATGCAGAGAATAAAAAATGTTGGAGCTTAGCAGCTGCACTCCTGACTTGTTAAGGCAAAATCCATCTGCCTTAAAGAGGTGCCTGCGTCCCCAAAAGATGTTGAAATTGTCAATAAAGTTCATTGATTGAGCGGCACACGTGTCTTTGAGCCATCTGTTTAGCATCATCAGCCTGCTGAATCTCTCATCTCCTCGCCGAACTGTCGGTAGGGGTCCACTGAAAAACACCTCAGTATTTAAACACTGAACTTTGTTCATCAGATCAATAAAGTCTCATTTTAATACCTCCGATTGTTGCTTCACAACATCAAGGGCTCCTGTGTGTATAATGAGAGATTTCAGTGTCAGATGCTCAGCAGCAATGTTTAGGATCTTCCTTGACATATCAGACACCATGTCGTTGGTAAAACAGAGTACTTTGGTGTTTTTCTTGGTGCAAAATCGTTTTATTTCATTCACAGCTCCGTCACCCACTATCAGAGTTTGAGGCCCAGTGGTTAGCTCTTTTGGTAGCCTTTTAGCATACGATTTAGCCTCATACCTTTCTCTGGTGCTGGGAGATGAGCCTTCTTTTGGGGAGTCAGAGTTATGTAAAAGTGGAGCAAATCTGTTCTCTAGTAGAATTCCTGTGTCTTTGGGCAATTTGCTCTTCGTTTTTGTAGTAGCCTCGGTCCATGGTTGCTTTCTCCTTGGTAATGGGGTTGAAGAGACGTTTCTGTGTGATGGCAGTGCAGGCCACTCGGTGTCATCATGAGTCTCCGGGTGCTGGGTCCTGCCTGATAACCGTCTTCCCACATCTATATCCGAGGGAGGCAATTTGTAGTGCTTTGGTTTTGCACCAAGAGAGTTCCAGGGAGGACAGGTTGCTTTACTGCCATTTACACCTGGCTCCTGCCTAGTCATGGTGGTGCTAGTTAGCTTTCTGTTAGCCTGTTCCCTTTCAGTGTTTTGGGATATCGGCAGAGTAGTTTCATTCCCATAGTGTCCATTTATCTCCACGTTGACTTCGAGACGATGAATTTTTGTTTCCAGTACTGCTATCTTCTGGAGCAGTTTGTGGTAATCATCCGAGGAAAAGGGAGGCATCTTGCTGCTAATTAGCTTCTGTTAGCTGAGTTCCTCACTCCCAGTCACGATAGTGGAGGCTTGTGCTACTGATAAGCCACACTCACAAAGTAAAATAGTTTAAAATAATAGTGATAGCCTTCGGTAACTATCATAAATTAAGCTCCCAATAATATGTAGGTATCCAGGACCCGCTTTCATAAATACCTCTGCAAAAGGAAAGGATTGGAACAGGAAAAAAAAAAAAAGAGAGTAAAGCGGAGAGCAAAGGAGTGAAGCGTCTGCACTCAAGTAAAGCAGGAAGTATTATAGTATTATAAAGAAACAACAGACTTTCCTTGTCCAACAGTTACCTCTGACATGGGTGTGGAGAAGCAATCAACTATAAATTTTGGCTCTTGCAGAATGGCTTTGTGAGCCATTGTTTCTATGGCAGCCTTCATGCCTTCCTTTGGAGGTAGGAAATGGGAAACCATCCTTGTAAAAAGTTCGCGCAAGTCCTCCTCATCATCTTCCTCCATTGTGCCCTGGAGAGCCTTCTCCACAGCTGATCTCTCAAGGGGAGGTAAGTAGTTGAGAAATGATGCATCAAGATGTCTACATCAACACTGTCAAGTCCATTAATGCAGGCAAAAATGAAAGCCATTGATAGCCTCACTGGCAGGACACCATGATCTACCAGTCCCTTCACCCAGATACGCCCAACTGCTTGCCATTTGGCCTCACAGAAATCTGGCCTCAGTCGTGGAACTCGCTCTGTTTCCCCCTCACATTGTTCGAGAAATTGCTCCCAGAATGCTGTGTAAACTTCCCTTGACACTCCTGCATCATCTACAGCTTTTTCATTTACAAATTCCATCTTTAAAGTCGAATTCATTATACTGCTGTCCATGAACAAAGCCAAAAGATCTTGAACAACCTTTATCCTGCAAATTGAAGCACACCGTGTGCTCTGTGGATTTCCTGGGTTGCTGGCTGAGGTTGATGGGGAAAGCTGGCTGCTTGAATTGGAGGGCAAATCGAAATTCAGTTCACCATCCTGCCAAAACAACAAAACATACACATGACAAAAGCATAGGGGTCAATGAATGAAGCAGAGGCCAAAGCCTCTATCCTATCCCCTTTTGGTAGGTTTGTGTAAAGGTCAAAATAATACTCGATCCAATGTTTCCCTCTTTTCACCTTTTTTATAAGACCCTCTCACAAACTGCACACCTCCAGTTTTTAACACAGGCTTTCTATTTGTAATTTGTAATATATCCCAGGACAAGTTAGCCCCAACTACAGTTGTTATATCTTTAGGTCATTATTATTCATTTAATCAATCATCATTTCATGATTTTTATTAAAACAGTGAAAAATACAGTTAAAAGTAATTATGACAACACGATTTAATTTATGTGATGTTGCACTTTTAGACCACAAGGTGGCATTTGTGTTATGCGTGCAATGAGATGAGAGAGAAAAAGGTCAATGTTTAGTACGATAGAAGAAGAAGACTATGTTTTTGTGTACTTCTGATAGTTGTTTTTTATCAGTAAAAGATCCATAAAAGACACCAGGATGTCCGGCTTCGTTTTTAATACTAGCTGCAGTTATGTTCCAACATCAGTATGACATTAACAGTTAAGTTGTGTTTAAAGGATGTGTTTAGAGTTGCTTGCAGTGATGCATCTTACCTTACCTGTGCAGTTTGCACTGCCTCCGTGTTTATGGCCTGCTCATCTAGTATGAGCAGGCCATCAGCTGATGGCAGAGGGAGTTGTAAATCCTGCAGAGGTGCTGCATTCAGCTCTGCACTCTGACGAAATGGCAAAAGTCAAACCTTGTAAATTCACATACTTTATACAGTACAGTATAATGCAGTCAGAAATCAGACTTGCCTTATCTTACAGTCCACCTTAGGGTGGAATTCCACGGGTTTTCATCAGGTCTTAGTTGATTTTTTGGGATATAAAATGTTTTAAATTAGCAAAAGCACTGAATTGTTAATCAAAATGAAGCTCTATAAACATAGGGTGAAGTACAAGAGTTCTACAGCACTGTAACTTATTTCATTCCTGTGCCCATATGATATTGGGGAAGCGGACTGCATATGCCATAACAAATATAGGACATAGTTTATTTGTGGATGAACAACTGAATTTCTGAATTCATAGAATCAAATTAACTATTACTAATAATATATAAACTATTAATATGACAGTGCATTGCTCTATTTTTACTGGTTAGGCTTCAGTGTTTCTACCTCCATATCCTTAAATGTTCCTGATCATTTCACATTACCTGTGTGAGATCCTCACCGCTGCTTCCTATTATAACTGCCTCCTCACCGCCAAGGTCATCTTCAGAATCCCATAATGGGGTATCTGCCTCTTCAAAACTTTGAAGAGGCAGTGGGTAGTGGGCAGTGGGGAGTGCTCCACTGGTCAGATCAATGGTTTGTTGTTCGGATCTTGGTTGTATCTGGAAACAAAAGAAAGACAGAAGAATGTTGTTGTCAGCAGTAATAAATAAAATCATATTATTATAATATTAAATGGTGTGCAAAAAACATATGTGGCTCAAAACAGCACCCACTTAAGTCTATTAAACCAGTAAAGCCTGTACAAATACAGTAATCCAAAAATTAAAAATAAATAAATAAAATCAAATAAATGCATTAATGATTAAACGAATGCAACGAAAAATGTGTCTGACCACATATGTAAACAACAAACACATATAAAACTGATTCCTACGGGGTGCAAGTAAATGACTAACATCTCTCTCTCTCTCTCTCTCTTAGGGAATACAACTGCAAAGTACAAAGTACAAGTTTAAATGAGTTATTACCTTAAGTGTAATCTTCAGGCTAATTCGTTCCATCTGTCCCAGTCATTATCATAATTTTATTGATTGCAAATATATTTCATACTGCCACATACCTCATAGCTTTTGTCACTGTCATTGTCATCCAGCTGATCTGTTATCAAATCTTCATCTTCTGAATCCGTGTGACATCCATCAGCCAGCTGTAAATCTGCTCCTTCAGATAAATCCTCAGATAACGAATCTTAATCTGTTGAAGGGCCTTCTTCTTTTGTGCAAATGTAAAATCTCAGCAGCTTCAGCCTAGTTTGTTTATAGAGTCTGCCAACAGTATCATCAAGGGGAATTTTGTTTCTTTTAAAATCACACACATCGAATGTAAAATCAGCAGCTTGCCCTTTTGTTGAGCGCCCATTTGGAAAAAAGAGGTCCTTCCCTATGTCCAAAATCTGTGCAACAGTTGTCGTTTTGTCCACACTCATATGCCTTGTTCCTCCACCATTCCTGGTTCTCACTTGCTGGTAGTCATTACTGCCAAAATGAAGCCATCCAATTTCAATCTTCCTTGAGCACTTTTCTCCTGCAGCATTTCTGTGTCTTGACATCCCCTCACCTGTCTTTTTAAACGCACCATTTGTTTTTGCTTTCATTTTGCGTGTTCCTATTTTGTCCCTTAGTCTTTGTAAAACCGTCTCCTTCTCTGTGCTGCATTGAGCGGTCTCTGTTTGTTTACAAAATGAAAGGACAGCTCTCCGGTCACCATAGGATGTGACATATTTGGCCATCTGGTCATCACTCATCACCTGTAACACTGCCTTGTCAATCTGCAAACATAAAATATTAGAAGACATATTTGAGATGCTTGCTTTGAACATGAATGATAAACGCATACACACACACACACACACACTGTCCATACATATACATACATTGAGAGCAACAAGTAAACAGAGTTAAATTCTTCTGAGGTGTGTTGCCATGGGCATGTCTATACCTGCTGAATGTAACCGCTGTGAAACAATCAGGAAATAACTTTTTATTTCGCTGATTAACAGCTTCATTGATGCCAGTGCTCGCTCTCTGTTGTTGTAACTCTGTCTCTCTACCAAAGCACTCTCTCTCTCTTTCTAATCATCGGACACAAATCAAATTAAACTTCTTCGTGTCATTACATTATGCGGCATAAATTGCGAGTCAGACTCAGACTTAGAAGCTGGTACATGAAATAAACAAAGTGAGAACACACACACACACAGGTAGATTATCAGAGTTTAGTCCATGAATCCACCTGGATAGTCTCTGCTTCAGAGACCTTCTTCTCAGTTTAGTTTAGTCTGTAGAAACACAGTGTTTCAATATGGCGGCCTCCATGAAAGAGGACCCATTCTTACTGTAGATATAAAAGGAGAATTTTTAAGTAACAAAAACAAAAAGATTCTTATTTTCAGGTGATTATACATACATATGGAGCCCCCCAGGGGACACGGGGGGAAAAAAATGATGGGTGAAAAAAAAAGGACTTTTGCGAGATCTCGAGAAACTTTTGCGAGATCCCGCAAAGATATTCTGGACCAGACCGGTGTTTCGTTGATGAAAGAAGAGGAGCAATGGAGGACGACTTGGAGAGCTTCTTGAATTCAAGAGAGGTCCCAAAAGAGGACATAAGTCGAATGAAGAGAGACAAGGTGGGCATAATAATAGGCTAATATTATATAATAATTCATTCATATTCATTAAAAAATAATTAATCAATGTAGCAACGCAGACCCCGAGTCAGTGACAGGGTATAAGCTAGGGCTAATGTTTAAGATAATGCTTGCGCTCATTACTTCCCTGCTCTAACCAGTATGTATATATATTGTATGTACAGTCTATGATAGATATAAATTATATATATAAAATATATATATATATATATATATAAAAAGGCTCTAATGTTAGTCCTACGACCATAACGTTGTGTCGTTAGGAGTTTCATTTTACTTTGCTTTATGTAGAGCTACGTGTGCATACTGTAGCCATAGTAACTATGGACGCCATGGCTAGTTGTGCATACTGTAGAGGCTGGTACGATGAAATACAACGAAACTGTATCATGACCACCAGGTTTAACACTTGAATACAAATACAAAAAAGAAAATAATGCGTGTAGTGTGTCACGTTTTGTGGTGTCTTAAACAGCTAAGTTTTCATCTTGCTTGTCCTAGTGATGAATAAGCTTTGCATAGCATAGATTTTACCGTATCTTATTTTTATTAATAACCTAGTGTTTGTCAGACCTAAACAAAACCAAAAAATACATCAACACATTTCTGCAGCAGAATAAATACATGTGCTGTCACTTGCAGGGGTGTTCATTTACTATTAAACTCGAAACTGCACCCAATTAAATAAAAAACTAGATTTCTGCTTGAAATGGATATAATGGACTTTGTGTGAAGTAGGCCAGCTTTCTATCTAGCATCTCTGTGTATCTCTTTCTGTTCTTACTGTAATACCAGCTATGTCCAGGTGCATTGAAACACTGCAGTGACACTGTTTTGAAAGGGGGGGGGTTATGGCTTTGGATCTGTGTGTATGTGTGTGTGTGTGTGTGTGTGTGTACACACCTGGCAAATAAAGGTTATTCTGATACTTAGTGAATGAGTACAATGTATATTTATATTTGTGCTCTCAATCATATTTCTCATATTTCTATGTTATTTTTTTTCTTCCCTAGACTCTACCTGGCAGCCCTCCACTTCAACGAAAGTGCTGGGCGTCCCTAAGCTACAACATCAGCTGGTGAGCCGCTATTCAGATTGAACTTCCCAACAACAGCCAAGACAGTGAAACTGTCAGTATCATGTGTTTCACGGAAACGTGGCTGCACGAGCAGATACCGGACTCCAGCGTAACCATTCCTGGCTTCCAGACGGTTTGAGCTGACAGAGACACCACCGTGACCGGCAAGAAGAAAGGAGAGGGCCTTGCCGTGCTCATGA
This sequence comes from Sciaenops ocellatus, assembly GCA_033000465.1. NCBI lineage: Eukaryota > Metazoa > Chordata > Actinopteri > Sciaenidae > Sciaenops > Sciaenops ocellatus. The sequence continues at coordinate 201,089 of CP136874.1, read as the reverse complement.
ACAACAGATGTCACCCTGGGCACGTCTCTGTTAAAGAGCGTGTCTGCAGCCCGGACATCGAGCTCGTCACAGTTGGACTTCGTCCATATTATTTGCCAAGGGAGTTTACCAGTGTCATCACCATCACTGTATACATTCCTCCATCTGGAAACGCAGAAGCAGCGTGTGACATCATCATCCACACTGTGACTGCTGGACTACAAACTAAACACCCTAGGGCCTTCATCATCATCACAGGTGACTTCAACCATGTGTCTCTCTCATCCACACTCCCAACCTTCTACCAGTTTGTAACATGCACCACCTGTGAAAATAAGACTTTGGACCTGCTGTACACAAATGTTAAGGATGCGTACAGCTCCACTTCCCTGCCACCACTGGGCAGTTCAGACCACAACCTAGTCCTGCTCTCACCATTATACAAGCCTGTGGTTCAGCAGCACCCAGTCACAGTGAGGACAGTGAGGAAATGGTCTCCTGAGGCCATGGAAACACTGCATGGAGCGCTGGAGGCCACAGACTGGGATGCTCTGTATGAGCCACATGGTGAGGACATTGATGGCCTGACTGACTGTGTCTCTGAGTACACTGGATTCTGCATAGACCACACCATCCCTACTAAAGAGGTCCCCTGCTACCCAAACAACAAACTGTGGGTAACCAGCAACCTGAAGGCCCTTCTCAGATCAGGGGACCACGCAAAACTCAAACGAGTACAAAGGGAGCTCAACATAGCATCAGGGAGAGCAAGGACACCTACAGGAGAAAACTGGAGCACAAACTGGAGGACAACAACACCAGGGACGTCTGGAGTGGGATGAGAGAGATCACCGGCTTCCAGAGGAGAGGTGGGGGTGCAGCTGAGGGAAATGAACGATGTGCCAACGAGCTGAACCTGTTTTTCAGTAGGTTCAACTCCAACCCCCCCACCCCCGGTGGCCCCTCTACTGCTTCTTCGAGCAACAACCCCCCGCACCACCCCCGTCACCCCCACCCCCCACCCCCCTGCAGACTTTCACCACGGACTTTTTCACACCTCCCACCCCCAGGACAACCCCGAGCAACAACCCCCCTGCACCACCCTCGTCACCTCTACCCTCCAACCCACTGCTGGCATTCACCTCAGACCCTGCCACATCCCCCACCCCCCAGTCTGGACTACACATCACAGCCAGCCAGGTGAGGAGAGCTGGAGAGGCTCAAACAAAGGGAAGCTGCTGGAGCGGACCTCATCAGCCCTCACGTGTTGAAGGCATGTTCCAGCCAGTTCTGTGGAGTTCTCCAGCACGTCTTCAATCTGAGCCTACACCTTCAGAGAGTGCTGTGGTATATTTTCTTATAAACATTTCATAGTATTTCAATGGTCTCTTCTAAAGTAACAGTTGAATGGGAGGTATGTGTCTGTGAGAATTTGTAATGATTCCTCTCTGTGTGAAGATTAACCAGTCTATAGAATTTGGCTCGTCTCTTCAGGAAGAATAAACATCCTAAAGTATTTATGACCTCTCTTAAGGAAATGGCAGGAAGTTCTGTTGAAGTTTATACCCTTCTCTCCTTGCTTGGCTCTGTGTCAGGACCTTATCTCTCCTTGAGGGGCTCTGTGTCAGGACCTTTTGTCATCCCTTTCTGATTAAGTTAAACAGACACAGTGCAGTATGTTGTAACAAGACAATGCAGAATGTTTGTTGGGGGTTTTCCGGTGGGTATAAAAGCTAGCCCAGGGAGACTCGAAGGGAGGGAATTCGGCATGGAGATTTGAAGGTTTTGGACCAGGAGATGCATCTCAAACTCACTTGTTTCTTTGAATAAAGTCCTAATTATTCAAGTCAAGTCGAGTTGCGGCTCTTTTCTTTTCAAGCATCCACAGACCGACTTCGGCAGCCACGGAAATTCACAACAGTGCCAGTGCTCTGGAAAACATCCTGCCTGGTCCCAGTGCCCAGAAAAGGATGTCCTGCTGCACTGGAGGACTACAGGCCGGTGGCACTGACCTCTCACATCATGAAGGTCATGGAGAGACTGGTCCTGGCACACCTCAGACCACTGGTGTGCCCATCGCAAGACCCCCTGCAGTTTGCATATCAGCCCCATGTTGGGGTTGATGATACAATCATCTACCTGCTGCAGAAGGCTTACTCCTCCCTGGACAGACACCTCAGTCCGGATTATGTCCTTCGACTTCTTCAGCACCTTCAACACCATCTAGCCCAGACTGCTGAAGGCCAAACTGGAGAACACGCAGGTGGGTGCTCCCCTCGTCACTTGGGTAGATGACTATCTGACGGGCAGACCACAGTTTGTGAGATTACAGAACTGTGTGTCTGAGCGTCTGATTAGTAACATCAGGGCCCCCCAGGGAACTGTACTGTCCCCCTTCCTCTTCACCACATACACTGCTGACTTTAAGTACTGCACTGAGTCGTGTTATCTGCATAAATTCTCTGCTGACACAGCTATTGTGGGGTGTGTTGAGGGCTGGAGGGAGGCTGAGTGCAGGGACCTGGTCGACCGCTTTGTGAAGTGGTGTGGAGAGAACCAATTGCAGCTCAACATGGAAAAGGCAAAGGAGATGGTGGTGGACTTCAGGAGGAACAAGTCCCTGCCCTCTCTGTCAGCATCAGTGGGACGGATGTGGACTTAGTGGCTTCATACAAGTACCTGGGTGTTACACTGGATAATAAACTGGACTGGTCCACCAACACAGAGGCCATCTACAAGAAGGGCCTGAGCCGGCTTTATTTCCTGACAAGGCTCAGGTCCTTTAATGTCTGCAACAAGATGCTGCACATTTTCTATCAGCCTGTTGTGGCAAGCACCATCTTCTTTGCTGCGGTGTCCTGGGGTGCGGGCATCAAGGCAAAGGACGCCAACAGACTGAACAAACTGATCAGGAAAGCTGAGTCTGTTGTTGGCTCTAAGCTTGTCACCCTGGAGGAGGTGGTGGAGGACAGGATGCTGGTAAAACTGCTGGCAATCATGGACAATCCCTCTCATCCCCTCCACAAAACACTGGACAAGCTAAAGAGCAGCTTCAACAACAGACTCATTCAACCCCGCTGCTCTAAGGAACGATACAGAAAATCGTTCCTCCCTACTGCAATAAGACTTTATAACTCATCTGCCTCTATCAGAGCCACTATCACAAAACTGGACTAAATCTTTAAATAAACCTTTGCACTGTATACCCTGTACAACATTCCACTCCAATACTGGAACGTATACTTCTTATCACATGTGACGTGTTAATATAAACCATATTGATATTATGTATCATATTTATACAATATGCTTGTCTTTTTGTACATTCTTGTCTTTCTATTTACATATTCTTATACTCATAGTATATTATTTATAGTATGTATATCTTGTATTTATGTACTTATGCACACCTTGCACAGGCAAAATATATGACACATTTCTATGTGTATATACTATTATTATTATTATTATTATTATTGTATACTGTTATTATTATTATTATTACATCATATTATTATTATTTATTATATACTATATATACTGTACTATTATTATATACTGTTTAGTAACAATAACATTACCATCAGTACTATTACCATCTAGAATGGGTGAATGAGATATGTAGTGTAAAAGCGCTTTGAATGGTCAGAAGACTAGAATGACGCTATATAAGTACAGTCCATTTACATCTACACCTCTTTAGCTTCAGTCATCGAGTAGAAACAGGGTACATATTGATATTATATATAGTTTTATAAAACAAATCTTGAATCCCATATGCATGCTGCTTCCCACTAGCCACATAACCTAATACAGAATCAGCACAATAAATTCTTCATTCTTGAGTTTAACCATTTTAATAGCAATTCAAATGAAGCTATACAACAGGAAATGAATGAATCATGACATGAGTCTTTTTTTGTATTTTCTTTCTTTATGGGTGCCAGCAGTCCAGCAGATGGCAACATAACAAATAAAGCAGCAAATGAACTGTAGGCTGTTTCCATGTTTATATGCACTGTTGCATATTAGCATTGCTGGAGCTACTAAAAGAAGGAGGCTTTTTTGTCTGCACCACTAAAATCAATAAACTGCCGTACAGCAAACCTCAATATAGCTACTTTTCCAGTTGGATCAGAAGGGGCCCACAGTTACCTTATGCCCACTAGAGGGTTAACTGGGCCCTGCCCATCAAGAAGCCTGACATCTTACAGGGATAGATGCTGATATAAATGCCTCACAAACAGTACAGTAGTTATTATTCAGCCGTCTTCAGAGTGAGAAACAATACTCGACAAAAAAGTAATTTGAATTATTGCTGAGTGCAGAGTAACTGAAGGTGACCTAGATTTACAGTATGTATCAACACTTTAGTCAGCCTGTCTTCTTTCATGTCTTTTTTATAGTCAGAGGACAATGTGAGAGAGTAGTGAAGACACCCCACACAACAGGCTTTTAGTATTAAATCACTATTTTATTTTGTCATGTCATTAACACAGTCTTACAGATGGCTTAACTCAACAGAACAACTGAACAAGTTTAAATTTCAAGGTTCAAATGTTAACAACTTTTAGTAAGTTGTTTTATGTCTTCATCCAGGAAACAATTGCAAAAAAAGTTGACAAATGTCCCATAAATAGAAGAGAAGAACAACAGAACCTGAACCTTTAACACATAGAACATTTGAACAATTCTGAGAAGCCCAATCTCAGAAGGTCAGTGCAGAGAAACATTGTTTATGTGCAGTAAATAAAATGTCAGTCTATCAAAACCATAAAAACTAACTGGACACCATCATAAAAGCGGAATGAGAATCAACAATCTGAATGGACTGTGATATCAAATCAAAACATTTGTGATACAAACACATTTCATCCACTTTAATTCATGTCAGACTTTGTTAAAGAGTTCATTTCAATCAGTCCCTCCTCCATTCTCCTGCCATCTTGCCATTACTGGCAGAACAGAAATTAAAACATGTCAAGACCTATCCCCTGACTGATAGAATAGAAAATTAGATACAATGTTTGCATACTTGAGCCACATTTGATCAAGGAAGAACAAACTGGAGCGTAGTGCAGAGAGGTGATCTGCTGAACCTCTTATTCAACTGGACTCCCACAGTGACAACAGCTGGCTGGCTGCTTGGGGCTGTAACTCCTATATGAGACAAACACAAAGATGGGAGAAAGTTACACTGGGCTTGGAACAATTAATGAATTCATTGTTGATCTAGTAAAATACCACATGTGAATATATCCTGCTTTTCCCCGTTTTACCTTGTTTGAAATGAAAAACACCATCTTGTTGGTTAGAGAAAACATCACCTTGGATTCTGGCAAATGGTGACATTTTTGCCCAATTTTCTCATCTTTAATGAGTTGAAAAACAATTAATCGTAAAAATAGCTGATGGATTGATGAAAATTATAATATCATGAGTCACAGCCATAACATATGTTTGTAATCGGGCAAGTGCGACCAGCACAAAGTGGTAGTTCTCGGGCACTCAGACTGTGAACTACTACTATCTTTAGCTGCTATTTTAGTTTATGTAGATACAACGGCACAAAGTGTTGAAGAGCTGATTGATGGTGAATATACATACATATCTAGTTTCAAAAAAAGTTGGAATGCTGTTTGAAACATAATAAAACTATATTCAGTTCATTACAGTACAAAAACCACATATTTCTTGAAAAATTCTGAATCTGATACATGCAACATGTTTTTAATCTTCTAATACTTGACTTTTATATCTTTACTTCATGTTTTTATGCACCAAACACCAAGGCAAATTCCTTGTATGTGGAAAAAAAACTCTAACATGTGTACAACTGAGGACAAAAGGTCATGTAAAGTCATATTTGCACAGCAATAGTATTACCTGAGGACCTCTAGTGATTTGTAATAATTGTAGAGATCACCTGTGATCTCAGTCCTGTCCATAATTTAAAGTAAAACATTTGATTTAAATCTTACAACCTTTTGCTTTCTTAACACTCCATAACTTATCCTGCAGTGACATTGTTATAATACTAAAACAATTACATTTCTCAGTTTCAACGTGATAAGTGTCATTTTTTTGTTAAATATGGAGTTTCAAAGTTTCCACGTCATCACATTTTGTTTCTATTTACATTTTACACAGCGTGTCAACTTTTTTGGAAATGGGGTTGTAGTGTCTGTATTTTTTTGCAATTTACATGCATCATACTTTAATGAATTTCTAGAGAATTAATCAAATAGAATTGAGATCGTATGGCCAAGAAATGGAAGTTGTAACTCTCCTTTCATGTACTCCGCCTAGCAGGGCATGTCGTGTGCGTGGAGATACAGCAAATCTCAATGCATCGACATAAAAGAGTAAGGTGTTGTCACTTCAATTCAATTTTATTTGTATAGCACCAATTCATAACAATGACACTTTCCATACAGAGCAGGTCTAGAGCCAAAATCTATTTGTTACAAATACTCTTTGGAGCTGCTATTAAATGTATATGTGTATGATGTAGATATCAGAGCAGCTGTAAATTTGTGAAGTGAAATGTAAAAATGTAAAATTGTATTGTATGTATAGAATGATGAAAATAAAATAGGAGTTCCAAAAAAACAAAACAAGCAAAAAAAAAAAAAAAAAACTGAAGCTATGACCTAAACCCATCATGAAGTCAGCCATTTTGAATTTAATATGCATTTTCTTTTTTTTGCCATTTACAAACACTACACTTTAACAAACTACTCCTAGAAAACTGATCAATTTGACATCAAATTGGTCAGTACAATCTTAAGACCTTTTTGATCTGGTATGGTATCTGGTGTTACATGTTTTTGTCCTTTCCAGGAGATGTACTTTAACAAACTCCTAGAGAATGAATCTGAAGAAATTCACAAAACCTTGGGTTTTTATTGAGCAGTGTGTCCGTGGCTGTTTCCGTGCCATGAAACAGGAATTTGTTGGACTTGAGTATACATTGTCCAATCTGCTCCACAGTACTGGAAGAGTACTGGGGTGGCTGTGGCTCGGAGGTAGAGCAGGTCGTCCACTAATCAGATGATCGGTGTTTCGGTCTCCACCCAGGTGTCCTTGGGCAAGATACTGAACCCTAAATTGCTCCTGAAGGCTGCGCCATTGATATGTGAATGTGTATGAATGGTCAGCTCCTAAAACTGATGAGCAACTGGCACCATGCATGGCAGGCAATGCCATCAGTGTATGAATGTTTAGTCTTTCTATATATTTTCCAGCTTCTTTGCCGTCTTCACTCTGCATTTAACAAACTTTTGTGAGCTTCTGGAAAACACTTGTATTGCTTAATATGGAAATGACTTGTATCTGTTGACTTTGAAACCTCAGGGTCTCCCCCCAGACACTGCTGACCTTTTGCACCAGTGGAGTGTTGCTCAGAACATTGATGACTGGAGATGCCAGTCTGTCAACTGTCACACATGTCATTGTGGTGAGCATTAATACATACAGTCTCAGAAAAGTGGTTGCAGTATAAAATTTATGAATGCTGCTTATTGACTGAGTGTTTGACAATTTTTCTGATTTTCTTATTGAGTGTTTGACAATTTTTCTGATTTTCTTATTGAGTGTTTGACAATTTTTCTGATTTTCTTAATGCATGCACTACAGTTTCTCTGTTGTTTTTGACAAATATAACCGACAAGTATAACCAAAGAGAAGAGCACTATGCACATGATCTGAAACACTTAAGATGGTGAAGTAGTGAGCACTTGATTTTTTAGTAAGAGTTTGATGTGATGTGTGAACTATGCAACAGTGTGAAAATCTATAACCGTGTGAAAACCTATAACAGTGTGAAATTTATAAAACTTTTAAAAAATATAGTCGAAGAGATCTGTGACATAATGGTGTAAGGAAAAGCAATAAAAGGTTTTTAAAAAATAGAATCTAATGGTGTCATCCAGGAAAGAATAAAACAAAAAGAAAAGATCTTGGCCACCAGGCCAAGATCAAAATGTGTAAAACAAGACACTATTAGAAGTGGAAAAGCCCCCAAGTTGATAAGAGCAAAAAGAGCAAAATGAGGAGGAGCAAGACACCATTAGAATGGAAAATCCCCAAACTTGGGATTGCCCCTGAGAGTCCAAAAGCATGGAAAATTACACCATTATGTCCTAGAGAAAGTTTGGTCAAAAAAGGCAGGACATATGAAATTTGCATAAAGTTCTCAAGAGTATATAAGGTGAAGCCCCGAGTCAGCGAATTCAGTTCATCCATGGGTGACTCGGGCTCTTGTTGTCTGTAAAGATAAGAGCTCTTTCTGCTGCCAATCCTGATGAATCCTGAGTGTTATTTCCTGCATTAGTAGAGTAACACTGTTTGACCAAATATGGACCTGAAGATTAGCAGTGATGGGAATAACGGCGTTATAAATAACGGCGTTAGTAACGGCGTTACTTTTTTCAGTAACGAGTAGTCTATCTGATTACTCTTCCCATCATTGTAACGCCGTTATCGTTACTGCCAAAAAATGCGGCGCGTTACTATGATTGAAGGCAGCTGTTTTTCATCAGACCAACTAGATCTCTAAGCCGAGCGGCAAAGATTTTTCTTGTTCCTCCTTAATCCTTGGTGAGGGCGGGGGCACGAGACATCGCATAAATGATGACGATTGGCTGAGGTTGAGTAAAATTCCATGGTAAGCCAATCAGAGGTGGAGTTGGGCGGGTGCTGCTTTGCTTACACAAATTCGAAAGCCCGCGTAGCCTAGACTAGTCTGATCAGACACTCAAAGACGACTCAGGACATTCACGTGAGTCAACGAGAAACAGGAATGGCGAGCGCGAATAGTCCAAAAGTACTGCTTCTTCCAACTACAAAGAGTGAACATATTATTTATTTCTTGGTACATTGCTTAACAAGCATAATTTAATTTTGCTTAGTTGTGGCCTGTTGAGGTGCAATAAATATCAAAAGTTCCAAAACATCTATTGTGTTATTTTTATCGATCCACTCTATAAACATAGTAATTATAATATCTACAATAATCCATGACATTTTATTGGATGCTAGTCTCACTTTCCCACAGCAACATTAAAATAGTTTAGATCTGTGTACTGTGGATTTCTGTTATGTATTGTATGAAGTGTCCATTTCATTATAATATTCAGATTTATCATAAATAATTGAACACGCACATGTATTTTAAGTTCCGTCAAAGAGGGGTGGAGGTGGGGTCCAAATTCTTTGACACATTTGAGCAATTAAAAAATTACTTGAAAGTAACGCAATAGTTACTTTCCAAAGTAACTAGTTACTTTTATAATTTGTAACTCAGTAAGTACTTTAGTTACTTTCTGGGAGAAGTAACTAGTAACTGTAACAAGTTACTTTTTTAGAGTAACTTGCCCAACACTGAAGATTAGACAAGTTGGACGCAGTCGGCTGAACTGAGGACGAGCTGAAGACTGTGAGACAACATGGTCAACTCTGTAATGTGTGTATGACGTGTATAACCACACCCAGCAGTGATGTCACCATGGCTGTGGCTCAGGAGATAGAGGTAGCGGGTCATCCACTAATCAGATGATTGGTGGTTCGACCCTCACCCAGGTGTTAATGTGTGTCAATGGTTAGCTCCTAAAACTGATGAGCAGTTGGCACCTAGCATGGCAGCTAATGCCATCAGTGTATGAATGTGTGAGAATGAGATATCTAGTAATAAAGGCCTTGAGTGGTCGGAAGACTAGAAAGGTGTTATATAAGTACAGCCATTTACCATTTACCATTTAACTGGCCTAAACACATGCCGATATTAAGTCATCGTCATGGCACCATCTACTGGCAATAGGAAATGACATGTTTTACACTTTGAAGGCACATGACACCATCCTCCATTCACTGTGAGAACATCGTGTTGTTGCAATTATTTTAGTTATCAATTGCTAACTGTTTCCAAATACACCTGGAGCACGATTCCACTGGAAACACGCTGTGTATACATCGTCCTCTCACCTGTCCATCTCTGCTGATCTGGACCTTCTTGTTGTCATTCCATGGGTTGAGGATGTGTTGGGTGCAGTGGAAGGGAAGACTCTCCTTGTGGATCCACTCCACACTGAAAACCCCTCCTAGTCCCATAAAGTCCCAGTCCTCACAGCTCTCCTGACTGATGACTGACGCCATGCGAGCGTAGCCCTGTAAAAAACACAAAAGACAAAATACATCAAATTTGTTTTTTCTTTTAAAGATCCTTATTCATATCACTATTTTACAATGGGGTCAATATACTGGTACATATTAGAACATATGTATAATCATAGATTACATATAGCATGACACAGGTTTTATAGAATTTGTTTTATAGAATTACCTGGAAGTGCCCAGAGCCCTGAACAGAGAAGATGAGAACGATGAGGTTGTTGTCCAGGAAGGCCTTGGTGAGTTTGGTCTCATTGCTTGGGGTGGTGGACCAAATATTTTTCTGCTGAGAAATTTCTATATTCCTGATGTTACTGCTTTTCATTATGAAGTACCGGACTGATGAAAAAAACAGTTGAGACACTGGCTTTGAGACCTGCTGGGAACAAGGGAATAAATTGACAAAATCATTTAACTGAATTTCACTCTAATTCTTTGTTGATGAGACAGTAAAATAATCCTTTATTGATCCCACAGAGGGGAATATTGGGTGTTACAGCAGTACAAGGACAGAAGTAAGAGTAGACAAGAAAAGACACCTAAACAATAAATAACAATAAATGACTATAAGTGTATACAGCACCAGCAAATCTTTTAATTATTTACTACAATTAAGATTAACAATGAAGACATCAAAGCTATGAAATAACAGTTGTAATAATGTGCTAAACAAAGAAAGTGTAAACAGAACACAATATGTTGAACATGATCATTAAAGAACAATTTCGAAGCTCTTCCTGAGCCTCTCAGTGCTGGCCTAGTGTATCCAGAACCTTCTTCCTGATCGCAGCAGGGAGAAAAGGCCATTATCCAGGGGGTTGGGATCCAGAATGTCTTTTAGGCAGGTAGAGTACCACCTTTTGTACGTTCAGCTGAATAAACCAATCTTTGCAGAGCCTTAGGGGCTTGCTCAGTTCTATTTCTGTACCAGACAGTGATGTTCCCTGTCATGATGCTCTCAATGGTGCAAGAGTAGTAATGCCTCAGTATTTCAGAGGAGACTGTGTGAATCAGGCCTTCGTGGTTAAATTGCTGCAAAAAAACAGAACTAAGAGAGACCAACAAGAAGAAGAGAACTGCTGTCATCAAAGCAAATCAGGCTTATTTGGAGATTCTAAAATCTAAAACATTTCTAACTTTTTGTTTACAACATAATTCTATATGTGATCTTCATAGCAAACATCCCGGATATTTGCTGTTTAGAGATCAGGAAGACGGTTCTGAATACACCAGACCAGCACAGAGGTTCAGGAAGAACCCTCAGGCCACTAGGATCTTAAGGACTGTTTAAGATTATTGATTCTGTTGTTGTTCATAAATGCTTGGCAGACAGTGAATACCTTTCCTGAGAAGGGACAGGGGCTATCAGAGGGACTGTCCAAGGTCACAGAGCAGGAAGAATTACTAGAGCAGTGCGGGTCATCACAGAGCTGATTCATGGCCAGTGAAGACTTATCTCTGCTATGGGCTTTCATCTGAGGCCGACCTGAAGCTGCTGGCATCCTACAAGACAATAAATCATCCATGTGTGTACTTGTTTTGATAAATTCAGCATTATGTACATTTCCAGAGTGCCAATTTCTCCATCACAACAGCCATGTCATACTAACCAAACTGCTGCTCTGAATTTCTACTTTTGACACAAATACTTCATTTCAATATTACTTGGTAATCCTTGTTAATTTTGCTGTGTAAAATGTCAATTACCCCTCCTTGAACTGCCACCTTATCGTGGTGGAGGGGTTTGTGTGCTCGTATGATCCTAGGAGCTATGTTGTCGGGGGCATTATGCTCCTGGTAGGGTCTCCCAAGGCAAACAGGTCCTAGGTGACGGGCCAGACCAAGAGCAGTTCACTAACCCTCTATGGAGTACAAAAGAACAAGGACCGTGACGTCGCCCGGTATGGCGCCGCCGGGGCCCCACCCTGGAGCCAGGCCCAGGGTTGGGGCTCGTATGTGAGCGCCTGGTGGCCGGGCCTTTGCCCGCGGGGCCCAGCCGGGCTCAGCCCGAAGCGGTGATGTGGGCCCGACCTCCTGTGGGCTCACCCCCCACAGAGGTGGCCATAGGGGGTCGGTGCAGAGTGGATCGGGCGGCGGTCGAAGGCGGGGGCCCCGACGGCCTGATCCCTGGACACAGCGGTTGGCTGTTGGGACGTGGAACGTCACCTCATTGGGGGGGAAAGAGCCTGAACTTGTGCGGGAGGTTGAGAGGTACCGGCTAGAGATAGTCGGGCTCACCTCCACGCACAGCTTGGGCTCCGGAACCCAGCTCCTCAAGAGGGGCTGGACTCTCCACTTCTCTGGAGTTGCCCATGGTGATCGGCGGCGAGCTGGTGTGGGCTTGCTCATAGCTCCCCAGCTTAGCCGCCATGTGTTGGAGTTCACCCCGGTGAATGAGAGGGTCGCCTCTCTGCGCCTTCGGGTCGGGGAGAGGGCTCTTGCTGTTGTTTGCGCCTACGGGCCGAATAGCAGTACGGAGTATCCGGCCTTCCTGGAGTCCCTGGAGGGGGGGTTCTGAGAGGGGCCCCGACTGGGGACTCCGTTGTTCTGCTGGGGGACTTTAACGCTCACGTGGGCAATGACAGTGATACCTGGAGGGGCGTGATTGGGAGGAACGGCCTCCCAGATCTGAACCCGAGCGGTGCTCTGTTGTTGGACTTCTGTGCTAGTCACGGTTTGTCTATAATGAACACCATGTTCGAGCATAGGGGTGTCCATAAGTGCACGTGGCACCAGGACACCTTAGGCCGGAGATCGATGATCGACTTTGTTGTCGTTTCATCTGATCTCCGGCCCTATGTTTTGGACACTCGGGTGAAGAGAGGGGCTGAGCTGTCAACTGATCACCACCTGGTGGTGAGTTGGATCCGCTGGCAGAGGAGGAGGCTGGACAGACCTGGCAGACCCAAACGTACTGTGAGGGTCTGCTGGGAACGCCTGGCCGAGCACTCTGTCAGGGAGGTCTTTAACTCCCACCTCCGGGAGAGCTTCTCCCAGATTCCGAGGGAGGCGAGGGACATTGAGTCTGAGTGGACCATGTTCTCTGCCTCCATTGTCGACGCGGCTGTTCGGAGCTGTGGCCGCAAGGTCTCTGGTGCCTGTCGTGGCGGCAACCCCCGAACCCGGTGGTGGACACCGGAAGTAAGGGCTGCTGTCAAGCTGAAGAAGGAGTCCTATCGGCCCAAGTTGGCCTCTAGGACTCCTGAGGCAGCTGACGGGTATCGGCAGGCCAGGCGTGCTGCAGCTCGGGCAGTTGCGGAGGCAAAAACTCGGAGCTGGGAGGAGTTCGGGGAGGCCATGGAGGAGGACTACCGGTCGGCCCCGAAGAAATTCTGGCAAACCGTCCGGCGCCTCAGGAGGGGGAAGCAGTACTCTGCCAACACTGTTTACAGTGCGGGTGGGGAGCTGTTGACCTCGACTGGGGATATCGTCGGGCGGTGGAAGGAATACTTTGGGGATCTTCTCAATCCCACCGTCACGTCTTCCATTAAGGAAGCGGAGGCTGATGACTCAGAGGTGGACTCGTCCATTACCCAAGCTGAAGTCACTGAGGTGGTTTGCAAGCTCCTCTGTGGCAAGGGACCGGGGGTGGATGAGATCCGCCCTGAGTATCTTAAGTCTCTGGATGTTGTGGGGCTGTCTTGGTTGACACGCCTCTGCAACATTGTGTGGCGGTTGGGGACGGTGCCTTTGGAGTGGCAGACCGGGGTGGTGGTCCCTCTTTTTAAAAAGGGTGACCGGAGAGTGTGCGCCAACTACAGGGGGATCACACTTCTCAGCCTCCCCGGGAAGGTTTACACCAGGGTACTGGAGAGGAGAATTCGGCCGATAGTCGAACCTCGGATTCAGGAGGAACAATGCGGTTTTCGTCCTGGTCGGGGAACACTGGACCAGCTCTATACCCTTCATAGGGTGCTCGAGGGTGCATGGGAGTTCGCCCAACCAGTCCACATGTGTTTTGTGGATCTGGAGAAGGCATTCGACCGTGTCCCTCGTGGTTTCCTGTGGGGGGTGCTTCAGGAGTATGGGGTCCGGGGCTCTTTGCTAAGGGCTGTCCGGTCCCTGTATGAACGGAGCAGGAGTCTGGTTCGCATTGCCGACAGTAAGTCAGACCAGTTCCCAGTGCGTGTTGGACTCCGGCAGGGCTGCCCTTTGTCACCGGTTCTGTTTATAATTTTTATGGACAGAATTTCTAGGCGCAGCCAAGGGCCGGAGGGGATTCTGTTTGGGAACCACAGGATCTCATCTCTGCTTTTTGCAGATGATGTTGTCCTGTTGGCTTCTTCAGGCCAGGACCTACAGCATGCTCTGGGGCGGTTTGCAGCGGCTGGGATGAGAATCAGCACCTCCAAGTCCGAGGCCATGGTTCTCGACCGGAAAAGGGTGGCTTGCCCTCTCCGGGTTGGTGGAGTTGTCCTGCCTCAAGTGGAGGAATTTAAGTATCTCGGGATCTTGTTCACGAGTGAGGGAAGGATGGAGCATGAGATTGACAGGCGGATTGGTGCGGCTTCCGCAGTGATGCGGTCGCTGTACCGGTCCGTCGTGGTGAAGAGGGAGCTGAGCCAAAAGGCAAAGCTCTCGATTTATCGGTCAATCTACGTTCCGACTCTCACCTATGGTCATGAGCTCTGGGTAATGACCGAAAGAACAAGATCGCGGATACAAGCGGCCGAAATGAGTTTCCTCCGCAGGGTGGCTGGGCGCTCCCTTAGAGATAGGGTGAGAAGCTCAGTTACTCGGGAGGAGCTCGGAGTAGAGCCACTGCTCCTTCACATTGAGAGGAGTCAGTTGAGGTGGCTCGGGCATCTGTTCCGGATGCCTCCTGGACGCCTCCCTAGGGAGGTGTTCCAGGCATGTCCCCCAAGGAGGAGGCCCCGGGGAAGACCCAGGACACGCTGGAGGGACTATGTCTCTCGGCTGGCCTGGGAACACCTCGGTGTCCCTCCCGAGGAGCTGGCCAAGGTGTCTGGGGAGAGGGAAGTTTGGGCTTCCCTGCTTAGACTGCTGCCCCCGCGACCCGGCAACGGATAAGCGGGAGAAAATGGATGGATGGATGGATAGAAAATGTCAATTAAAACATCCATCCATCATCTATGTAACTGCTAATCCATATCACAGTCAAGGTGGAGCTGGAGCCAATTCACCACAGGGCACATAGAGACAAACAACCATTCACATTCACACATATGAGCAATTTTAGAGTCACCAATTAATCCATTAATTACATGTCTTTGCACTGTGGGAAGAAGACAGAGCGCCCGGAGAGAACCCACACAGACACAGGGAAAACATGCAAACTCCACATAGGAGATTTAGCGCGCGTTCGGACAGGAAAACCGGACACCGGCAACGTTTTTCAATTCATTTCAGTGGGGGTAGTGTGTTTCCTAATCTGGAACCTCTTCAGATGATCCAGAACGCGGCGGCGCGCCTGGTCTACAACCAACCGAAAAGGTCACATGTCACCCCGCTGCTCATCGAGCTCCACTGGCTACCTGTCGCAGCCCGCATTAAATTCAAATCTCTAATGCTCGCCTACAAAGTTGTCTCCGGTACTGCACCTACCTACTTGAACGTCCTTATACAGGCATATGCTACCCCACGATCCTTGCGCTCCTCCAATGAACGACACCTGGCTCTGCCACCCATTCGCTCAAGGCAATCCAAACTCTTCTCGTTTGTTGTTCCCCACTGGCGGAACGCACTACCAGTTCCTACCAGAGCAGGGGTGTCCCTCTCTACCTTTAAAAAACTCCTGAAGACCCACCTCTTCAGAGAGTACCTTCTCTCCTAGCACTTGACAAATCGACACCTTAAAGAATTGTCACTAGCACTTATTACTGCACTAACGCTTCTTATCGCACTATACCTTGATTGTTCCCTTTTCTGTAAGTCGCTTTGGATAAATGTAAATGTAAATGTAAATGTTTCCGCGGGGGCAGCCCGCAACGCAGGGGTTGCCGCAAAAAACGTCGCCGGTGTCCGGGAGAGAAGTTGAGCCAGATTCAGCTTTTGGGAAAACAGAGCCCCACGTCACGTCCCGCAAGCCTATCAGAAAATCAGATCGGTCAAACCTCCACAGACAGCCTGAAATGTCACTGAAGCAGAGACTATCCAGGTGGATTCACAGACTAAACTCTGATAATCTACCTGTGTGTGTGTTCTCACTTTGTTTATTTCATGTACCGCGAAATAATGACATGAAGAAGTTTAATTTGATTTGTGTCCGATGAGGAGTTATTTCCTGATTGTTTCACAGCGGTTACATTCAGCAGGTATAGATATATAAACATTAAACTTTATGGATTCAAAGTATTGTTTAAGAATTTAACAGTAAAGCCAAGAGCTAAAGGAGGAAAGCAGGGATATTTGCTTCTTTTGGTCCTTAAATAGGACTTTGTCCTTTACCGTACTGCCAGGCCAGTCAAAAAGAGTTAATATCTTTAAACACCACAATACACTGCAATGTAAATGTTTTTGAGAGCACTTGATACCTGTCATTTATGGTGTTTGTCGGTAGCTGGAGGCTATTCTTGGAGTTCTTCACAGAAGCTTGGGGCCCCTCCTCTGATGACATGGGCCGGGGTCGCTGGCCAATACCTGTGGGTTGTTGCAGACCTGCCCCCTGCTCCTCTGCTGCAAGCACCTGAAGCATATCAGTTTGAAATTGGCTCCTTATTTTAGGTGGTTCAATGCTATGATATATACAGTACTGTGCAAAAGTTTTATCAATTCTTATAGGTACATTGCACAAAATCAGAGATTTTATAGGATTATAGTCAGCCCCAAATTTATTTGTTCTGCAGCAGGACAACGACCCCAAAAACTGTGTGCAAGGGTACCTAGAAGAACTGATGCTGTTTTGAAGGCAAAGGGTGGTCACACCAAATATTGATTTGATTTAGATTTCTCTTCTGTTCATTAACTGCATTTTGTTAACTGATGAAAAAAAACTTAACATTTCAATGTTTCAATGTTAATTATTATTATTATTATAATTTTTATAATATAAATCAAATCAAATCAAACTTTATTTGTATAGCCCAAATTCACAAAACACATTTTGCCTCAGAGGGCTTTACAATCTGTACAGGGAGTGACACCCTCTGTCCTTAGACCCTCGGTTCGAGTGAGGAAAAACTTGCCCACAAAAAAACCCTTTTAACAGGGAAAAAAGGTGGAAGAAACCTCAGGAAGAGCCACAGAGGAGGGATCCCTCTCCCAGGACGGACAGACGTGCAATAGATGTCACATGTACAGAACAAATCAACAGAAACATATTGTACAATTACAATGAATGATAGAATGATTACAGTAGCAGTGGAACCTGTGATAGAGACAGAGAGACACAGATGCACAGCAGCAACAAAACATTAACTAACTATAAACTGTAATGGAGATATGGTAACAATAATGACAGTAATAATATATGTAGTGGACGTTGTGCAGGACCACAGCATAATAATAATAATATAACATAATAACACATTCATACACTGATGGCATTGGCTACCATGCAAATTTGAGAGCTAACGATTCATACACATCCACAGACCAACGGCACAGCCTTCAGAGCAATTTGGGGTTCAGTATCTTGCTCAAGGACTCTTCAATATGGAGACTGGAGGAGTCAGGGATCGAACCGCTGATCATCTTGATTAGTGAACAACCAGCTTGTGAGTCAACCAAATAAACTCCTGCGTAACCAGATAAAAAGTAGAAGAAAAGAGAATATAACATACAGAAACTAGAGTGCGAATGATGGCCTCATCTTGTTGAGACCAGGGCTTTGAAGGATAACGGATCCTCTTGATGAACAAATTTTGCCACTTCTGCCTCAGTTCAATGACCAGTCCTGCAGCCTGACAACAAAATGAACAACATGAGATAAAACTGTAGGTATGAAAACATTTAGTATAAAATAATAGAGGACAAGATGGAAACAAACACGAGAAAGAAAGACAGCAAATGTACAGTCTCTTTATATTTAAAATAATTAAATAAAAAATTTAATTTAAACCCAGGCTCTGTGAACATCCAGTAGACACTGGTTAACCCAGTCTGAGAGACTTGTTAGTGACTATATATATAAACACAACAATTCAGCCTGTTAGGCATTAACTAATTCCACAATGAATCCCAAAATCCACTGGTAGCCAGTGGCACTTGAGTAATGAGCTACCTGCAGCAGTATTTTGAATCATAGGCTGATGAACTGCAAGTCCTGACTGAGGTAAGGAGTGACATACAATAATGTAGTCATGACCACAGAAGAGGATTGATTCATTTCTTAGGCCTTGCAAATAACACAATATGTCCTGTTAAAGTATATCTTATCTAGTCTTAAACACAGTATACATCTTCATCAGACTGAATGTAGAAGTTTATTATCACATGCGAATCTGTAATGTTCCCTGCAATGAATTATAGTTGATTGGGTGCAGTACTTTTTGTATTTTATCTTTATCTGTAACTGTAACATACATCTGTGTTCTTCTGTGTGCATGGTGTGTGGCACTTGGACATTGGCTATGGTAACTCTCAAGCTTGGATCCATTATCCAACAGATTTGATCTGTTCAACCAATTATTATTATTAGTATGAGGAAAAAACACATTTTATAAACAAAGATTTAAAGGATTAAAGGGTCAGAAAGTTCCCATACCTCTCTGTCCATTTGGAAAACGAGCCAGTCGTCAACCCTAATTTCAGCTGGGTCCTCTGTCTCACTGTCACTGAGGTCATCCAGTGGACTGTCTGAAGAAAAGAACATGGAGAAAATCAAAATCAGCTTCTGTCATAGTACACCAATTGGAGAGTGTTTTGTACCAAGAGAGCTCCAAAACTCAAGAAATTAAAATTGAAATACTTAGTTCGAGGTAACTTGGTTTAGACACTCCTTACACAATTCTCTTATCACAGTATGTTCAGCCTACATGGGAAAGCTTCACCTGATTCTGACCTGGTCATGGAAGACTGGACCAGCTTTACTCTTGCAAAGATTCTGGGAAGGATGTGGGCGGTTGCTCATTTAGCCTGTGATTTGTAGAATTGGAGACTTGTCTCTCTACACATTTTGTTGGATTGCTGTGGCAAAATGGGGTGTGGCATGGCAATCTAGCCAATAGTCCAAATATCTTGTTGTGGAAGGGGTTTGGGGCTGACAGATGTTGCTAGCATAGTAAAACATGAGCTCTGACGACATACACATAGTACTTCAGTGCACAAAATACATAACTCACATAACTGATATTTCAGTTGAACTC